>VXAY01001456.1:430620-509390 GCA_013399855.1 Oxyruncus cristatus | reverse complement strand
GCAGGTGTGGCCGGAATGCGGCGTTGGAAACGGAAGCGGCTTCTCCGACGTGAGCAACAAACTGTTTTGGAGCAGTGCGGCTGCGCGCGGGGTCGCGCCCGGAAAACGGGAGGGCGGGGGCGGCGCCGCCAACGCCCTCTGCGTCAGTAGCCACGGCGTGAGCGCAGGATGCGGTCCGTCCGTCTGTCTGCCAGCACCCAGTCCGCCCGCTACGACCCTCCTTCCGCAGCCAGTCCACACAGCACCCCCAGTCCGTCTGTCCGCCGCTCCCGCACGGCAGCCCGTCAGTCCGTCCGCCCGTTCCCGCAGCAGTCCTCCTGATTTCTGTAGTCTTGTGGGGCAGTGGTATTTGGAGGAAGTAGGAGAAGAAAGGCATTTAAAGTAGGTCTAAGAGGAGTACAATCTTTAGGAAGTGAAGCTAAATTAAAGAATTATCTGATACACTAAAGGCCATAGCACCTCTGTTCTGAGTTGCAGCACGCTGTTTTACAAAGTTTTGTCTTGAAAATATAAACTGGTAGGCATTCCTCTATATTTCTACTATTATGGTTTCAGTGGTTTACTAATCATCTAGAAAGCAGGTTTTGAAAAGAAAACTGAAGGAAGTGGAAGTAGGTGGGAGGTTATAGGGAAAGGAGTCAGCTCTTAATGCGTTTGAATGCAGAACATATTTTCAGAAAGTGAGAAAGCCTGAACTACTGTGGTGGTATATATTCACAGGTATATCCCTTGTACATACTCTTCAGGTCTGCATGAATGTGAATATTCCATAGCAAATGTACTGTGAAGTTTGCTCTCTGAGATTCTTAAGTACTTCAGATTTGTAAGTAGATGAGATCTGTGAGTTACTGTTGTGCTACAGTAAATTCTATATAATCTTCTGTTAAATTGTTTAGCTATCGATTAAGTGCTGTTAACCTTTGAGCCTAAACTGTCAGTCAAATGTGGGACTAAGTCTGGAAGGGGAATCCACTCTGAACCTTGTGGCTCAAGAAGGGGGTCTCCCTTCATTCCTTTTTATTCTTATCCTTTCCTATCCTTACCCTTCCCCTCCAACCGCCCCCAACCTCCATATAGATAATTTTGGTGTTGATTTGAGGTTTAGACTGATTGATTTTAGGTTTCAGTTTGCTTTGTCTCTGTGTGCTTTAACCATCCAATAAAAAGAGTAAACCTTGTCAACAAACTTCGTTGTGCTTTCACTTTTATATTAAACCTGACTTTGCTGATACCTTTGCTGGTGTTTCTTTCAGTGACCTTAAAATACTCATGTGCAACACCTACAAAGAATTCATTTTTCCTGGATGAGTTTTCACAGAAAATTTCCTGAAGTTAATTTGTTGGCCGTCTTTCGTGATTCTTAGAGTTATTAGATCCAGTAAAACAAAAATATATTTACTCTATAGAGTATAGAGTAGTATAGAGATATATCTATCTCTGTATACTTACTTTATCTGTTTCTGTCATGTTTCATTTTGGGTTTGAATTTCGTATTTTGTAGTGTTGGACATTTCAAATGATAAGTGAAATTGTGCATTAATGCCAGTTACACACCAGTCTTCATGAAGCCCAAAACTTGTTTTGTGCATTGAGAAAAGTAACAAAAATTATAGCTTAAATTTACATTACCAAGATTTGTTTGATGGCTTGGCAAAGTAAAACGCACAGAAACGGACCACAGTATTAGGATAAAATGATTGGGTATCAGTATTGAGAGGATATGGTCTATGTTTCATTCACTTTGCTTTGGGTCAGCTCTTAAATTAACCACCAAACCCAAGAAAACAGTGAAGTGTGAAGCCCAATCTAGAAGATTCATTTTTGAGGCACTCCCATTCTTAAATGGTCATAAACCCATTTTTTTTTAATTACCTATAATGAAGGAACTATGTAAGGGGTGTCTGACTGTGTAGCAAGGCTTTATTGAATACCACAAGAAGGTACTTTCTAAAAGAAGAACATTAAAGGATGACACTAAATATTAGTACTAATATAATAGTCCTGTGCCAACCTTTTAAATACATAAATCAACTTGACTGCTTAGGCATTGAATGCCATATTCTTAGACATTCTGAAAGTTGTCATAAAAATGTTTTTTTAGCTGATAATTTATTTTTGTTTTAAGTTCTAGGGACTTGTAATAGTACTAAACCACCTGACCTAGATGCAAAGTGAGTTGTTACAGGCTGGGCAAGCCATATAACAGTCATGTTACTTAAGTGTCTCAGAAGGACAGTGTGAATTTCCACAGGAAACGCGTTGGGTGATTGCTTGTTTTGTAGATGCGTGGGGTTTGAGTGACAAAAAAAGAAAGCAGCCTCATGTTAAATCAAACTATCACAAACCCGTTATTAGAAAGCAAGGCTTCTTTTATTTGTGTAGGTGTTATTAGCAAAAAGGCTTATTTTTCTGCCTCATTAGCAGCACCTCACTGCTAGGAAGGGAGAATGCTGCTGGAACATGGATGAAAAGGCTGTGGGTTGCTCAAGAAATGGCATTTCTTTGGTCTTGGTTCTTCTTTTGGGACTGAGGGGGCAGATCCTGCTTCTCCTCTTGCCCCAGCTGAAGATGCCAGTAAACTAAAAAGGGAGCTGCAAGGGCAGTTGTTTCCTCACAGGAAGAGCTTATGGTTTGCAGCCTTTTTGTGAAATAGCAATAGTAAGAAGTATTTATGTCAGAGCTTGATAATTTTCTGTCAAAAAAAAAAAAAATTGACCTATTTAGAGGGAAAGTGCACAAGAACTACCCCTCCTATCCATGATGCTGTCACTGCCTTTCCTGTTTTGTGAAGCTTTATATTTTATCTTCCAAGCAAACAGTAACTTCACTGAAAATGCTGAAATTTCTGAAAACTTCACTGGGAATGCTGATAAATCTCTTTTAACATTCAGAGTGGTTTTCTGATTTTCCAGCTCTGGGGAAATTCAAATGGCAATGCTATTGAATCTGGTGGCAAAGTGTGTATTTAGATGCTTACCTGTTGTCCTGACCTTGAGCTTATGTTGGAGGATATGTGTTTCTTACGTTTCCTCAGTACTCTCTTTGGGAAGTACAGCTGATATGATGTGAAACCTCTCTCCCATTCACACTGAAATAGTTAAAACAGGCATCTTCAATCAGCAGAGCTGGATTACTTGCATTCAAGAAGTTAGGATAATGTGTTGAGGGATTATTATGACCCATAACGTTGGGCACTAGAAATATTTCAGGAGAATGCTAACATACCAATAAGTAAAAATACAAATGGGATAAACTGGGTAATTAAAATCCTGTCAGCCTGACTTCAGTCCCAGGAAAATATTGGAATACTTAGTACACACTTCAGGCACCAAGTAGATAATTAAAGGAGGGAAAAAATAGGTTTATGAAATACGAAGTCTGTCAAGTAAGTGCCTATAGAAATCCAGTGATCAGACCCATATCTGGGGAGGACCCCTTGCTTCCCAGACTGTATCTGTGTTACACAGAGCAGCGGACAGACACAACCAGCAGTGCTTCCAAGAGCAGGCACCAACACTCAATACTTGCAATGAACACCTGTACCAGTCCCCTCTCTGAATCTCTGTTGCGGATCAGAGCTTCTCCATATCCAGTCAAAGATCCAGCAAGAGATGGAGGTTAAAACATGCCTCCTGCTTGCTGGCTCAAGGAGGACTCTCCTGGGTTGTCTGTGTGGCCTGAGCTGCCAAGTGTTTTGACAACACTATAGGAAGAGTGTGTAGGAAGATTTGTTGGGTGGGGGTTGAATTCCACCCTTGGGACAAGATGCCAGCGTTTTCAGCGTGTCATTTGAGTTTTAACACCCATGTGTTTTATTATCCTTTGAAAACTCATACATTCCTTATATATATGTGTGTGTATATATATATATATATATACACAGCATGGTGGGATGCTTTGCTGAGAAGCAGGGTAGTACAACCTGAGAAAAGCTTGTATTTGCAGTCATACTACTTACAGTATTGAGTTCATGGTACCACTGTATGGGCCTGATGGCTGTATGCCATACATGCACACCCAAAGGTACACAGTGATGCCTGGATTTTACAAAGGCTTACAGAAGTCACTGACTTCACATATGTTGTCAACAGTTACAATGATTTCACCTTGTGAGAGACCTAAAACCTGAAAGAGTTGATGTCTCAAACACTCTGCAGAAAAGGAATGCCAATGAGTAAGGTTACAATAGCTGTGTGTGCACCTGTCATCCAGAGGAACTGGACCAGAGGTGATGCTAGTGGTGACCCAGATCCTTTTTCACTATTCCAGTTTCCCTCTTTCCTTCCTCATCTTCTCCTGAAAAGTTCAATCCACGGGCTGTTCAGAAATTGCTGTTGTCTTATGCTGTTCAGAAATGTTTCAATTGCTGCCACCACAGGCTGTTCGACCTATCATAAGATTTAAACTGTTGCTGCCATAAATAAAACTTTTGGGATTGTTTCACCTTAATTTAGCCCAAGGGCATTCTGACAGTTGGCTACCTCAGAGCAGGTGGTCCAGGACTGTGTTCTACGGACCCAACATTTTCAATTTGCATCACAAACAGGATATCCTTGTTTGTGCTAAAGCAATCAAGGGCTTCATGGTCCTTAGCGTGACCCCTTCTCTGAGAAGAGCTATATCCCGAGGAGGAACAGTACTTGTAGGTTTTGCTAGGACCTCCCTGGGGGGTTCCCTATACTTGTAGGTTTTGCAGCTAAGGATTTCCCTCCTCTCCTGGAGTGGTTAGGGGATTATAATGCCCAACCTTCTCTCCCTGGCATGGCTTGGGCCTGTAGCAACTAGCATGATCCACAGGCAGTGGCAGATAGGATCACCATATTAGCTACAGAGCAAAGGCTGAGACTGGGGAAAAGCGTCAGTCTGTGTGGTACTGGGGGCTTAGTTGCTGTCCAGCAGAACAGGCACATGAGCCAACAGGCAGAAAGTGAAATGACTGAGTTGTTACAAGACTTGGTTAGTTTTATAGGAAGAACTAGGAAATGAAGGCACAGAGCTTTTCCAATTAGCTTGCTGTTGGATAACTTATCAGATTGCTGCCTTGGCAGAATCATTAGAAAGGGAAAAATACTATGGGAGCAGTTGGAGAGGCCTCATTCCCTCATTGTTGAGGAGGGTAGGATGCCTGAGTCAGCATATCCCTCCGATGACTTACCAAATATGAAGAAATTATACTCGTATGAGGAGGGGGCCATAATGCAGCCCCTGATTAAAAGGGTGACTTGATAATGGCCTGGGAGGAGCTCAGCAGATCACCACACACTCCATCCCTTATTCCCCTACGAATTTGGCTAAAATACGCACGGGACCCCCGGGAAACTGAATACGTGTGGAGGGTGTCCCTCATCGGAGGAGGCTGTATCCTACTGAGTGAGACCTGGGCAGGAGGATTAGACCCTGTGGGGAGGGTGGACCCTTTTCCATTCAAACGCCCACGGATCCTGTAAAGCGTGCAGAAAGTGGATGCGTGCCCGCCTGCGGATCCTGCCACAACACTGTGGCACGGAGAACGCCGCGGGCCCTACAGGGTTACACCGCTTAGTCGGGGAGTGCCGGGTGCTCTCACGCCGCACGCTGGGCAATGCCCAACAGTCCGCGGCGCTGCGGGGGAGGCGGCGGAGGGCTCGGCTCCGCGGGCCGCCGTCCTGGGCCTCCCCTTCCGCGGCGTCTTCGCCTGCAGCCCCGCCGGCCTCGGCCCAGGGGAGCGGAGCGCCCAGTGAGCGCAGCGCCCGCGGCCGCCGCGGGCACAAGGGACAGACGGACGGACGAACGGACGGACAGACGGACCGCCGCTCCCGGCTCAACACGCGCAGGCGCGGCCGCCTTGGCCCGGCGGGAGAGCGCGGGAGAGGGAACAGCGGGATGGAGGATGATAAGGAGGCGGAGAATGAGAGTCCATTATACACCCACACAGGCCCTTACGCGGCGTTTAAAGAGTGTGCTGAATGGCTTCCCTGTTGGGAACGGGACCGGGCGGGACTTATTCGTGTGCGAGCGTGGGAAAGGGATAAGTGGGAAGAGATTTTGGACATCGGTTAGCATAAGCCCGCTTTGGTGGGATGGGGTGCAGTCCACCAGGAGGGAAGCAATCCAGCTCACCTATTTAATAATGTGTATAAATATCTAAAGAGGGCGTGCCAAGAAGATGGAGCCAGGGTATTCTCGGTGGTGCCAACCACAAGGACATGAGGGAAGGGGCAGAAACTGATGCACAAGAAGTTCCACCTGAAGTTCTTCCAGGGAAGAACTTCAATATGTGGGTGACCGTGCAATGAACAGATTGCTCAGAGAAGCTGTATAGTTACCTTCACTGGACATTTTCAAGAACCATCTGGATGCAGTCCTGATGCCATGTGCTCTAGGATAACCCTGCTTGAGCAGTGAGGTTGGACCAGATGACCCACTGTGATCTCTTCCATCCTGACCCATTCTGTGATTCTGCGAATAACCAGGCGGATTCTTTAACTCTTGGAGGTGATGGTAACAGCAGTAGAGGAGTAAGAAAGATGGGAACCTTCCCTAGAGTGGTTACATGTTAAAGCAGGCACTCTGGAGTCAAAAGATCTCTTCTGAGAAGCTTGAGTTGAGGGTGGCTAGTGACTCGTAAGCTATGCAAGGTATGTCTTGATCACCACCCCCTAGAAGACCCTCCACTTCATCTGAGAGATAACAAGGCTTTATGGGAAACGTGACAAATAGATTCTCTAGGTCCTTTCAAGAAATCAGAAGGAAAACAATATTTGCTGGTCCGGGTTGAAGTAGTTTCAGGTCTTATTCAGGCTGAAGCATGGCCTGTTGGAGAATGCACAGTAAAAATGATGAAGTGATGGTTCAGTTACTTGTTGTAGTGGGTTTCTGTGGCTGGGTTTTGATAGTGGGGGAGGCTACAGGGGTGGCTTCTGCTAGAAGCTGCTAGAAGCTTCCCCTGTCCCATGGAGCCAATGCCAGCTCCAGGATGGACTTCCTGCCGCTGGCCAAGGCCGAGCCAGTCAGGAGTAATAGTAACGCCTCTGTGATAACATATTTGAGAACAGAAGGTTGTTGCACAGAAGAAATTCCAACCAGGGAAGAGCGGAGTGAGAACATGGGAACAACAATGCAGACACCAAGGTCAGTGCAGAAGGAGGGGCGGAAGGTGCTCCAGGCGCTGGAGCTGAGGCCCTGCAGCCCGTGGTGCAGACCATGGTGGGGCAGCTGTGCCCCTGCAGGCCATGGGGGAGCATCGGGGTGCAGAGACCCCCCTGCAGCCCACAGAGGAGCCCGTACTGGAGCAGGTGGATGCATGAAGGAGACTGTGACCCCGTGGGAGGCCCAAGATGGAGCAGCGTCCTGCTGGAGACCTGCAGCCTGTGGAGAGGGAAGCCGACGCTGGAGCAGGTTTTTCCCAGGTAGGACTTGTGGCCCCTGTGGGGGACCCACGTCGGTACAGCTCATTCGTGAAGGACTGCACCCCATGGAGGAGTGACCCATGGGACAACAGTTTGGGAAGAACTGCTGCCTGAGGGATGGACTCACGCTGGAGTGGTCCATCAAGGACTGTCTCCCTTAGGAGGGACCCCGCAGGAGCAGGGGAAGGGCTCCTATCTCTGAGCTGTGGCAAAAACAGCCACTGACCATAACGCCCATTCCTGTCCCCCTGCACTGCTGAGGGGGAGGAGGGAGAACATGGAAGGAAGAGGGAGTGGGGGAAGGTGTTTTTAAGACTGTTTTATTTCTCACTCTTTGGCTCTTATCCTGTTAGTAATAAATTAAGTACTATCCCCACTTTTAGTCTGGTTTGCCCGTGAAGGTAATCAGTAACTGACTTCTCCAGCTCTTAACTCATGAATCCTTAACTGGATTTTTTTGGGTTTTTTTTTTTTTTTTCCTCTCTGTCTAGTTGCAGAGGGAGAGTGAGAGAGTGGCTTTAGTGGGTACTGATATCCGGCCAGCATCAAACCACTACACTTGTCTAAACCCAAGTCTGTCCAATATGACAACAGTAGTCATTTTACTGCCAGGGTGGTCTAAGAATGGGATAATTTGTAGGCACAAAATTGTCATAACCTAATGAAAGAGATTTCCTTGAAAAGATCAAGGAAATTGTAATCAGGCATATAACAGGTTTCACTTAGACTATTCTATGATTGATTAGTGGTACCCACCATTAGAGAGTGACTGTTTTGAAACAGACAACAGAATACAGTGGAATCTGTGCATCCTGATTCCCTACAAAAAAGGAAAAAGTAACTCAAATCTGAACCATATGCTGCTCCCCTTGAGGCAGCTTGGTCATGGAGACAAGGACTATTAATGGAAATTTACCTTGATGATAAGGATGTGAGCAAAGTAGAAATACAAGACCAAACCATGAATAAATTGTTTAATTGCCCACAGGTTATAAATTGCTCCACAGGTATGGGAGATGCCTTGGAAACCTAGTATATTCCATTATTCCTCTCCTGAAAAGTTCAATCCATGGGCCGTTCAGAAATTGCTGCTGCCACATGCAGTTCAGAATTGTTTAAATCGTTGTTGCCACAGGCCAGTCAACATATAAGGTTTAAATCATTGCTGCCATAAATAAAACTTTCTAATTGATCATTTAGTGTTATTTCACCATAATTTAGCTCAAGGATATCCCAAACATACCTCAGAGTAGGCAGTCCAGGACTACCTTCTACGATCCCGACATTTTGCTGCTCTCCCAGAGCAGACAGCCCAGGATGATCCTCTTGGGATCTGACACCTTGTATATTTAAAAAGCACTGGGTATATTTTATGTATTTTAATGTTTAATGTTCTCTTCCACTGAGCATGAAAAACTACAGGTGTACAGTGGGCAGAGGAAGACCAGCTTGTGCCTGCCTCTATGGCCTAAGCTTTCCCTACAGATCTTGCTTACCTGTATTTCTGGGTTGGGAAAGGCACACAAGACAACAGGGAATGATCCACATAACCATTAACTACTTGATCACTTGGTTAAAATGAATGTTATGCAAACTGATGCCCACTTGGAGACATCTCTAAGGTTACTACATCATCGGGGCAATCCTCATGCCATTGCAAAGTATCATTGCAGTTAGCCCAGCAGCATTACCCAAAGCCCTTCTTTTTCCCACGCTCTCTAGGACACCAGACTTGTGCATTTCAGCTTTTTTTTTTTCTGTATGTGTTTTCTAAATACCAAGTACAGTGTTCCAAGGATGCTTAAAAGATGCCAGCTGAAACCAAACTTTCATGATGTGAATCTTCATCTCCATTCATTTTCAAAGAGACATGCAGGGGCTGTTGTTTTAAACACTTGGCTTCCATGTCCTGACTTCTCAATCTCCTGATAACCAAACCATTTTAAAATAAGGTAGTGTTGGCACTTCAGAGTTTGTGTTCATAATCTATGGCCTGCCTTTTGCCCAAGGCTTCCTTTATCTGATAGGGTCCAGTCACTGGATTTCCTATGCCTTGAGTCTGAAGTGTTGCAATTTGTTTTCTTTTCCAGGGGAAGATAAAGTAATGGTCTTACCACCATTTTTCATCCCAGCTTTCTTTCTCTTAGCTTTTTCTTACCTGTAAAAGACATGGGGCGAATTCACCAGTCTTTATATTCTGGCAAAAATGTACTGGTGGGCGCTTAAAGTCAATGACAGTTTGGATACAGATTTTCCCTTACACAGTTTATGAAAAAAATTAATTTGAAGAGAAAGCATGATTAAATGGGTTTGAAATGTGTAAAGCCCCAAAAGTGACCTTTGGAAATAGCATACTTGTAGTCTGTAGATTAGACTTCACATCTCATTACAAGAAAGTAAAGAGAAGGTGTGATTTAATTGCAGTCACGTTTATTTGCAGATTCTATACACACTTTCTAGGTAATCAAACTTTTCCAACACATTTTTTGAGAGGGGTTCACAATGAAACTGTCACCGTTTTTACTAAAAATAAATACAAGACTTAAAGTGTTGCACAGCTCTAAAATATACAAAGGCTTGGATTTAATGTAAACTTTGAAAACATTTTACAAAAGAAACCATATTTGCAACAATTTAAAAAGTTCATATTTACAAATATTACAAAAATACAAAATGGATGCAAGTCCATAAACCATTGTCTTTTCTGCCAGCATGAACTGGTGCTAGTACCAAAATAGTTACACTGTAACCTTCTTAATTTTTTTTTTTTAATTCTTTAAGTCATAACCTACAGTATTTCTCTATCTGCCACCATTGCAGCAAATGCACTCAATCACTGACCTTTGGCAAAAGCAAACATATGCTTTATTTGCTACAACTATCCCATGCCCTCTATGCTGCCACAACAACAATAACAAAATGAAAAAAAAAAAAGGAACAAAGGAGAAAAAGGGGAAAATGTTTTGTTTTTTTTTTCAGAACACAGCTGTATAACTTAAGAAATCATTTTCATAACATCAGTGCAAGCAACAGAACAGTAGGTTGAAGTGACGGTTCAGCAGTTACATCATGCTCGTACTGTACCCTGTCTCAAGAGGTGAGTGATGTTCCCCTTGACCTATGGCTTGTCCTCTGTGCCTTAGTGGCATTCCTGCAATGCTACAGGGATCCCCACCATTTGTCTTCCTCTGACTCCCACGTGTGTTATGACTCTTTTCTTCTTAGCGTATTTAGAATCTCTCTATTTGGGTTTCAGTCTGCTAAATATAAACTAGGAAATAAGGCAAAAGAAGACGATATTTTAATGGGATTGTTCTGTGTCCATTTTGTACGTGAAATATTGCCTCACCATTCTGGTAAAAAAAAAAAAAAGATTTAGTGTATATATATCTATTTTTGATCTCTATTAAATTATAGTTTGGTAAAAAAAGTGTTATCATCAAAGTCAATTTCGCTGTATTCTCTTTACAGTTTTGAATGACTGTTTAACTCAGGACTATTAAACATATTACAAAAGTGCTCCTGGTAAAATTTTAATGGAAAATGACTGAAGATGACAAACTAAGAACTTTCTGCCCAGTATCTAAACTTCCTTTACTCATATTCTTCAGAAACTGGTTTCTTATGTGCTGAACATTTCCTCTTAAAACATTCTCATTCATTCACTTCACTTGTATTCAGACTTATCTTCTTAACTAAGCTACTAATGTGATTAGCCTTTTGTTTCCAAAACCTTGCTCCCATTACCTTCTGAAAAACTATTTTAGATGATTTTGCAGCCCTTCAACAGATGGACCACCCCTCATCCCAACACACGTACCACATGCATAGTGACTCTACCTCACCACACAAATGCAACCAGGCTACACAGGAGGACAGTGGGAAAACCTGAATAATATGTCTTGTGGTAAGCACTAGACAAAATCAGATGTGAACCTTCTGGGGAATCATTTGAGATTTGTTAAACTGTTCTGGTTTGCTTTGACTACTTAAAATTGTAACAGTTTTAGGTAGAACCTTCCTCTTTAAAACATGCTCTGCCCACTTTTAAAAACTCTCAGCTTTATGCATTACATGATTAAAAGAAAACGCAGTAAAAACCGAATTCACACATCCCGCTTCCCTATTATTTACTTATGCTTAAAGCCAGCTTTTAGCTGATTTCTTTAGTACCAAAGTACGCTCTTTCTGCCATCCTATTTGACCTGTCCTACTGCACACCTCATTCCTCCTCTCACTATTTTCTCTGCACTAGCCTTTCCTCTATTCCAAACCATATCCTACTGCAACCAACACCAACTGCATCAGTTGTGGATAAAGAGAGCCTTATCCTCCAAGTAGCATGGACGGGGCTACATCAATCGAAATTGTGGTGGCCCAAAGGACGATCAGGCCTGTTGGTTTTATTTTATTTAAAAATTAAAAATATAAAGAGACTCACAGGTTCTTGTGGTTTTAAGATGAGAATATTCAAGTAACTTCAAGTAATTCAGCTTTTATCTCCCTGCCTTCATTTGTATCAAAGCAGCTACTTTTGATTTATCTCCTTTCCCACCCCACCTGAGTCCCCCACCCTGTTCTGTGTTTCTGGTAAACCCAGACAAGATCCTTACTGTACGTGGCTGGCACAATGAACCAGAGCTTTCCTCTTCCCAGCTCAGCAATGAATATAAATACTGCATACACATACCTATTTCCCAGCTACGTTTTCACAGTGTCATTTTTGTAAATATTTAGGTAGCATTAATCTCATCAGCACAAAGAGAAAGCTTCACTGAAAACTCATTGCAGATATTTACTGATAAATCAAAAGCGCTTCTTGCATGCTTACAATTTATTTGTTTCCTTTATGAACCAGAAACTAATCATGTTTAAAGGTTATAGGTGCCAGGTTGTGACTGTGTTATGTATCCCAATAGCCTAATTGGAATATGAAAGTTAAGTACTGTTTTCTCTCACATCTATCCTCTCTGAAGCGATCCCTGCAAGAATAAAGGCCCAGGGGAGGCTGTGGGATGGGACCCTTTGGGACTTTGCATTAGACACAGCTTTGTTCTGTCAGAAACACACTCGTCTTCCCTACCAATCCTCATGGTAACCTTCCCAGCTGCACTTTCCAGTTAGCTTCTTTGGAGCTGCCTTAGAAAGACAAATGGTTACTTTAATCCCCTCACAGTCAGCCTTTCCATTTCCTTAGCTAAGGCGGAGAATTCTCCCTTTCCACTGCTTAATGTCATCCTTCAGGCCTTTTACACTGAAAGTGGTTATCGGTGGCCATGTGGATTTTTTATGTTTGATATGAAATGGTATTCACAGAATACAGTTATTACATTTGAATTCTTTTGTCTTCTATAAACAAAGTTGTTACGCAGTAAATTGTTTGCCACGTCCACTTTTTGATAATTCTATTTACAAATTTTTATCAAAAATATGATATTTACATATGTTTTGTTAGTTTCTTCTAAATTTTGTTTCAGCTCATTTTAGTGTAGAAAAATACCAATTCTCAAGAGCATTTTCTTTTTTTTTCTCCCTAGGGAAGCACTACAGTGAGGGACTTGTATCTGATGGGCAGCTTCTGGGATAAAAAAAACATCCAAAGTCACCTTTAACTCTATGGAAAGTGTATAGCCTTGAAATCTACAGTGACAATGGAAATAAGAGTGTGATAAACCAAACGAAGCCAAAAGAAAACAGAACAGACATAGCATATCTTCCTCCTTTTAGAAAATGTAACGTAATAAATAGCTACAGCGGTAGTCCTCATTTCCCCAGCGTCTTAACAAATGCAAACACATCTAGCATTGATACTGCCCTGCAGTTTTTTTTTCTTTTTCTTCTTTCTCTCTTTTTTTTTTTTTTTTTTTTTTGTGATTGCTACAGCATTGGCCTCTTACGTTGACATCCTTACAGAGCCCAGGTGGTGTTGGCAGCCTGGCACCCACGCAGCCTATGTTGAGCTCTGAGAAGACCGATCATCGTGGGGGCTGCCGTCCGAGTTTTCCGTCTCTCCTTCCGAGATGGCCTGCATGGGTGTGTTGTACAGCCTGCAGCGCACGCTGTACCGGCTGCTGCTGGCTGCTGGAGGCGCCCGCGACCGCCCCACTCTCGACGATGCCGACATGGGAAAGTTCTTGGAGGAGAATCCTTCCGTGTTAACCCTGGGGGAGCAGGGGGAGAGCGGGGACAATGCGTCGGGGCTCATCACAGGAGGAGACTCTTCCATGCTTTGAAGGGCATCTGCCATCAGCTCTCCGGGAGACTTGGGCAAAATAGGACTTTTCAGAATTTCTGTGGCGGACATCCTGTAGCTGGAATCAGATCGACTGCCCTTTTTAAGGAGCAGTAGTTTAAACTCCTCATTGGATGTGTTGGACTTTTTGGCATTCCTGTATATGAGCCCGGGGGACCTCTGACTGCTAATGGGAGTGCCCACGCTGCTGGCTGGTGGCATGTTGCTGGTGGGCAGTGTGCTGCTGGTGAGAGGCTGGCTGCTGGTCCCAGATGAAGCTCTCAATCTGTTTCTTACAGAAAGGTCTCCAGAATCCTTTCTGCCAAGAACTTTCCTTTTTGATCTGTAAACACACAAAGGAAAACTTACATATGTTATCTCTATAGTATAAAACTTAGCGCTGGTCTGGAGTTTTACAGGTTGACTGCTCTTTCATATTAGCTAGAGTTCTCATAATCCTTCTGTCAAATATCGAAGGCTAGCAGTGACTGATGGCACTTTAAGCTGTGGTAGCTCTTGTGTAATGGATGAGACGCTGAACCACAGAGTCCCTCTCAACATCACCCAGCTCTTCCAAAACAATGTATGCAGAACCAGCTCTGTGTAAAGACAACAATGTCTACAGAGTCTTAGGTAATATTAAGACTCAGCGCAACCTATTCAATATCAGAAATCTTTAATTTCTGTTGTAATCACAAATTTCAGCTGACTACAAAATACTCTAAAATTGAAGAGATGCCTTTTCATCATTCTCGCTTCAACAACTCACACACCAGAACAGAGCTGGTGGACTGGTGGACAGAAGGCAGAAAGCACTGCCGGTAGTTTTCTTTGAAGATATGGATGATTGTTAGATAGAATGGCCTGATGTTGTCATCTGTGAAATATATACTGTGAACTATGCCATTAAGATACCCAGACTGCACTCCTCACCATAATAAAGCATTTTTTAAAAGCTGCCTTTTAGAAAACTAAAATGAGTTAACTAAAGAAGGCAGTTTCAGGACAAGACTTAAGCACAGAATAACCATCCAGTAACTATTGTTAGTGGGCAACTGTGCAGGGATGCATGTTACCATTTCTGTTGCTGCAAGGTTAGGTCACCTGTGAATGACTGCAAACAGATCCTCGGTAGTGCGGGGTTTGTTTGGAGACACAAAGACATCCTCAGCATCAGCCTGTGACTCCTCGCTCAGCGGAGACATGATGGACTCATCGCTTGGAGAAGACTCTTAAATAAGGAAAGAAGCCATGCTATTAGTCAGACCCCACGGCTCATTGCAACGGCACTGCCAGTGCAAGGCACCAGCTCTATTCACAGCCCAGTGGCTGATACCACCATATAGATCTTACACTCTAATCTAAACATGGTGAATGTTGCATATTGGAGCTCAGAAAAGGGGCACTGCGAGGCACTGAACATGGGATCTCCAATTTACTGCACAGCTGTGATACTAAGGCTCCTCTGTACCCACGGCCAATGCTCCTCCCTTTTCTCTTTTCAGCTGAAATGCAGCACAAGGGAGGAAATAAATATCAAAGAAAAAAGGTCTGAATACACTGAAAAGGTGTAAATATCTTAGGGTTGGCTGGCCAGCTAACAGACTTGGAGAGCTCTGTGCTTAAACACACAGAGATAAGCTGATGTGCAACTTCAGCCTGCTCTGACTCCACTATTAGTCACATCCAAAGTTGCACGATACAGAAAGAGTTCAAAACTGACCTTTCAGTGAAGGCTCATCTGTGCTGCCCACTGTCTCATCTGCCTTGCTGTCATCAGAGGCACTTTTGGTTGGGATACCTGATGCGATACCATTTTCCTGCTTGCAACCCACTTCACCAAGTGAATTAACTGCTGCCATCTCTGCTTCATAGCCGATATTCCCAGGCACATGGTGGCTTACATCGGGTTGGTGCTTAAACTGATAGCTGATGGTTGGTCCCTCAGCCTGAGCTGGGCTTTCATCCACAGGCCCAGCTTCCAGCCTCCCCTCGCTGCCTGTGGAGAGCTCTTGCTGAGCCTGCACTTGCTGAAGGTCACACACTGTTTCTGGTCCCTGGATGGGTTTCTTTGTTTCATCGTCACCTGTGGGGTCAGCTGAGCCCTTCTGAAACCCATCCACAGAGATGGCACATGTCTGATTCAGAGAGCTTTCTGGTAAGCATGCAGCAGCCAGGTGTGTTTGGTCCTTTCCAGGTTCAATTTCAACCAGACTCACACTTGCTGAAGTTACAGCTTCTCGCTCAGAGCTGTTCTGCCCACCAAAAGAGGAGCTCTTCTCTAAAGGCGGCTTTCCAGGGCCTGCTTCTGCTGGGGAAGTGTCAATGTACAGCATTACGGCCTCATCTGTAGAGTACTGGCACGATACTGGTTTCTTAGCTAAGAGAGGCCTCATTTTGCCTGGCGAAACATCGGTCGCCGTCAAGGCAGTCTCCTGTATGCACAGCAGGTCTGGGGTGCTGCCTTTATGTTTCACTCCTTCAGGCTTGTTGACTGCCCGGAGGTGGACAGACTTGAGAACGGAGGGTGTGATGGCGAGGGCGGAGGGAGGGCTGGGCTGCAGGGCTTCCCCGACTGCGCTCTGCTTGCTGTGGCTGAAGGTATGCAGCTGGTGCCTGTGAGCGAAGGGCTTGCTCAAGACATTGTGAAGAGCACTTAGGTCGAGGTGAGTAGGAGGTATAATTGGAAGTTCGAGGTCTTTGCTCACCGAGGCAGCGCTGTCTTTTGAGAGTGGCTGCTGCAGTGATGACTTCCTCTCTGGTACTTTTGGCTTCCTCTTGCTCCCCCCTGGAGACAAGGGTCCCGAAAAGAAAGCTGTTGGAAAAGAAGAGGTGGGTGTCTCCGACTGGCTGGAGTACCCACTGGAGGGTGAGGCTAACCCTGCCAGCTTCTCAGGAGAAGCCAGCTTAAACTCATTATCAACAGAGGGGAGGGATGGGGTAGTAGCTCGTGACCCAGACTGAGACGTCTGGGATTCGGAGCTCTCTGGTGACTTGATGCACTCTATGACTGTAGTACCCGTAGCAGTGCTTGAATTGGACAAGGACCTGTAAGGATCACTGGATTTCAAGTCGTTCAGAAGCCAGAGGTCTGCATAGTGAGGTTGTTCAGCACCTTCATCTTTAAAGGAGGGGATATCGGCGGTGTCAAATGCAGCCTCCTTTAACCCGCCATCACCCTGGTTTGCCCAGGGAAGCTCCTGCTTGGCTGGCAGGTTGGGGCCTTCCACTCGGGAAGGTGTGTTTGAAAATTCAAGGGGCAGCTTCATCTCCCTGGCAGTGTGAGAGACATGCTGTCCGCCACCGATCTTTGGTTCTTTCTTGTCAGGAAGGTCGGTGCTGCTCTCTGATTTCCTCAAAGACGAGCTGCGTTTTGGTGGGGCTGGCTTTGCCTTTGGTTTCTTCAGTGAGATGCTCTGCCGTCCCTGCCTCCTGTGGCTCATGCACTCCTGCCAGGTGCAGTCAGCCAGGCTGGAAGTCACGCTCCCAGTCTGGCCACTCTCAGAGCCTGGGGCTGCATAGTTGCAAATATAGCTTTTATTACCCTTGAGACCGCAGTCAAAGTGCATGGAGGTATAGTATCCTTCAGTATCCACAGAAAAGTGTGAACTAGTGTCTGCCTTGTCAGAGGGGGTCTTTTCGAGGAAGCTGTCATAGGTGGCCATGCTGGTAAAGCTGGGGCATCCCAGGCTGTCCGCCTTTGGACGCTCAGGACTGAAGTCCTGGCGACAGGAGGCGTCGTGGTGATGGTGCAGGTAGTTCCACTCACTGTCACTCGTGTTGCTGTTGTTGGGGTCATCCAGTAAATCTGCCACAGTGGAGGTGAAGGAGCTCGCCCTGTGGCCCCTGACCTTGTCTGCATGGTCACCAAACTGCTCAGTGAAGACACTGGAGTCCTCGTTGGCATTGGGAGCGGTATTGAGCGACAGCTCAGAGTCACAGTGTGAAGAGCCTGTTAGCGGAGGAGAGGCAGCAGGAGGAATGGTTTCAGATGTCTGGGAGGGACATGTGGAGCTGCTCCCGCTCCAGTTGCCACTGGAGGACTGGTGGTCATCTTTCTGGTCCATGTGGCTGCTGAGCAGGACTCCTGCTGTAGAGATGGAGTGAATTGGGCTCCCGAAGGTGTCAGAGTTGGACGAAATCTCACAGCTGCCTGAATCGACCATCCTCGACAGCCGCGATCTCCCCCTCTCGCCGATGCTGTGTTCAGGGCTGTGGAGATGCTGAGGACAAGTTAAACCAATGGGCTGGCACTCCTGTGAACCCTGCTTGATCAAGACCTCCTTTCCCTTTTTTGGGATCCTCTCCTGACCAGCTAGGAAGTGCTCTGCTTCGTACCCTCCGCTCTTGGTAGTGGCATCCTGATGGCCCTCACTGGCCCGGGCTCCCTCTCGAGGAAGGCTCCGTGAGCGGATGCGGTTGCTTACAGCGGCAGCGAAGACGGCGTCCCCGTTGTCTGCCAGCACCAAGATGTTGCCAGCAGAGTGGGAGAGAGAGGCGACAACGCTCTGCCCCCTCTGGGCACGGATCCGTCGCCGGGAGGGAGCAGCTATTAGGATTTCTTCCGTCTGGCACTCCGAGTCCCTGGTCCCCGACCTCCTGTTGCTGGAGCCAGAGAAGTCTGGGTTTGTGTGCACAATCACATTGCGCTCTCTCGCCACTGGTGACTCGTCTGAATCTAGGACACACGGAAAGCCGGGTGAGTGGGAGAGAGTTGCACATTTCCCGGCATGAGACAACCCGCGGAGCAACCCAAGAAGCATTATCTGCTGTATTCTTTTTTTTTTAATCTTGCTGAGCGTTGGACCAAATTTAAGTTGGCTATAAAGGTATATAAGGCAGACCTCATGCCAGTGAGGTACAGAAATTCTCCTAGTCCTGTAATGTGATCTCTGTTCTCCTATTTCTGCAACGTGATCTTCTGTGGAGCTGAGCTTGCTGTGGTAAACATTAAGATAAATACGAGGTTTTCAGTTTTTGTCACTCTATTTCAACTAGTTAAAGACAGTTTTCAGGAGTGGCTGCTGGACAAAACACTCCATGAGCTTCTAAAAATAATTCTGTTTTGACTACCTGTCTGTTCAGAACTTCTATTATCTACTTCTTTACTACCAAGAATATTTGCAAGGCAGCAGGATCTTTCTTTCATAGGTTCTCTGGTTCCTTATTCCCTATGATAAACACATTCCTTTTCCTTCCAGTGAAGTTTCATGGCAACGGACCGAGATACCAGAGCCATCCTCAGGTGTACATAAACATCAAGAAATAACAATCCCTTTAGTTTCATTTTGGGTTAATAACAATTTTACACAGAATTTTCCCTCAACAGAGTTGCTCCTAATTTACCTGTGACAAAAAGTGAGGTAAGTCAATAGATTTCGGGCAAATATTCTTGGTAATAAAGAATAAAAAGAAGGAATCAAGGCATGTGATAAATAAAATAAAGGTTTAGCAAAGCTCCCGTAGGGTACCAGCAGCTGTTTCTAAGGGGGATATCCAACCACTCATCTGAGTTATCCGGCTGTTGTGACAGCTCATCACCACTTTGCTGAGCAACATCTGTCAGTTCTTTACCTTAAGCTCCCCTCACGCAAGAAAAAACTTTCACTTAATCTAGTTACTTTTTATGCACATAACTATGGGTTCATAACAGAAATAAAATGAAAAAAAAAAAGAACTGATTAACATTTACACAATAAGAGCTGAACACGTACATCTATATTACTCAGTAAGGCCCCTGGTCCTTCAAGGCCATATGGAGTAATATAGCTTTGCTTACTGTAGTAAATCAAAAAAACAAAACATGTCATTCCCAAACTCCAGAAGTATTTACAGTTTAAAGGTTTTGTTTCTTTGGAAGGCTAGCTACCAGCTCATATCCCTGCAATTTAAGTTGGTTAGAAAGCTATCTATGGAAGATTTGTATTTATACTACACCTATTTCTTGTTGCACTCTTCTGGGGATGCCAGAGATGGTTTTCCTCCTCCTCAACTTTCGTCTCCGCTGTAGTACAGATTGTGAATGAACAAGAGAGCAGCGTATACTAGCCTCTCTGTCAAAACCAACTCCTGCAACCCATAAATAGGTCTCATTAGCCTTTAGAAATAGTAAACAAATTTTCATGGCTGGAACACAGTGGAGGTATGTTAGCTTGGATTAAGCCTGTGAATAAACATAAGGGAGCCCTTATGTAGCTCTTATGTAAATTATATCACAGTATATCACAGTTTTACATCTAATTCCAGCTCCCCCTCAGCAGCCTGGTCTGCCAAAAATAACAGAAGGCATGAAAAGAAAAAGAAAAGGAAAAGAAAAGAAAATCAGGAAGGCAAATAGAGTTGAGAGCTCTTGATAACAGGGCATCTTTCTTATAGCTATTTATCCATCTGTCATAGGGACAATGACAGTAACTTGTCTGCAAAGCATTATCTATTCAGCTATTGCCTGACTTACTTTAGCAACGAAGCATAAGAAGACATTTTAAGGTTATAATGCCATATTGCAGTACTTGGGCGCTTCTTAGGAGACCAATATGCCAAGGGGGCTAACATTTCAAAAAGGAAGGAGACAGCTAAAATGGGGCCAAGTCACCATGCAAGTTTAGAGAGCATTCTCTGTAACAATGACACATGGCCAAGAGTGACATTAACGGGGAGCTGCTATTTCTTTACATCAGTAAGTGTGCTGATTTTCACGTGTGCTCAGCACATAGTGGGAGTCCACTCAGGGAATCAGGTCACGCAATCAAGATCCTTAGTTTAGATTTAGAAGCCCAAGTTCACGAGCACATTGGTTTATGAGCACATAAATCAATGCGCATAGAATAGGTGAGAATCCCTTGTTTTCTTTATGTTTCCATGGCATTAGCACAGGAAAGTATCTTTCACTTTGTTTTTTACACTGTGTTGTCAAAATAGAGTTAAAAGGAGGCTGACCAGAAGACCAGTGCCCACCTGTGCTGGCTTTTTGCACAAGCATACACTCACTCATGCTCTCTAAAGTTGACGTGGGACAGGTTGGAAAAAATGTGCCAGGTCCATAAAAACACTAACATAAGGATTGCTGGTACAGTGGTTTGTAATCTTAAGAAAAACAAACAAACTTAACCAAACAAAAGGAAAATAAAAATCCTGATAAGAAGCTCTATTTTAATAGCGTATAATTATAGAAAACATAATTATACACAGACATACACATACATATTACATTACGTAACAATGTAAAACATTAAAAAGTAACTTTCTTGTAAAAGTTCTTCTTGAAATCTACTACAGTGAAATAGAGGCTTCAGACAGATGTCCTGTAACCACCAATGCCCCTGGAATAAGCAGAGGAAGAACTTTCTTTAATATGGAACAAAGGTGCTGTAAACTCCAACAACAATCATTTTCAAAGAAGTGAACATTTCTCAGGGTTGGGAGAAGCTTAAAAAACAAAAACAGAGAACTGAAAGCAAACTCTTTGAAACAAAAAATCAATCAGCATCATTGCTGGTTTTCCAGCAACTGTGAATTAGCCAAACATGCTCTGTGCGCCAGATGCACGGGGGTCATCTCCGAGAGGAAAGTGGAAGAGGATATATCCTCCCCGTGACGCATACAAATTATTCCCATTAGTGCTAATGAGAATGATACACATAAACATCCAGAAGATTACATACCATTCTTGATCTGTAAAACTGATCAGTGGAAATTTGGTTCCAATGTATGGCAGGTTGAGTCTAGGCAAAAATGGCTATTACTGGAAAAGTTAACATTGGTCCCAGACCTAACTCTCCTCTGACTGCATTAGGTGACATTAGCCTCCTTAAAAAACCTACACCCGTTAGGGTCCTATCTTGAATCTAGAAAGAGCATCATTTTAACACCAGTGTTACCTCATGGAAATATGCCACATTATCTATGACTTTCCATGGGGATATGCAGTAGCAGTGACCAGCCAGGTCCCAACCTCTGGCCAGCAGGGTCTATGCAGGCAGTTCTGCCAGGCAGCTGCCTGTCCTCCCGTGGGGCCCTGACTGACCAGAAACACCATCCCAGTGACAGGGACAACCACTCCTGGCTGCCACCGCCCCGGGCAAGCAGAGCTGGTGGCACTGTAGTGTCAGCTCTGCTGTTGGGGCAGAGGAGAACCAGGACTGTGTTGCTGTCACTGGGAGGATTCATGCAGCTGACAGTGGAGCAGATGGGGACTTGTCACCGTGATGCTGTAAGACAGTTGTGCTGCAAGTCCAAAAGCCCAGAGCCCCCTGGGTGGGGGCTGAAGTTGGACTGTGGGCATACAGCCCTCCCCAGCACCATGGTGAAAACTACAGCCTGTCTTGCAGGAAGGTTGGTGCACTGCTGATAGACATGGAAAAGAACAATGGGATGTGAAGGGCTGTGACCTTACCCCAACCTCCCAGTTACTGGGAAAATAAAATTAAATACAAATATTTTCTCTGGGGAATTAAGGCTAACTGAAAGGTCCCTGCTTTTTTTCTGGTTGTTTATATTGAAGTCTATAACTGTGGAAGCCAGTCCACTTTATGCTCTTACGTTAATCAAAACTTGGTACTTGGAAAAATTATTGAGGAAAACTCAGATCAACTTTATGTTTACCATAGCCCTCTGGAATCAGAGAAAGAGAAAAAGAGAAAGAGAAAAACATCCTGATTTTTGATTCTGGAAATAAGTCATCTATCACATTTAATAAGTGGTATACCTGCTGCTTCTATAAACAAGTTCTCCTTCAAGTAAATCTAGTCAATTGTATCCAAATGTTATAGAAATAAAAGAAAATGCCATTACTATACCTTCAGCATAGCTGCATGTAAAGAGATCTCAGAGCGATGGCTTGCATGCTACACATTCATGCCTCGCATGTTTAAAGCACTGCAAATAGTAGCCTACATTCTCTAGTTTCTCTTCTCCTGCTACACATGATAATCATATGATTAATTTGGTGGTGTTCTGCATTATTTCAGGCAGCTACATTCAAAAAGTTATTTGAGGTCTTTGTAAATACAGACTAAGTTATATACACAACAGAAGTACATTGTTTATGCAGAGAACGCAGGCTTATGTTACACTATATAACATGACTCTGAAAATATGGGCCAAATTAATCCTAGATGTGGCTTCAGCGACTCCAGCAGTCACAGATAAGGGATGGAATTAGCCCACTGTCTTCCAGAAACTAAATCCTCAAGCTAGGGTCTTTGCCCCCAGACTGCACAATCCCGTGACTTCGAATAAATTAAACAAAATAAGTACTTGACCTCCCTTGAACCATGCAATAAATACAAAAAGAAATAGAAGAGATTTGTACCAGTGACATTGATGGGGATAATGCAAGAAGAAATCACTTGGGCATCTTGTTTCATTTTCTCCTCTGGAGTTGGGAGAGGTAGTGCTTTACTCCAATTGGTTTGTTTATCCAGTGTAGAAGGGATATTATGTATTGGATTTTTCGGCCTCTGCCCTAACATGACATCTGTATCTTCGTCCTCTGGTGGATGGGACTGCAAATGAATACATTCAAAATCAGTGTCTCCCACTCAGGCACACAAGGCTAATTTTGAAACAAAGCAGACACACAGATCAGAATTCAATTACAGGGATGCAGGAAGGAATTGTTCTAGCTAAGTCACACAGCACCAGCTATCCTCCAGTGGAAACTTAACATCCTGCTAGTAGGAGAAAAATACCTCAACATACTGGAACTCAGCACATTTGCAGTGACATTTAGAGGCCATCTCCTCTGTTAGAAGGGGCACATACTACACTCCCGGGTAGCTGTTGCAAGCGTGCCCTCAGCTACCATCAGTGTTAGACACCCTTATTTGCCCTTATTTGCATCCGCAACCTTTTGAACTCCTGTGTCCAGTGATTACTAGCGCATACTGGCCCCAGATAACCATTCATTCAAGCATCAGAAGACCCAAAGTTTTAAAGAAGACACCCCCTTGCCCTCATACTTCAGAAAACCATTTGTACAAGCCCAGACCATGAGCAGATCATGGTACACCACCCAACAGCCATGTGGTGGGAAGTGGCAGGTGTTAACAGTGCTGGAGCTGGGGGACAGTGACCAAAGAGAAGAGTAGCCACCACCAGAAGAAACTGAAAGGGTCGTTTAGAAACCATGCACAGTTTTACAGCATACTACAAGCAGCACTAGATAATAAAGAGAGAAAAGTAAACTGCATAGAAGAAACACAGATGGTTTGTTTTCTTTTGAAAGAAATAACACATTTCCCAACAACACTCCATCTTGCAAAGCCGCTATAATTTAATCTAGTAAACCAGAAATAAATTAAGGGCATTTTCATGTGGTGCTGGCTACCAACTCAGCTTTGGGTATCTCATTGTTTGCAAAAAAAGTTTCTGTTTTGTTTGGAAGAGACAGAGGGGAAAAACACTTACCTTTACTTTATTATGCCTAATTTTCCTCCCTTTTCACATGAATACATTCTTCTAAAAGCTGTGACAACTGTTCAGCCAGCTCAGGACACCTGTCTGCCTCTCGTTTTTTAAAAATGAAGTACAATCCCTTTCAGGCTGGCTTTCTCTTCAGTTCTGAATTCCCAGCTGCTTAACTACCAGCCTTCTCCCTCATGACCTCTGTTTACACTTGTTTGCTAGTTTTAGTTTCGGTAGCAAACAAATAAAATATAGCAATGATAAAATTGTTGCTCTGCATCTCCTTGGCAGGGCATTTAACAGGCGGGTGTTGGACACCACAGGATCATGCCCCGTCTGCCATTGTATTTCTCCAATTCCTCCGCCCAGGCTCCTCACAAATCCCGGGGGAATTAACCGTCTCAGGCTTGCCAAACAGCATTTACACCCCGGCCCCAAAAGCATTAAAGATCTTAACTCAGCGGCTACTATTTAAACTGTTGGAGGGCACTTACTTACCTCGTCAGTGTCACCTCCCGCTGCACCCCCAGACCCAAGAAAACGCACACTTCCTCTTCTCCCGCCCGCAGAAAACCCCCTTTTTCCACGTAGGATTTCAGTCAAACATTGCAGCCTTCTTTCTGCCTGCAGCTTTTGTGCCGATTCCCGGCAGACGTGAATAGCTCATATAAACTTCAAGCACAAAAGACTTTGTTTCCTAGGTAACTCCCCCCCCACCCCAGCCCAAAGTTTGATGCATGCATGCAAAAAAACCCACCCTTGCACACACGCACAGACACGCGGACACACACACAGGGACACGGACAGACACACACACAGAGGCTGCATTTGTTGCTGATTCCTCCCCTGGATGACAATAAGGTGCTGGACAAAGCGGGCGAAGTGACCCTGGCTGCCAGAGCTCCTCCTCTCCAAACAGTGGCATCACCAAATGGCCAGAGAATAAATACCTGCTGTTGGTCTGGCATTGTCCGGACAATTTCTTACCGTTTAGGAAACAGAGGGGGCAGTTGCAAAACATAGCGAGAGAATTAAATGCAATCGCTAATGCTATCGAGTCAGTCACAGTTCAGGCCTCCTAAAGGAGATGATGGGAGGAGGTGGCCTTATGGCCATGAGCTTCTGAAACCCAACCAAAGTGAAAAATGAAAGGGGGGGGGGGAAGTTATTACTGCGTCTTACTGACATGAGAAAAATAGAAATGGCTCCTTTCAGCGCAGTAAAGTTAGCAAGAGAAAAGCAAGCAAGAGGAAGGGTTAGGATCTAGAAGGGAGAAGAGTGAGAGAGGGCTGTTAATTGAGGATTGCTTGTTTTTCCAGTACCTTTCTACTCCAGGGGGTCATGTGGCAACACTCAATTGGGGAGGGCGAACGGGTGCTGTTAAACTATAAAGGTGAAATGTGGAAAAAAAAAATTAAAATTAAAAACATACACAAAACGTTTCTGGTAAAAGTACATAATTTTTGTCTGAATAAATTAGCATAAAAGCCAAAACAAACAGAGATTTCCACCATTTCCTATCAATGGGTTTGTTCCCCACAACAGAGTGGTTTGGACCCCTGTGAAGTCTGTGCTGGTTTTGCTTATTCAGATTAGACAAAACTGCAGTGAAATGAGTTCAACCTCCTTGTACAGACATGCTTAAATTGTCCCAAGAATGCCTTGTGTTGATTTGGTAACTCAAACTGTGTTCTGCCTGGAGCTGAAGCAGTGCAAGGTACATATCCAATTACATTATAAAAGTAAATTATTTAATAATATAAGGGATTTTCTTGCCTTTTTTTTAATTTTAGGCTACAAATATATATATATATATAATTATGCTGGCAGGTGATTTGTCAAATATATTGATTGCTGTGTGTTTCTGATAATGTGGTTGCTTCTCTGAGGTTGTGACCATTGTGTCAGGGTGACAACATCAAATTGGCTTTTTGTCATTTTTTTGTAACACTTGAAAGGACAGCGATGGCCACAAGTGCTGGGTCTTGCTAAATCCCTACACCTCCAAAATCCTCTTTTGGCAGAAACTCTGTTTGTTTGTTGCAATGTCCTGTTTTCGAATGCAAAGAGTGAAGGAGGACTGACTTCTTTTGAAATAGGAAATAAAACGAAAAAGGAGATAATGAAAACAGGTCTGTTGACCACACTGGAAATCTCTAGCACATATTTCTTGGTGGGGGTTATTATCTCCCCCTGCATTAGTTACCAGAGTAATAATGCCAAATAATTCTATGAATGTTTCCTCCCAGTCATTATCAATCATTAGCAACATTTCTGTGACAGATTAACCACAAATCTCAGTTTGAAAGACTTGCATTATATGGTCTCCTCTCAAGAAAAAAAAGCTGTGAGTCTCAAAAGGCCTAATTCTCCGTCTTGTACTACTCTCTTCCTAGATACACACCATCTCTTGCTTTGCCCTGGTTCCCATGTGCGGGACTAAAACCATGGGAAGCCTCCAGATGAGCTGCCCTTAAGCCTTACTGAAGAGAAGAGAGGAGAAATCCAAAGAAGGTTGTTCCTAGTTAACATTTCCAGCTGGTTAGTTTCTAGCCAGGCCAGTGGAAAAATAGTTCTTTCAAGCCATGAGAAGTCCTTATCATAAGATACTGGAGGATCTCTGGGAAGGGTTGAGGTAGGAGACTAATACTGGTGAGGTGACAAGAGTTTGCAATGTCCATGGCCTGCGATGGTCCTAGTCAGTGCACAAGGAGAAAAGGACAGGAGGGACCCCCTGCCCTGACCTCTGAACACAGCTACATGCTCAAGCCACTCAAGGGAAAACCTCTCCAGGAGAAACAGCAGGACCTCAACTTTGGCCTCAGAGACAGCAGTGCAGGCTGCAGTCGAGACAAGCAAGATCTGGTTACCACCTGCCTGCCCTATCGGTGCAGTGCTTTCCGACCTCCCCCGTGTGCCGCTCTGCCAGATGCCTCCAAGAAAACACCTGTCTGGTTCCACGTACCTACAGGCATCAGTTGATGTGCCAAAGCCCCAGGTCCCTGCTTGAGCATGGCAGGACAAACTTCCTAGGTAGGTTTCTATCACTAAGAGGGAGGACAAAATGGAGGTGACTGGTGAATTTTCAGCTTCTGCTGTCACAGTGGTGCTCCTGGGAAGGCTGGTGCTACCACTGCCTTGCCAGGGGGTCCTGAGATCACCTAGTGCCTGTTCTATGTGGTGCCTGTCATCAGGCAGCTGAGGCACACTGGCATAGAACAACAGCCTTAGCATTTCAGCACCTCTATGCTGGGGAGGGAGAGAACTACTGCTTTTAAAAAGTTCTCATTCACTCAGAAGACCAGAATATCTCTAAATGTCCTGAGTAAATAGGTAATTAGGCAAGAAATTATTATTATATACCCAAGGCTGTTCTGGTCTGATGGGCAAATCTGCAGTTAGGCAGTTTTCAAAGTGAATTTCTTTGTGTGGGTGTGCTTGGCAAACACCAACGGTGATAATCAATCTGTTAAATACAAAGCCAGAGTACTTTAAATATGCATTTTTCTTTAATGGGCTAAGATTGCTTTGAAACTAAACTGTTGTGTAATTGCTTGAATAGGGACTTATTCTGCAGTCACTGACAAATGTGAACGTTTTTATTTACTGAGCTATCCCATCAACCTCACTTGCAGAAGTGCCATTGTGCTTGTGAAACTACCTTGCAGTAAAATTCCTGGTTGCATATGCACATGATCTGATTTCTCAGTGCTCTGCATCTCTTCCATGTGAACTCTTTGGTTTCTGTGCACTGCAACAAAATAGTCAGATGCCCAAGTCTGAACTAATCAACAGAGCTTTCCCTATATAGAGAGAAAGCAGCGCTGCTGCTGAGCAATTCAGCTCATCTTCCTTCAGCACTTAACTCGGGGTGAAGTGAAACACCCCTGAACACTCTCCCCTCTCTTTCAGGGAGACCTTAGCATAACTTGCAGGTGCCTAAGTCAGGATTCGTGATTCACCCTTTTAATGAATTAAAATATCATCTGTACAGTGACAAAGAAGCAAATCAGCAATTGAAAAACTTGCCAGCCTGGCAATTTATGAGTCTGCCCCATTTATTGTCCCAGAGCTGGGATGTGGAAGAGGAAATGAATTGACCAATAACAGGACAAAAATACCACTTCAGCCCCTTTAGTGTTTTACATCCCCCAAATCTCTGAGATGCCACTGTTGTTCAGCATCTTCAACATACAGGGAAGACTAGTTCAGGAAGCATCATTTGTATTAAATCATGTACCTAGCCTGCCTTACCTGTGGTGATACCATTACAGCAGATTCTGGGATTTCAAAGTTAGTGAACAGGACATAAACACACAAATAAACCACTCATTTTTCTTCAGGTAATTAAAGATTCCTTTGTAATGCTAAAGCCTCATCAGGAGCATTTATCCTCAACATGTTTGTCAACAATTTAGACATGGCTGAGTTGATTCCTTCCCCCTCAGCTGTGTTTGAGCAGGCAGGCAAGGTGTTACCTCGCAGGAAATACAGGTGACTGAGTCACAGCCCCCCAGCAGCACAGAGCTGATGCTGGCAGTGCTGGCACAGCCTTGGCAAGGGCAGGAGGTGATTGCTACCAGTTGCTGCACAGCGCTACTCTCCAGAGCATTATTTTTGACTCCTGCTGCCTAAAAGTTGCAGCTAACAAAAAGCAAAAGGAATCAATTTGACTTTGGGATTCTATAGCACTAGGTGGGGGAAATTTCTCTCCCAGGACAACCTTAGCTATAAATCAAGAGCATCAGCATGTAGCTTCAGCATCTTCAAGCTTCATATATGGTCCAGCGAACAGAACATACATACAGTATGCTTTCACCCTATGTGAGCACAGAAATAAGATGGACAGTACATCCTGATTTCTCATGTGAAAGCAATAATTCATGCACTGAAAATGTAACATGTAGAATAATTGTGAACTAGTGTTCAATCCCACATTCATCTGAGTACTCTCCTGACTCCTTCTGGGGCTCTGGTTGAAACCTCTCTGTCTCCCTCTCTCTGCCTGTGAAATGGACAGCCTGCTGTTTCCTTAACTCACAGGAGTTAAGGAAAATGATATTGATTTGCATGCTGGAAAAACTAAGGGCCTTGTAATAGGAGAAGAAATAGTAATAAAAAGCTAGCAGCTTTCCAGTGTTTTCAGAGCACAGGTGACTACTTAATTAGAAGTGAATACTTGTACCTACACAGCTGCTTTCATATACAGTCAAATGATGATGAAGAGAAAATAATGGGAATATTTCTGATGGTGCTATTTCTGCTGCCAAACACCACCCTGCTCACCTGCCTGCTCCCAGCATTTATATTTTTAGATGTTTCATTCTCAAGTTTTTATTTTATCTGCTTGTGGGTGTTTTCTTTTCTTTTGGAACATCACAAATACAATCAGTTCAAGTACTGACAGTCCTTTAACGATTAGTGTACTGCTCCAATGTTTTGACAAGGTAAAGACAAAAATAAGACATGTTTTATGACAGAAGTCATACCACATGTGGCATTCCAGCAGACAAAGGTAAAAATAAACATTCCATGATACAGGGTCGTAGGTATTAGGTTCATTGCACAAACAGTGCTATACAAGTTCAGTCTGACAAATAATGTCAGGTAGGTTTTATTTCTAAATAAAAGGGATACTGGCACGATTTGCACATAGGAAGCACATAGCCCAATTCATGCCTGGCCCTTAAGTCACTTATTTCTTACTGAGACTTTGTATGGCTTCAGCACAAAACTGTGTGAAAGTTAGTACATTTGGTTGTGCCTCCTTCCCTTCGCTGTGCAAAGCATCCTAAAGCAGACCACGGGGAATATTTGTGAAATGGCAAGGAGATGGAATAAAATTACCCGATGCATTATTTTCTCTTCACATTTGCTCGGGCTGAGGCCTTAGGGAGAGGAAAAGCCTGTCTGGAAAATAACCTCCTGCTTCTTGTTCCTTAGATTTCTCATCAGATTGTAATTATGAATAAACTGACAGTGAAATTTGTGAAATTGTGAGTATAAATTTCCAAACACTGAGTTCCTTGTTCCATCTTCTTTGTTTTATTGTAATATCTGTGCCAAATGGGAATTGAGAAAGTATGTCCCATAACATTTTGAACTGGAATACTAAAATTTCACAGGCTGGCTGGCTGGACTTGGGGAAACCAGAGAAAGAAAAAATGCAGAGAAATTTAAAGAGAAAGCTGAAATGCAGTTGGAATGACACAGCATCTTCACTCTCAGTGACTGGCCTCAGCAGTGCTACAGGCAGGGTTGTCATGGGAACATGTGTAAGAAATATTTTCCTCATTTTAGCAAGTCCATAACTTCCTTGTTCTCTCCTCAGATTATTTTTGGTTTGGGCTGGGTTTTTTCTCTTTTTTTCTTCATTGGCAAAATGCCTGAATGAATGATACTTGTAAATGCATTTGGTTGTATAATTCTTTTGTCTAGGAAGAGACTAAGTGTGCTAAAGTTTTTCAGCTTTAAAAATGAATGACTGAAATTATTAGGAAAGCACAATCATGTCTGCAAAATGACGAGGGTCATGGAAAAAGGGAATGAGGAAGCAATGCTTGCTGTTTCTCATAGTCTGAGAACCAGAAGGGATACGATGAAATGATGAGGTATCAGGTTTGAAACCAACAAAAGCTACATTTTCATACAGATTTTTAAAGTCATTGTCAGAGGATGCTGTTGATGCCAAAGATGTAAATTTACTAAAAAAATTGGACTAAACAAATCTCAAAGGCAACATGCACGGGTTACTTGGTGGCTATTATTCTGTAGTTGGTCTCTGGCTCAGGAACTCTATAACTAATTTCTGTATGAAACTGGAAGGATAAATGATGGGACAATAAACAGCATAAACCATGCCCTGTTCTTATGCTCTTTCCTGAAGGATTCCCTTCTGGCCTGTGGGCTAAGTGAACCTTTAAAGAGGCAAATCAGGGCATTTCCTGTAACAAGAGCAGACACAAAAGAGCGGTGCCATTTCTAGTTCTCTACTCCTTCTCCACAACAAAACAATCTGGTAATGGAGCAGTTCAAAACATCCCTCCAGATCCATTTAGGCTGGCATTACTTTCTTTGGACATGAATTCGTTTAGCCTTTCTTGGAATTTGTGGTACTTTGACATCTTCCTCCTTGTAAACGTAGTTGTGCTTAAAAGCACAACTTCATTGTGCTTGTCATTGTCATTAATCTTCATCTGTTGTGACTGATTTTCTCTAGCTTTATTATAAAATATGCAAGATTTTTGGAAGAGCTCATAGCCACCTAATTGGTAGGAATAAAAACAGCATCCAGAAGGTACAAATGTGGAAACCTTGACTGGTCTTCGATATAGGTGACCTGTTTTTTCAGTAGCTATCAGTAGCAAGAGTTTTCACAGGTCTCACAGTGGTAATCTGAACATTTCTCAAAATCAAGTTTCTTCTTTCAATATTGTAATACATGCATTTGACTTAGATAGTCAGTTTGGAAAAGTCAGATCTCTAACTTTTCAAAATTTCCCGGATTCTTGTTGATCCCTTTCTTAATTTCGAAGAAACACAAAAAGGGGCTTTTGTTGTTTATTATTGCTTCCTTCAGCACCTTTCCAATGCATAAGAACAATGGAATACACAACAGACTGCTATGCTATGAATAAAAATTCTTGTAGATTTAACATCTTTAATTCATTGATGTCTAGATGATACAATCAACTGGAATCAGATATCAAACATTACCAACAATCTCTGAAGCAGATACACTTTTGCAGATGTTAAAAGCTTATGCCAAAAAGGGTGAGCTAGGCAATAACAGCATTCTCAACTTTCTCTTGTAATGGTATCATTAAATCATGAAGGCTGGCACAATATCAATTAGCTATTCATTGTTGCAGTGTCTTGTAAAAATCTCTGATTAACCTTCTGCCAGACAGAGCATTCATGTGCAGCTTCATCTTGCCTTATTCTCTTTAATTTTTAAGTTGCCTCATGAACAAGGAGTTTTCTTAAAAATGGGTCACGGCACTTTGAAGTACTCAGGCCTTGGCGTATTTGCAATTACCAAAGCAGAACATTGCCAGATGCCTTGAAATCGATAGAACAACAGCCCTCCAAGCAGCTCTTGTTTGTTTCTCCTCAGGGGAATATTGAACCTGGTCAGCTTCCAAAAAAAAGTCCAATATGGGTGGCCACACAGCTTAATATTTTCCTTCTTGAAAGGAAAAAGGTGGACTTTCTGATAAAGCCAAGACATTTGCATTCAGCATGACTTAATTTTGCCAACTAATACAGGACTTAGAGGGTTTCTCTCACTATTTGTTATTATTTTGTGGTCCACAGATGGAAGTAATGTCTAAAACGCACTGGTTGTTTTCCAAACACAGCAAAGATTCTGAGCTTTCATCATTGTGTATGCAATTTCAAACCAGATGCCTCATTCTCCATCTGATACTTACTAAGCGAGCTTTATGCTCAAGAGGCTGTCCAAACTATTATCTGTAACTGGTTCTGATCCATAACATGGCATTGCCTCCCCTTTACCTTTTAATAACCCTACAACAGCAATAGCTTTCATGATGGCTTATAACAAAGAAATAGGTAAGCCTGTTTCTACTTTCTGTCTTCTAACTCTTTTCTATGCTATCCCTTAATATCAGGATATCTTCTTTCAGTTGAATAATAAGGCCTGCAAATCTAACCAGTTCAAAGCCTGCAGTGATGGTGATGCTTTCCTCAAAATTATCCAGATAAGCAGTCAAAAAGCCAGAATAGTCAAACTAATCAAAACCTTATCATGCATTTCATGCTTTTAAATGAGAAACAAAACTTTTCCTATGGGCTGATTAGCTGATGTTTTGGCCCCTGGGTAGGTGTGATTCCTTTATATTGACTCCTTTACAATGTGACTCCTTTAGCATTACAGTGTTTAAATATGGTTAATATAGTGGATTAGGATGAATGTACTTGGACTTTTTAAGCTAAGTAAGTGATGATTCTGTAGCTACATGCTTATAATGTGCTCACATCTCTGGAGATGCCAATGTCTCTGTACTGGCACATGCAGGACAGATCTATTCCTATCCTACTGAGGGCTGGCATTAGACAAATGTGTCACTTAAAAGTCAAATCCAGGTCTAACTTGCGGAATTTAACCAACAGAATGGCTCTTAGCACAGGGAAAAATGTAGCTACTTTTTTGGGTAAAACACCCAGACCCACAGAAGTACCAAAGTCCAGCTGAGGCCAGAGGGAGTTACAGACCCAGTCAGAGTTAAATTTGTGGATCTGATGCATTTCCTTTAACAATGATAAATACCATATTGTCAACACTAATTTGATTTCAAATTAGTGCAGCAGTGTGGCAAGTCAGCACAGACATACAGGACCAGGTCTTCAGCTGGACTTCCTGCTTGGCTGGCTGGAAGGACACGTGTGAGACATGAAGAGTCTGCAAAAACTGCATGGAGGTGGACACTGCAGAACAGGGCTATTGTTAGACTGTTCACATACAAAGAAAGTGTAGCTCTTTGTAGCAGGAGGTGTGCTGCTGAACCTATCTGCACACACACAAGCCTCAAGCCAGCACTCAAAGACCTTGAGTTCTTGGCTCCTGGCAATGCTAATGCCAGGGGTGAAATTACAGCACTTTCTGAAATTACAGGAGGGTCCTCAAAGTGCTACCTATAAAGCACGAGTGGAGAATGTGAAGGACTGTGGAGGAACGTGTGAATGAGAGCATATGTCTTCTGACCACAGGTGAAAAATAACAGGTTTCTTAATGGAAACAGCCACCCTGGGGCTGGCTGCTGGAAGCTGTGACCTGAGTTGTGCTGCTGACAGTCCTTAAGGTCAGCTGTGTTGTACCTGCACAGGCTTGGGGAGGGGGCTCTTGTGAAACACTGTCACACTGATGTCCCACCACGCTAATAACGGGTTTGTCTGTGAGAGCTGCAGTGAAAGACTTACTGGTAGCAAGTGACGGTCCTTTATTGCTTGCCTCTTTTGACTGCAGATTGCAGGGAAGGGAGGAAAGGGGGGAGCCACCACAGCAATGGGGCCTTGGACTTTTTGCTCTCTGTTACCACCTCGGCTTCGATGTTCTGTTTTGGATGAGAAAGAAGACACGAGTCTTTCAGAGTGTTAAAAACATATAGATATCTCTATTAACAGCACAACAGAGACAGGAACAGGACAGTGGATTCCAAAGATGAAGGTTTTCATCTTCCCTACTGACTGGTACGTATGATCCCTGTTGCAACTGAAAGGGACAAGCAGTTACTGGACATCCATGTCCCCCAGAAGCACAATATCCATGTAACACACCCCAGCATGTGCACTGAATGTCCCCAAAAGAGATTTATACCCTTTATCCCAAGTGACAAAGGAGCACTTGGGACCCATTCCCAATGGGAACCTGCAGCTCCTATTGCCTTGAAAGGTTGAGATGGAGTAATGCCTCTACTCTACCCATATAAAATATGCCCCTCTGAGGGGAAAGAAAGAAACACAGCCACAGGTATGATTTTCTTCCCTGGCTGCATGGCAGTGCTAGATTCTGAGCACTGACTCTACACCATGAAAGTTGCTGCAGTGGCAGCACTGAGTTTTCATCATGAAGGACATCATCCTGGAAAAGTCAAGATATCTCCACCCCAGGCCCACAGGAGTCTCCCTTCACCATGGGCATACAATATCTAGTCCTCTTCCAGCATCAGTTCCAAGTCTCTGAAATCTTCCAAGTGAACAGGACAATGCTCATGGACTTCCCATCTCTAATTTTAGGTGTCAGTAAGATAATTGCTGTTTGCACAGTGTGCTGCTGGAAGGAGATGATACACATAGCTATGGTCCAGCCAACAATGCTTGCTGCTAGCATAGCTGTTTTATGACCTAATGTTTACTTTTAATTGCTCCTGGTTAAACAGATAAACAGATAATGAAATTCTGTGTTGAAACACAATAAACATGTTTAGGGTAAATTTCAGATTATAATTTCATTCCCATATATGCAGTTATTTGGAAAATATGATAAAGCAGCACATGAAAAGCTGCCTACTCAACCTGCACAACTGCTGTTAAATGTGCAGGATGGGAAGTTGCAAAAACTGAGATTTGTACCTTTAAAATGATGAGACATTTGCTGACAGCGGCTTTCCTGTGCTGCTGTCAGAATTTCTCCTGCCCACAAGATGGCAGGCAGAGATCAGCCTGGTCCTGGGACAATTGCAAAGCAGAGCTGCTGAGAGCAGAAAAGAATTTCTGCTCTACTCCAGCACTACTGTGGTTGCAATTTGGCTGTATCGCTCTCTGCAGTGCTATGAAGACATACTGCGCCCACAGTGTGGTTTTGAGCTAAAATCTACAGAGACAGTCAAATGTGGTAATTAATTGGAACATTTTATCTGGCTAACAGATGCTCTGTAGATCTAAGTAATCGATTATTATTAAAAGCTAATAACAATAATAAATGAACAAGGCAATTAGAGCTGTTGGTGCAAAACGCTTCCAACACAGGAGGCTGCTGCTGAACATTTTAAGGGTGACCTGCATGGATTTTCTCACTTCCTTATGGCACAGAAGACAAACAGGCTTGTTTGCCTGTTTAGACTTGTGTCCTGGGAAGAATTTTCCCTTGGTGAGGTTTCCAGTAAAAACTGACCCTTTTCCCATCTTTTGCCTTCTTGTAGTCGTGCTGTAGGACCATCCAGATGTTTGCATCTAGTAAAATCCCTCTATGGCAGGGATGCAGGAGCCTGGTTATAAGCCTGATTGCTCCTACTTCCTCTCTGTGTTGCATGATTCGGTTTTGGGGCTATAGCTCTCCAGTTTGTTAGGTGATGTCAGGAAGTGTTCCCTAGTCTGGGAACAGGATACCTGCCCAACTTTTCCAAGCTGTCCAGGGTATCTATCACCTGGCTTTCAGCTGCCACCCCTGAAGGACACAGGTATCCTGCAGTATCATTCTTGGAAACCCTGAGCAGACAGCTCACTTTTTGTGAAGACTCTGTAATACCACTGGGCTCCAGTTTCAGCCCTTGGGAAGAGGGGTTGGAACTGGATGATCGTTAAGGTCCCTTCCAACCCAAACCATTCTATGATCCCATGGTTCTATGATTTCTTAGCCTGAGTACCTAAGTCCCAGTGGAGACCAGTGCCCACAGTTCTGTGTGCTTGTGCCTGAGCACCCTTCTGCTGCCTGGAGTGGGCCATGGAGATGTGCTACGTGTGTGGAGCTGGAGAGTGTGTGAGCACCTACCTCTGCGCAAGGCTCTCAGGTGCTGCTTGGCGTGGTGGTGCAGCTCCTCCACGCAAGGTGGTCTGGTGGAGGGGAGAAAGATATTTCTTTGCTGATGCCAAGGTGCTCGGTAATAGACACTCAGTTTGCTCTCTGCATCAAGGTTGGAGACAGCTGTAGGATGAAAACAGAGTACAAGATAAGCCTTCTAGTCTCTCTTACATCAACCTAGCTGAAAAGCAAAGGTTCTTGCTTGGAACAGCATTGTCAAGAACAAGCACTGGGATTGTTACAGCACCTCTCCTCCCATCAAACGGCAGTGACCATTATCTTCTCTGTGTTATCATGTTATACTACTTAGCATTTAGACAATGGCCTTTTGCCATATTGCAAATGGATGGCTTTGTGGAGCCGAGCAGGTGAAATGATATTGTATTGGTGTTAAATATATGGACCAAACGGATAATAATTTTAAAGACAACAAAATGAAAACACAAAGAAGCCATGCAACATTTCCACAGTGACATTTTGAGCAAGTGCAGTGGGAAGAATAGGTCTTCCATTTACCCATTCTCCTGCCAATATGCTCTTTCACTACATCATGTTACGCCCAACTAGCTTCTGACACAGGCTGCTGCCTCGCTGCCTTCCAGGGCGTAACGGCTGAGATTCACTGCCCGCCCTGCTGAGAGACTTTAACTGTCACCTATCAACAGTTCCCTTAATAGACAGGGACTTCTGAGGGACAGGAACACTTCAATTCCTCTAAAGAGAAATCCCAGAAGTCTGCCTCTGAAAGTTATATGAATCAAATCCACTAAAAGTTTGAGAGAATTTTTCAGGAGTGCTGGGACTCTTGGGAGATGTGCCCAACCTCAGTGTACACTGCAGGTAGCTTTCCAAGGGCCAAAGCAGGAGCAAAGGGCCTTGGGTGATGCCAGCACTCTGCCCCAGGCAGCCACAGGGAGCAGGCTCATCCCCAGCCCATGTAATGCAGCAGACCACATGGCACATGCTCAGGTATAGCACTGGGCTTGATCCTTCTATCACAGATACATACAAACAGTCTCTCCAGTCATCCTCTCTTCTAAATGCCAAGGAGATGCTGCAGGTGTTTTGCTCACAGGACAACACAGTGTAACACAGGGGGCTAGCCTCATGCACGGGAGGAAGGGTAGTGAACCCCCTCCTGGGGGTTCCCTTCCCAGTCAGGAGCCAGAGAGCCAGAATGCCTGGGGTTGGTCCCCTCACTGGCCGTGCACTCCTCTCCTTTGCACATTTCAGGGTTCTCATCTACATTTTGTTCTTTTTCCCTCTCTTGCCCTTTCTTGAGGGGTAGCCGGTGCATCATGTCAGAGAACAGCTCTCTGGTGGACAAGCTTTGCTCTTTCTGGTTTCATTGTTTTCTTTAATGCAACACAATATTCTCTGAGACTGAAGGCATACCAGTGCTTTGTACAGAAAAGAACTGGGAAAGTACAGTAGGAGAAGAAGGAGGGAGTAGACAGAAGAGGAGAAACCTAAGAACCATGCTGCCATGTGTGGGATGATGACAGACTGTATCAGTTTCTTTGATTAGAAAAAAAAATAGTTCACAGAACTTCGTAGGTGTCATGATGGGAGTGGTGATATAATATGATGAAGACCTGCTGGAGTGCAGGTTCTCACAGCTTCAACAACACTGAAGGGACCCTAAACTCTGTGTCCAGTAGGCAGCCTTTATTTGCTTCTCAGTGGATATTTCCAAGTGGTGTTTCACTCAGTTTACAGCATGTTTGCAGTGCTGTTCCATGCAACTGGCTATGATGTAAGTGCAAAGGATGGTAATGGGGAGGAGAAAAAACTGATTGATAGTGGAGGCAGGCTGTAGGATGAATGACGGCAACCTGTTGGTGTTTGTTTATCATGAGGATTTACTAATGAAATTACTGACGTTGTAATAACATAATGTTTCCAAATTGCGGCAAAGCTTTTGATGGCTTGTCTGTCTGTCACCAGTGTAGTAGGGGAATGTTTCACTCACATCAGCTGATTTTGTATCTCCTTTACCCCTTGAAGGTAACGAAGCACTATGTCTGTTTTACATACAAGGGACTGAGGCACAAAGCAACTCGCTCTGATCCTGTTCTGAGCCACACTGCCTCCTTGGGAATCTCAAGTCAAGACAAAAATTTGTAAGCAATAGTAATGATACCTCACCCATTTTTTATGTTGCTGAGGGCATGAGATATTCATGATCACAAATTGTACCCTGAAGGCTAATGAAACAACTGGCACAAGCAGTTCCTTCCTACTCCCAGAAAAATCTGTCTAGACTGAAGCACTAGTAGTTGTCTGTGACGGATATCAGTAGGTGAGTGGAAAGTTTTACCTACTTATGAAATGTTCAGACATTTCATCAGACTAGAATAGATTTTGCTGCAAAATTTAGCTTGTAGAAAGCTCTTCTGACTTTGGCAACAGTGTTTGACACATAAGAGTAGGAGTTGGGTTAGTACACTTTGTGTGAGACTTAAAAATGAAACCAAGCTCATACAATTCTGCTACCATTTACTGTTGTAGATACACATGTAGATACACATGTAGATACACATGCTGTTCACAGATAAAATCACATGACCTCAGCCACCCAGCAAGTCTCCCATAGCCAGCAAACCTGGCAGAGCTGTGCATAGTGCTGTCCCAGAAGAAAAATAAAGCACAAATACAATGCTTATCTTCAAATAAGAAGCTTACAGTATCCTGTGCTACAGCCCAATCAGTGCCTGCCTGCATATTCTTGCCTTTCCTTGCAGGACCTCTGATTCCCAGTATCAGGGAATATGCCCCCTGACACCAAGAAAGCAGAAATATTGCACAATACTCCCTTCACTGAACAATCTTTTAAAATACTCAAAAGCTGTACCAGATTTTCTAGGAAGTCCAGAATAGAAACTAAAAGTGTTGGCAAAAGAAAGATGCAAAGGGGTGAATATTCCCAGCCTGCAGTGGGGATGAAGCTCAGAGGGAGGGAGAAGCATTGGGTAGGGTAGGGGACAATGCTGGCCCAAGGACAACGAATAAACCCACAACGAATGCAATTAGGCTGGATGTTTAAAGAACAGCATCCCAACCTCAGAGCAGCAAAGCTCTGAAAAAGACTCCTGGAAAGGGGAAAGAGGAAAAAAGCTAACGAGTGAGTGAGAGCCTGCCAAAAAAGGGACCTGCTTTCATTTTATTCCTTGCACATTGTCCTTTGCACGTGTCCTTCCATGTCCTTTGCAAATTGCTTGTGCTTCTGCAATGACATTTTGCCTGGCTTCACTGTTTGCCCCTGGGAGCCGGGCACCATTGCTGCGAGCTGAAGCCAGAGGCTGCAACCACAGGAGTGGACTGTGAGCTTTCAGGACCACTGAACATCTAATTTTCTGCACGAGGTTGAATCTCTTACTTCCAGTAAAAGAAAAAAAGCCAACCCTGTGGCAGGGTAATTCAGCAGACAAAGACCACTGGGCTGAGATCTAGAAGAAATATGCAGTCAAAGTTTAGCCATATGTTTCTGCTAAGAGCCAGCGTTAAATATTAACACTCCCTATGCCTCTGTTCTGTGAAATGAGGATAAGGTATCTCTTTCAGCCAGCACTTCCTTTACTTGGTGTTTTACACTGCAGGCTGTTTTTGCAATGCTGAGCCTGCGCGTGGCTGTAGCCCCTCAGCATCATCATAAGGTGCATAATAAATAAAGCAATACAGAAACTGTAAAGCCACAGTCTTTAAACGATTAGCATTGGATACCACAGTGAATAAGAAAAGAGGCCAATTCCGATGTAGGAAATGCTACATTTCAGGCATGAGATATAGACTGTTAATATATTTTTAGTGTGCGCTTTGATCACTTTAAACTATACAAGTGAATCATATAAGCTATCATTTCATTTAATTCCTGAGTTAAAGTAATTGGGTTTTTTTTGTCTTGTGGGATGACAAAATGACAAGAGACCATTTAAATGGATTCTCCATTACATTCTGTGGATCCATTAATGTTGGCTGGTTTCCTAACAACCAGTGTCAAACAGACTAATGGCTGCTCTCATGAGAAGATTTTTGAAGGTTTCCAAATAGCTGTTTTATCGAAGTTGATGGTATTTATCATTTATAGACCCTTCCCTTCTTCACATCCCCTCATTTACTCTCTCTCCCTCCTTTAGCAAAGCAGAAAAAGGATCCTGCCATAGCAGAGCTGGATGTGGATGCTTGAAGGTTGTGTGGCTTTAGTGCACTCAGGCGTGGTTGTTCTAATAATAACACCACAAAGGCCAAGCAAGAAAGATTTCTGCTCTATTTATTTGATAGATCCAGGGGTTTCCCCCTGCAACTCCGTCTGCTTCTCTAGACACTTGCCTCCCCCCTCCCCAGCTCCTTCTGTATCTCAACTTTCTATTATTTCTTCCTATATTATAGTTGCCATTAGCTGTGAGGGGAGGAAAAAAAAAAGATAATTTCCTGTGCTTCCTGGTTCAAAGCAAAAACATGATTTGGTATAAGGTGTGAAAAAGTGTGCAGCCTGGAAGGAATTTGAGCAGTGAACGAGGAAGGTGCCTACATGTTAAGGGACAGAGCCCAGAGCTGTCAGCCCTGAATTCTTGCATGAGCAGCACCAATCTGGCAGCTGCCAAATCCTTATTAAAATATCCAGATTCCAAAAGACAAAACCCAACACTAAAAAGGATCAGACTAGTGAATAAGGCTATTTCAGAGCCCTGTTACTCTTCAGAGAAGCTGTAATGACCCAAACCCTTTGCAGGAGACTGAGGTGCTGGGGACTGTGCACTTAGTGAAACTGCACCGCTTTTCCCCACCCTGACTCAGGGGTGCAGGATGCTCTAAAGGTTGCTGTGGCCATCAGCACTGTGCCAGGCTCTGCATGGGAAAGCCCTTCTTCTCCAGTGGTTGACCTGTCATTTTAGCATATGCCATTTTTCCAAGGTATTTCATAGAAAAATGGTGACTTTTTTCCCTGTGTGATTCAATGTCATAAGAAAGCTGGATGTTCATCCAGCTTTGCATAAATAGGTCTATGCCAGCAACAGCAGCTGCAGAATTCAGCGTGATCAAACTCTTCCTCAGCTACTGCCCAGGCCAGCAGTGAGTTACTGCCTGCTGTGTTTGTGTGCAAAACATTGCAAGAAAATTAATTCTGAGGAAGGCCAGATTATCTCCAAGACTAGGCAGTCTGGCAGCACATCCAACTTCATCATGCAATTTAGTGCATAAATGTTTCATTGAGGCAAGTGCTGAGTCTGATGTGAATTTTATTTATAGTCCTGCATGTCTCAAATGTGTGCTTCCCCCAAGTACTCGTGTCTCCATTGGAACACCCAGGGGGTTTAAATCTACAACACTGGTAAAAATCTACAGTCGCTTCTCTGCTGTACATGTCCCACATCCATCAGCAAGCTCAGTAATTTCAAAGGAGCTCTTTCTGCAGCTGCTGCTTCACAGTGACAGCACAGAGGGTGCTGGGGCTTACCCAGCAGGGACATTGGAGCCTGGAGTTCCTCAGAGGTGGGACAATCGCTCTGTTTTCAACAACTGGGCTTGCTTTCAGCCATGCACGCACCCAGACATTTGCCAGCGGCAAACCTCACCAATGGGAATTGCAAGTAGCTATTTGGATGAGCTACTTTCCTGTCTCATCTTTATTAACGATTGAAAAATACCCATGCAAAGGGAGTGTGTTGGTAGGGCTGCTGTTCCTTGCAAATAAGGCTACTGGTTCTTCAGCTTTTCCATTACCCAGCTAAGCAATGGCAACCCCACCGTAACTTAACAACTATACCTACAAGTATGGGTATGCACGCAATTTCCTTCACACCTCTAGACAAAAAAATACCAAGTGACTGGCGCTAGAAACTCAGACGTACTCCAGTGCCTTTGGAAACTCTGGTTGTCCTGGCAGGGATAGGCTGTAATGCTCTTTCCCCACCAAGTCAGGGCCAGAGCAACACCTGACAGTAATGGGTTTCTCTTCTAAAGCCCTTTTGCCAGGGGGGACACATTAAGTGATGGCAATATGACAGTTGCTCTGGTCCCTCGGCACTGCAGAGGCTACTGAGGGTCCTGCTGCACTTCCCTATCCTCCTCTTATCTGGGAAACTCTCTGTGGCCCAGCTTCCCCAGGAGATGTGAAAAATGAGGCAGGTCTTCACAAAGCTTTCTAATCACGCTTCTCACGTAAGAAAAGAGACACTCAACTCAGTGAAAGAGAAAGCTGTGTGCCAAATCCCCTGTTGCATTATTGCTCTAGTGCATCCTGGGAATTTTTTAAGGGTCTGGATGGGGTGCTCCCATCTTTGGTCACATCTTTTGTTCCTGCATTTCTGGTGTATTCTGATGTTTGTGGGGATGCTATTCATAACAGATATCAGTCCTCAGTCTTCACAGTGCCCACTGTCACAGGGCCATGAGTGACCAATGACCCATTTTGGGTGGTTATCTCCTTGGCTCCTTTTCTCTGAGAGCCAAAGCTGGAAAATATGGTTTGTAATGGCTTTGCACATCATTATTCCTTATTATTGCTACTATCAGGGCAGAAATCCAAATTATTTCTGAGGAGTGTTTGCCCTGTGCAACCTAAATCCAGGGTGGATGTGAGGGGAAATCTCCAGTGGCACAGGCCCCGAGACATGGTTTGGGCAACCGGTCTGGACCTGAAGCCTGGATGTCCAGATCTGCCGGGCCAGCGGCGCTCGCGCATACAAATCAAAGCCAGCGCAACTGCGTCTACGCGGGCTGGAGCTGCCCTCCAGACAAACGGGAGGAGAGACATGACAAAACAAGTTAAGTCTTTTGCTACATGTGGGCAACAGCGTGAGTACTAATATTATTCTGTTCTGCACTCATGGACAGACAATTTAGCAAATTTTTTGAACTCAAGCGAAAAGGCAGAAACCTCACTGACAGCAGAATCTGTTGAGAAAGACCACAATCTTTTGTGCTCTTTGTATTGTTTTATTTCTTGCCAACAAAGTGAAACCTCTCATGTTTCAATCATAGTTTCTTAGCACATCCCTGTGACATTTTTCTGCCTCGTATTATGCTTCACATGGAGAGAACAGCTATTCAGGAGAAAAATGGACAAGTGGACAAAATCCCATCCATATTTGGCGTTCAGATAGCAGGAGAGATTAAAATACTGAAAAGCATATGATTTGGATGTCATTTCCATGAGCAGATCCTTGAATTTTGAATTTATCTGATATTTGGTTGACTGGCACAACAGACATAATTCAAGAGGGCTGGGAAGTGTGTGGCTCTTATACAGGTAAGAAGATTAGGTTGTTAAGCAATATGCACTTACGTGAAGAGTACCACATGCTAATCTCATTCTTGGCTTTGCTGCTTTCAATCACTGCTGGTGGTGTTTGAACATATTTTAAACTGCTTTTCCTAACTCTGTTAAATAAGTTACAACAGCCAGAATGGAACTTGGTATTTCAAAGTATTTCAAAGCTGTCACTGCAGGATAGACAATAACCTCTTAGAAATACAGAGTATTTTATATGTTCAATCCTTCATTCCTGTGAAGTTTTGCTAGCCAGCAATTTCTTTCTCTCCTTTTATTCCTATTCTCCGGTCTATGTTTTACATGGCCTCCAAGAGTGCCCTGCAGGGCCATGGTAAAAAAGGCAGACATGGGAGTCCTGCCTGGCAAGCTTAAGGCTGCCATTAGGCCAACTGTTCTGCAGGAATATTAATTTCATACTCAATTCAGATTGCTACCATGCAAAAGAAAAAGCTAACCATCCAGTAAAAGACTGAATGCATAAACAGTGTTAAAGAAAATCTCAAAGCAAACTATTTTAAGGTTACTGGACCTAATGGTAAGGATGGAGTCTTATAGCAGGGCTGATTTGACATCCGCACATGCACACACGTCTATGTATTTGTGTACACACACACACTCCAGAGCATGTAACTGAAATCAGTGTCCCAAGAGAGCCCTTTCAATCCTACCTGCTTAATTAGTTGAAAGCACTTCTTTCACTTTGACACACTTTCAGTGCTTGTCAACACAGATTTCTTCCCATGTTGACCCTTCACATCACTCCCACTCTCGATACGAAGCGAGATAAAGTCTCTTATCTCCAGCAGTGTAGTGTGTGGTCTCGATAAAACACTTTGTTAGCACACTTTCAGACATCCTTTGCAATTCTCTCTCACTGCTCTGCTATTTTTCTCCTGTACTGACTCAGCCCAAATCACTACTAAGCTTGCCCGAGTCGCTCCAGCAGGTCACATAACGCTCTCTCTTTTATCACAAAGAAGTGTGCTGTTCACTGTGAAGTTGCTCTCAGATCACTCACCTTGATTTCACATGCCAGCACTCAAGAACAAAGCTTTACAAAATTCACTTACTGTTCTACCTTCCTTGGTTAATGCTTACCTTCAGGATCTCATGAAAAAAAACACCCTCACATTCCCCAGCCTATAGACATTTTTGTAATAGGGCAAACCTTTTTTTGGCAGCAGTTTTAGAGTGTCTTGCCTGTTCTCCTACTCAAAACATTCAATTCCCCTGAATATTTCCACCTGAACATTCACACCTAAAGTGGTAATTTTCAAGTAATAGCCTTTTGAGTCTGTGCTAAGGATCCTCTTTTCAAGAAGAGCAGAGACTTAAACATTGCAGCACGTATTTCCGCATCAGCATCCACAATACAAACAACCTCTCCACATTTGTGAACATAGAGACCATCTGTAAAACATCATGAGCTTTGAAAAAGCACATTGGAAGATGACACTCATAAGAGAATATGCTGTGCTTGCCATATTGGATGATAAGATTCAGACGACTTATTCCAAGAACAGCAAATATATTTCTGTTTTCCTTGAAATCTTCAAAAACTATAACCTTTCATCTAAGTTCTAAGAGTTAGTCTCCATCAATGTCTGTGCCTTCTCCATTTGGCTCTCAGACCATTTAGCATCAATTTACACAAAAAGTGAATGGGCAGGGCCCCTCTTCCCTTCCTCTGACACTCTTATGTAGGCTGAGAAATCAAACCCCCAAAAGTCAGAAACAGCAAGCCATGTATTAAGAGCAGAGATGGTGGCTCATATTTCACACTTCTTCCTCCCCATCAGTCTTTTTCACTGTGCTTGGCTAGATGCCTTAACTGCAAGTCGAGGTAAGTAGCAACAGTTTTTTCCAATTATATTTAGTAAATTCTATGCTACTATTGCAACACATGTCCCTTCAAGTTACTCACAGCCATGCAGGGGAAGACAGAAAGTCAATCATCTCAGAGGGACCAAAGGCAACTCTTTTTTTGTTCCTCTGGAGAAATATTGTTGCTATTCTTGCAGCTCCATTAGTCTTTACTGCAGAGGGATTGAGAGACCTAGCTCTGTCTCAGGTCTCTGTATCCCTGTCTCTTGAGGTCATGCCTGTCCTGGAAGGCTTCCTCCCCCATAATGGTAAGGCAGTGTGTTTCTTGGCGGAGGCAACAAAAATCACACGCACTACTCCACGATGTTTCTCCAGAGCCACCCTGATGGTGGCCCAGAGCTGTCTGGGCACAGGGGTGCAGTTACAGATACAACCAGTTCACTGTGTAGCTCCTCTGTGTTCTTTCAGTACAACTCTTCTCCAATCTCAGTGAATACCCAAGTTTTGCAGCACAAACACTCTCAGATGTTTGGTTTGGCTCTGGCCTCCCAAGTGGTTTACTTGAAGCCCAGTTTCAGATCATCATCTATGAGCTGGACTTGCAGAGCACCCAGACCACAAATCATAAAACCATAGTACTGGTTTGGGTTAGAAGAGACCCTAAAGATCACCTAGTTACAACTCCCTTCCATGGACCGGAACACCTTCCACTAGACCAGATTGCTCTGAGCCAGGAGGAGGGTCCTATTTCAACACAGTTTAGCAACATCCTTCTCCAGGCCCACTTCTGACAAGACATTTGTGTAAAACATTAGAGCTGTGGGCTGTAGGGGCCCAGAGAGGCACACTGAGAAAATGGCCATCTGAATTGCTGAGTTTCATTTGTTGAAATAATACTGAACACAGTCCTTTTTGTTTTATAAGGGGAAGGACAGCTGCTTGAAAATAAGGATTTCTGATCCTTTCCCTTCTACACTTTCTCAAAGGAATTGTTTGTAACAAAAAAACCCATTTAGGATTTAGGAAACCTTTAGAATTCTTGTGTGTGCCCTCCACCCTTCCTGTGCTGCCAAGGACATGTCCCAGCACCACTCACTGCCAGAGCTTCAGCTCCTAGCCAGGGATTGCAGCCTCTCCCCTCCAGGAGGTTTGGGCTTGAAATTAGTCCTCCATCCCTAAAGCATGGACATGTTACAATATATAAATGGACTGTATTACATACAATACTGTCTACACACATGTATACAAAGCCACCAAGATACACTGTATTACTTTTTAAAGGAACCCATCCAGATAACATTTGGAAATTCTGTCAGTGATATTGTGTATCTAGACTGCAGGATGAATAACTGTCAAGATAAATTATTTTCCCACTCTTGTTACTATTTGAATAACATGTTCTCAGCTTACTCACCTTAGGCACTAATATTTTTTCTGCACACTTGCACTGTTTTTTTCTACTGTATTTCAAGTCCTTGCTTACCTAAAATGGTCCGCAAGCCTCAATCCTAGCTTGCAAATTTAACCAGGAGGTGAGCATTGTGGGCTGTATCCCCACTGCATGTCCTGCAGAGGGTGCAAACCTGTAACCATGCCAGTTAAGGAGCCCTACAGCTCATGCTGACCCACTAATCCCCACTTCGAATTGAGACACCACGGCCAATGGCAACGAGTACATAAAATGCAGCATGAAAACATTTAAGATAAAATAAGTTTTAAAACATTTGCTTCTTTTAAAGTGTCGTAGGGTGTTAATAAAGATCATAACGTTGGCTATCCTTTATTATTATCGTTAATACGGCTTTATGAGCCCAAACCATTTCCTATTATTTGTACTCACATTTATGCTATTTAGCCACATACTCATGCACAAAACCTAATTGAATTCTGATGGGATTTCTGAAAAGCCACAACTGCTGAAGAGCTACAGGGTTTGTCAGATGCTGCAGGGGTGTGGACCGTTCTCTGGTGAGAGTTGTCATCCAGAACAAAGCTGCAAACTGCTAATTCTTGCACATTTGTAAACTCATCTGTCTTTGTTCATGCATCAGACTGAGTATGAGGCAGTTTTCAACACATCAGCTTTAGCACAACAAATACACAGAGTGGCAAACAATTGCCCACTTAATGTACATATAAAATTATTACAAGTATGGGCAGACATTTTATTCTGACCATGCACTAAGTACAGCACACGAAGAAGAAAACCAGAAGGCATGGTGAAATGGCTACATTTCACTGCATCCAGTCAAAACCAGAGCAGAAATGTCAGGTGTCAACACCTACTGGTAACTATTAAATACCACCATGAAATGACTGCACTGCCTGCAACACAAGGCAGGAAGACTTCAAACTCTTGACTTTAAGCAGTGATGCAAATGAAATAGTACTAAACTGCATGAAATAAGCTGCATAAACAAACAAACAAAAATCCACAGGAAAAGAAATTAAAGTAGGAAATACTTTCAGGAAAGGAAAAAGGAAAGGAACAAAGGAGAGTGGGGAGAAGGGCATTGAGAAAAGGGAGAATTGTCATTAGAATTATCATGCAGAAAGCATAAGTTAAAAATGGGGCCATTGAGTAGCAAACAGTGTTTGACCTTAATGTATCGTGTATCAAGTGGAATGGTGAATCAGGGCAGAGAGCACTCCTGGGAACTCGGATTTATTCACGAGGAGCAAAGTTGACAATATTTCCAAGCATAAAGAAGCAGACAACAGAAAGTAATCACAAAAGTAACTTTCCCCAGGGGAGATTTGTCTCCGTGGAGAATTTCTGGAGCTAACTGATAGGCACCTCACTGATTTTGAGTACAAATAAGCCTCAGAGAGCTCTGAAGAGTCCTCTAGCAGCACCTGTCCCCCTCTATTCACTGTGGAAGGACCTCCACTGTGAGGACCTGGCATGCCCTTTCACCACCAGGCACTACGAGGGGAGATACCACCTTTACAGGGGAATAGGACTGCCTACTTGGAAACAAATGTGAGTCTGCAAAGCTATGGATGGGTTCCCACATTCAGTCATCGAATATATTCAATGACAAAGTAAAAAAAAATTGGGCCACAGACAGGCAAGCTACTAAGGCATAAGGTGAGTTTTATCTTAAAGGGTGAAGCATCAGCTGGGAAACTGAACAAAATATATTCATTTTTATGAAGAGAGGGATAAACACACACATAAACAAAACAAAATAAGCTGGACCAGGTGTCAAATTTTGTTGTCCTTGCTCTGTCCTCTCTGAGTCATAGATGTGCCTGACTTCTCTAGACCCTCCAGCTGTGCCAGGACTGTCCCTCATTATCTCCCTCCCACTTCACTGCCTTCTCCTCTCCACCTCTCTTCTTTCTGTATGGATTTTCCAAGTGGTGTAGAAAAAACGAAGTGCTGGAAGAGGTGCCAGACTGCTCTAGAGGCTACACATGCTGAACAGTTGAAAGGCAGACAACACCCACGGATAGAGCACAGCCCTGATCTGGCAGGATGGTGTCTGCAGGGGGGGAAGGTGGCAATCAGTCTTCACATCTTATCAACTCCCATAGCATCTGCCAGCACAGGCAGAGGGGGACCCACCCCAGACAACATATTTTTTTTTATTATATGGATTTTGGTCATAAAGTCAGAGACATTTTATATAGAAACACAAATCAGTTCCCAGCCATCTGCTTATTTCTATGTAGCGTCTAAAGTATCATAAGGGTGTTACAGAGAATATGAAAACAAGGTCTTACCTCTGCTGCTGAGATTAAGATATAACTAAAAAAAAACCAAAAAACCAAAAAAACCCCAAAAAAACCAACACACAAAAAAGCAACCAAAAAAACCCTACAGGAGTTTGTATGCAGTGAAAAGCAAAGAACTGACACAGTATTTTCAAATGGTGGTTGCCTGGGCTGCTGTTGTTTGGAGATGGAGTACAGCCTGGTAGGTGGATATGCTAGCACATCTCTGCTCTAGCCTGGGGAAAGTTACCTGCTGGCCTTCAGCGACCATCTCTTGTCCTGCCAGGGACCTCCTCACCTTTTCTGCATTCTTTCTACTTGTGTGTCTTAAGAGCAGAAATCACCCTTTTATGCTAAGCATTTGCACATACAATAATAGGCCCTGCATTTCATGTGCTACTCCAATAATACCACATTGGTGAGTTTCTTTAGGAAAGGTAAAATTAGGCTTTCTTACTCCTGGTAAAGCATGCTCTGAACCTTTGCGGATGAGCTGTGGTTTGTATTCCCTGTGCTGCAGTTTTGGACCCTGCAGCAAAACCAAGTTTTGCCATTTACAAGCAGCTCCAAGGCACTGCACTGGATAAATAACAGGTGGTTCATTACTCGGAATTAACCTGCCGTGGTCAGTATAGAAAAAAGAGCCAGCCTGGTGCCCTTGTTGATTCCCACCAGAATCCAGACCCACATGGCACAGAAAAGCACATGAATTTACTGATCATCTGCCAGATTCATTATCGCTCAAAGTGTTTTAACTACTGCATTTAAATACAGCTAATTCTGATAAATCTTTATGCTTATTCACATTAGTAAGTATTGATTTCCTGTGGGATGCATACATTTTCTCTCAGTGAGTGACAGTGAGGTCTGCTTGGTAAAGTTTTTGTTACACAGTTATTTCTGAAGTTTGGGTATTGGCCTACTTAGCATACTTTGATTGTAGCCAAAAAAAGGGTTTCTGTGCAACAGAACAGAAGAAAAAAATATCTAAAAAGTTAAATCATCACTTAGCTAAGAACATGGCATTAGGCAAAGATTCATTTGAATGTTTTTCATTTGGATTATCCTTTTTTCCATCTATTAACACCCTGATTCCTTTTGTCTTTGTAATATTTGCACAATAGCAATAGTTTACAAACACTGCAATTCTTCTCCACTCTACAAGGACCAGAGCAGTCTCTGCACAGTTAGTACAACTTGTCCTATTTCTGGCAAACTGTTACATGTATTTCTAGGATAGAAAAGCTACAACAAAAATTCAGCCAGTCAAAAGAAAATATCTAAACTTTGAAGATTCTCATTTAGACTCATAAAAAAACTTGTTTTGCAGACACTTCTACAGGACACTGAAATAATTTTCAAGGCTTTAAGAAATCCCAGTTCTATCACTACTGAAGTTACAAACACATCCATAATAAGTTATGACTAAGGGAAACATTTGCTAAAGGGATAGCTAGAAGATACTCATCTTCCTTCCCCTTTGATGCCCTTTTGTGGACACTCAGTGAGTGTAGGATTATGTTGCTCCAAAAGTACTGCATCCAGAACAAAACAGTGATAACCAAAGTGCCATACATCACTCACAGAAGTAAGCCTTGATAGAGGACTGTAGGCAGAAAACCCTTTCTCACCCCATTCATGAACCACTGAGACAGATATGTGCCCAAAGCTGAGATTATGTAATCCCAAAGGTAATTTTTGTATTCAGAAACTCTTTATTTTGAGGGCAAATGAAATGAATTTGTTGTGTACCACAGAAAGCTTTGCAACAGCACTATCACTGCGTAGTTTGTGATGATTCGTCCCAGCAAGAGAAAAATGTCTCTTCCTCCAACCAGCTCCATGCTGAGGCCAGACTCCCCATGAGGTGAAACCCCATCAAACTACAGCTCTAAATTTTTCAGACCTGCCTCTCAGATGCTATCATCCCCTGCCATGTTGATGGGGGCACAGATTATCAGGTAATTAATTCTCCTTTAACGTCATGAAACCAGGAAGACTTGGGGCTAGCCTTTTCTTCTCTGGGCAGCACAACCCCAGCTCTCTCTGCCTATCCTCTCATGGCAGGTGTCCCAGCCCTCCCAGCAGCTCCATGGCCTCCTCTGGACCTGCTCCCACAGCTCCATGCCTGCTGAGGGCCCCCGGGCTGGACTGCACCGCCACTGGGGTCTCACCAGTGCAGAGGACAGGAGGAAGTGGCCTGTCCTCAAGATCCCGTGAAATGCAGACAGCACTGCTGAGTCCCACAGAGGCCATCCTCTCATGAAGCTGTCACTGATGACTGTGTTTCATACTAGCAATCTTCCACTTGGACTAGGTGATCATGGTAGGTCCCTTGCAACAGAAAATATTCTATTCTATTCTATTCTATTCTATTCTATTCTATTCTATTCTATTCTATTCTATTCTATTCTATTTTCTAACTCTAATTCTGTCCTATTCTACCCTACCCTGTTCTAAGCTATTCTTTCTACCAACATGAGACAGAATGGCCACATTTCATGCCTCTAATTTTATACCTAAGCTTCAAATTCATAATATCTCACAGCCTGACAACTCACTGCTCGCAGGAACTCTCTAGATAGTGTTGGGAGGTCGTGAGCTGATACAAGGCAGTGTATTGCGCACATGAGGTAATTAATGTATGAAAGTAATTCAGGGTCTAGCTAACTCTGGCTGTGTTATCTGGGGTCATTTCCTGCTCTCCAACTATGAAGCTTCTTCAGGTTTTAATGCAACCTCTGTCTTTTGTTGTAATGCTTCTATATGTAATACTGGCAAAGTGGCTGCAGCCATGCTGATAGAACTGCATTTTAGCAGCCAGTCTCCTCCTTGCACTCCCATATTCTTCAAAAAGATTATGCTGATAAATGGCAGTAATGGCTTTGGCTGCACAGTTTTACGGGTCAAAGGTAACACTCTTTTAAGAGCTTTGTCCCATACCTTTGCACAAGGAGAAACGAGTAGTGAAGAAAATGAGCTTGTGTTCATTCAGACTTGCTATGGGGAACACAACCTTTTAGATTCAGAGTACATGTAAGGAATTTTAAAGTGTGCGGCACTACAGTTTTTACTCTTAGCTTCATTGACTGCAATTTCCCCACCTTGAGTTTCCCTGCTTGACCTACTGAGTAAATGCTTCTTCATAAGAAATAGAAGTTTCCACCCAGCAAAGCTGAAACCCTTTTCATGGGATCACAAGCTCTTCAGGGTTGCTTTGTTTGCCAAATCCTATTCTGATAGCCCACAGACTACAATTTATAATGTAAATAAAGTTTATTGCATCCCTTGGAGGTACCACCAACTGCACAGTGCCCCTGTTTAAAGAGCTGCCAGAAGATGAAGGCAGGGCTCTGCCTGACTCCAAAAAAGTTTCCAATAATAGCATGGAGACTTCACCATGATGCTGGTCTGACAAACAACCTGGGACCTGCAGGCTGACTAGGTCATGGAATCACCTTCTGTCAGAGAGGATCAGGGAGGCCAACCCAGGGCAGGATGACTGATTTGGAAAATGAGCAAGGCTGACTGAAAGGATCAGGGCAGAGAAGATGGATTCCTAAAAGTTACCAGTAGGTGTTATGAAGAGACACCATAGAAAACACAGAGGAAAACCTGCATGAAATGTAAAAATCATACGTGTAGTTCAGTAGAAAATCAGTGCAAACTCAGAGAATGGGACTGGAGTAAACCAGACTCACACATCAGCCAGCCTGTGAATAGGCTGAACACTTTATGATACATTTATGCAGTGATATACAACTTACAGGCTTATTTATTTTTTAATTTTGCCTCCTATGAATAGACAGCTGGCACTACCAAGGCAGAAAGGGACAGTCATATATTGAGACAAAACAACTCAAGATGAAAGATTTTATCAAATCTGGGAGAACCAGTTTTCCCTCAGGTATTTGCTGGACTCCTTCAACATTGAAAGAGAAATAAATTATGAAATGCAGGTTAGGATGTAAGATAGGATAGTCCTGGACTGCTCCAAAGAACCAGCACTGAACCTTCAATAAATGCCAGACCTGGGGATCCAAAGAATCATTTCCAGGATGAAATGTGGACAGCACCCTTTCCCCAAGGCACTGCTAGACCCAGCCTGGAGATACCGATCCAGTGATTGAGCCTCGGCTCTGGCAAGCCTTGAAGTTTCCAGCAAATCACAAGTTTTGGACTGGACTATAGCCTTGCAGTTTGGGAGTTGTCTGACACCAGCATCACATGTCCATGCACATTACAGAAGGAGAAAGAAAGCGTATTACTGTTTGTGCAAGATGAATTTGAGGAATCTACCATTTAAGCACTGCACACCTTGTGTTTAAAAGGCTATTCAAGATATTACAATCATTTTTCTCATATTACAGCTCTAGCATTTCCAATGTACTCTGCCTTCCCAAAATGCTCATTAACCTGGGCCTCCCAAATCATATCTGCTCTTCCTGCCAGTCAAACTGTGCTAATGCAAGTCAAGTCCCTTTCTTACATATCATGAAAGAATATCTTGAGAATAAAATTTAGTCACCAAAAACCTGGGAGGAATTCAGTTCAGCAGGGAAGTAAAACCATTTGTTTTGATGAAACTGACATACCACCAAACCTTTTTTTTTTTTACATTGTTATATGACACACTCACTGTTTCACAGCTAATTGAAAAAGCCAGAAAGTCACAGAATTGTTCTGATTTATAGTAAAAATACAACCACGTGCTACAATTAAGTTCCTAAACCACTGGTGAACACGCTATAAGAACTGTTGCAGGCTTGACTCAGCATTTGGAGTTAGACATTGAAAATAAAAAGGCTTTGGTAGGGTGGTGCTGGGGCAAATTAAGTGCAAGGGAAAATTGATCCTTCCCTTACCAGGCTCATATTTGAAGCAGGAAGTCTGGAGCAGAGCTATAGCAAGGTGATAACATAAACCACACACTGGCCTTGCTGCCAGTCACACAGAAGAAACCCTGGGAGACGGGCACGGGATATCAGCTGGGCCAGGGCAGGGCTCAGGGCTGCAGGGTATCAGGAGCACAGTAGGCAAATCCCTCCAAGGTCTGCAAGTGCTACCACAGCACAGGCAGTGAATAATACCTTGTCAGCAGGCCAAATTATTGAATAGCAATAACTTTCCATAATACCTAATTGATGTCACATACAGACCAGACACTTAAAAGAGAGAAAGTGCTATAGCTCTTCCTTCATCAAACTGCAGCACTGAGGTTGAGTTTTACTCATCTGCTGGACCGGCATAAGAGCCAGGACCTTCCTTTTGGCAGCTATGGGTTGAATCAAGCTGTTTGTCACCTCCCCAAGCTCTATGGTACCATTACTTTTGTGGCCATCCTGTCTGGACAGCAAGCTCTGGTGCATTTGGAAATCCCACACTCGACCCTGAGGTGTTATCCAGCTCCTGCTCCCCAGTGGGGACCTGCCTCTGCAAAAGGAGGGTCCCAGCAGCACCCAGCTTGGGCAGGGTTCACACCTCCCAGGAAAGCGTTCACTCCTCCCACAAAGGCTCCTTGGCATGACCAAGACCCCGGGAAACCTCATGAAAAGTTTATTTTGGCAGGTTCAATAACGTGGGCATGGTCAGCACTCTACTCCCCCACTTTTCTTAGGTACCAACAGGGCGACATATCTCTGTCACTCCATGTCGAGCGTGTCGCCTTTTCATTCATAAAAGGCAGCCTGTATCTTTAATCACTTTGCCAGATAATAGCAAAGAAACAAGCTCTTGATTGTCTGTGTTATCAGACACTATTGGAAAAGTCTAGATAAGGATGCTGAACAACCTTGGCTTATTAGTATTCCACATGCAAACGCTTCCCCATAATCCAGAGTCATCTGTATCCCGGCAACCCTTTAAATTTCATTCTCACTGAATTGCCAGATCTTTATCAAAATATAATTACAGTCTTAATTTGGATGATAAATTTTGATTGCTTGTGCTGTGCCAAAAAAAAAAAATCGTCAGGTACACAAGAAATGAGGTACAACTGTGAGACATGAATCTGCATATTCTGACATTGGTGCATCACCTTTCCTCTTATCAAAAATTTGATAGCTAGCAGTGAGGTTTTGTAGGGGTAAATAGGCAGGGACATGAAAAAGAGTTTTCTTATGCCATCAAATGAAATTTGCACTAAAAACAGGGAGGAATTTGAAATCTGCAGTTGCATATGAACATTATCACTATTACAAAGATTATATACTATTATCATTATGAGGTGAATCATGTGCAGCACTGCTGTTCAAATCTGAAAGAAAACACGGGTCCTTCCTGAAACATGAAGAGATTGTGCAGAACTTACCTTTTCTCCCACTGCCTTTCCCCCCCCTGCTTTCAATCTCTGGCAGAAAACAGCACAGTGCTTTATGGTTATATCCAGATAACATAGATTTTTTCAAAACAAGTAACCTAAAAAAAGTATCCCAGAGGACTATAACCACTGCCCGCTCTACTAAGAGAGCCCGAAGGAGAGGAGACAGCCCTGCAAACAAGCCATGGAGGTTACCTAGTTTCTAACTTAACAGACTACAGCAGTCCAAACCTACTTCAGTTTCACCCTGTTGAAATGCCAGGGGGGGAAATATAATTACTCAGATGACAATGGCATAAATGCAATTAGATGTTTGACCTCAGTGTTTCTTGGTCACATGCACAGAGTTGAACCTATTGCTAAATTTGCGAAGTTCTTCTTTTCCTCCTTTCCCACAAACACACTCACATTGAGTTATTCACACTTTCTCAGCCTCCCTGATAAGGATTCTTTCCTAGGACAGATGTGATCTCATCCCTTGAAAATTATTTCCTCACCTCCTCTGGGGGCTTTTGGCACCCAACCTCAGTCCTCTTTATCTACTTCTGTAACTTTGATTACGATTGCATGCATCATAAAATGCCTCTTTGACACACCTTTTAGCTTGAATTCACTCTCATGGAGTGTATGTTGTCCTCCCCTGAGAAGACCATGTAAGATGAGAACAATGGAAACAGTAAGTAAATTCTACCACAAAAATATTCAGAAGAATTACACTGTAGATTGAAAGTCTTACTGTATCAGTTACAGTATGAAAAATGTGCTTCCTCGTGAGCAGTGGGTCAACTACATCACTCAAATGAAGTCTGTTTCCCTAATGGTTCACTGCCCTCACCCCCTCCAAGAGACCATTCCAAACCAAATGCAGTTTTGTTCAGAGCCTGGTGTAAGCAAACAGAATTACTAACCAAGGGTAAGACTCAAAGCTCACTGAAGCCCAGAAAGATAATGCAACCTCTGCAGGCACGTCTGTGCACTGTTTCCCATTCCCTAACAATCATGTCCATCCCTGACGCACCAGTAGTGCTTTTGCTGACAGTTAGCAGTACAAAGTTTTACAGCTGAATGGGCTCAGGCACTGAACCATTCTTGTCCCTTTGGTGGTAGGATTTCAATGGGGGTAACTAATACTGCAGTAGAAATGGAGGGCAGGAAGGAACCACGAGAGAATTGTCTGGTCCATGACTTTTCCAACTCTGAAACACAGCAAATTAGGCAACCACATCCTGACACAGAAGATGCTTCCTATACTGAATTTTGACTGATGTGTGACTGAACATGTCCTAAAAATGCCAAAATGCAAAGCCAAGCATAATTCCACTGCTCTAAAGTGGACTAAGTATTTTTAGTTCACCCCAATTTTATCATTTTTATTAGGCTTTAAAAAGCCTACAAGAAGGGCATCCTTTAAGCTCCATAGCAGCATGCCCCAGTGCTTTATTCCTCTTTGCATTTGGAAAGGTCTTCCTAACCTTCCCTGCTGCAAAGTCAGCTGGCTCCTAAGGGGGAAGGCTGCAGAAGCAGGCATGCCCGCTGCAGTCACATGCAGCTCCCCTCTTCTTTAGGTATCAGACTCAATCTCTAGCACCACAAATTTGCAACTTCTCACCTCAGATGAACTGAGCTGAGACAAAAAAACAGAACTAGTGCCCTGGCCCAAAATCCAGAACTAGTTTTCCCTCCAGGTGTGGCCGTGGGAATATCTGAGCCCCTAAAAGAGGATGATGAGTTGCTGCTTACTCCAGATGCACAGTTCTTTGCCCTCCTAAAAATGCATTGATTTCCTGCTGGTGAAGGGTGCCATGCTAAAATCACAGGAAAACAAAGTTGCCTATCCACAGCAGCAGAGTCAACCTAGCGCTAGAGAGATGGAAAGCTTCCATATGCCATGGTGACTAGTTCAGTACAGCCTGTTAACCATTCCCTCCACCTGCCAGGCACACTGCTCCCACATAAGCACTGTCAGTGAAGGCAAGCATACATCTGGATTAAAACCACACTGATAAGAACATGCCATTTTTAAAGCCTGGCTTTTATCTCTGAGTTACATGTTCCAACACTGAGGATAATATTGAGAAGACTGGCAGAAGAGTTTGCCAGATTTACTCTTCCTCTGCACCATGGCATGTTGCAGGGGGAGGAGTTCAAAATGGCCCCTGTGACGGTTGCCAGCATCTTCACAATAGCTGGTAAAAGAGAAGCTTGTTCCTCCTAGCTATTCTTCAGTAAGAGCTTTCTCAAGGGGAGCAATGGATTCCTCAAGCCTTCAGCAACAGCAGGAACTTCCTGAAGGAACATTTCTTATTCAGAAGGTATCACAATGTTCCCATTTTTTGTCAGGCTCTTTCATTCTTGAGCCCAGATCTCCCATCTTTGAGCTCACAGTTGTCACGACAGACTACAGCAGAAGGTCTGTGGCTATCACATGCACATCCCAAGTTCCTAGTAAGCAAAACTGTGGTCTGGCTTCCTCAGCTATCTTGAGTGGTTTCCTGGGTGAAAATACAAGCAAGTCTCACCACTGGGAAATGGGAGCCCAGAGAGAAATGTTATGAGCCTTCCATAGCCAATCGGACTCTCGGCATTACACCCTCTGCCTTTGGACCAAGCAGCATCACAACAACCACAAACCCAAACTGTACCAGTGATACCAGTAGCTGAATACTTGGAACTATAAACCGGGAATGCTCTTCACTGCCTGCCATTTTGGCTAAGACATTTTACCCTTGATGGACCCATCTCGACAACCTTATTTATCCAAAAATGGCTTGACTACTTCTGCTCATTCCAGGAACCAGAGACAGAATAACCCCCTGTGGTGCTGACTGTCCACAGTGCAGTCTGGCAGCCCACTGATTTCTATGGAAGAAAGCAACAGGGCAAGTGCAGGGGAGGGAGCATCACGCAAGTGGTTAATGCATGCCATGAAGAACTGTACATACATATACTGTCTCACATAGCCAGAATCTCTTAATGTTGACATTTTCCATTCAGTTCCACTAGAACTAAAATGCTCATAATAAAAACCTGGCAATCAAAAGCATAGAAATTGTCACCAAAGAAAAATAATTTCTATCTATATAGTTGACCAGAAGTCTTTCTGTCTCTTACAAGCAACATTAATGCCATCCATTACAGCAACAAATGCCAGCCAAGTCCCCTTCTTTCCACCTGTGATTTTAAAACTACATTTCCCATGCAGAATGCTGTGTGCTTGGCAACCTCTGCATCTCCCCTCCCGACGAGTAGCAGAAATGCTACATGCAAAACTCTCTCCTGTAACGACATGGATTCCCACATTAGAGAAAAATTCTCAAACTACCCAGGAAAAACTTCAAATAAGCTGCAAGGTATTTAACAAACCAGAGGCAATAGCAAAAGTCAAACCCTCAAAGCAGAAAGAAAGAGAGAGAGAGAAAGAAAGAGAAAGAAAAGAAATGCCCTCTGCTTGACCCAAAATAACAGAACAGTTCTGCATAGGAAAAAAAATGAATTACCATTGTGGGGACCCTCAGTCATTTAGAGTCTCCAGTCAAGGCTGAGAGCCATTCTGAGACTGCAGGTTTTTCCTCTAACTTCACTCCCCAGCTCTGTGAGGAACCAGTTAAAAATGACATCACTGCTCATACTACCCTCCTCCCCCTCCCCATTCACTTGCTAAAAAAGCTGAGGCTGCTCCTCTCCCCCTGCATTGGCTCCAGATTTGGTCCTCACTCCTCCTGACAAGTTCCCAGTCTGCAGTTGACTGTGTGGACCGGTGTCAGTGCGGGACGGAGGATGAGTTTCTCTGCACTCTCAGAGCATCCCCACTGGCACCCACTTGAGAAATAAAATAGCCTTTCCATTAAGAAATCAGAAGAGTCTAACCTTGCGATGTATAATGCATTACACAACCAGCTCTACAGAAGGCAGACAGTCTTCCTCTTTGAAGCAGGTGGTAGAGAGAGACCCCCCAAGGGGTTCTGCATTTTGCCTCATCTTCCTTAGAGGAGAGAACCCTCTCTGTGGTTTGCTGCTGCATCCTCCTTGCATTAGGGCTGCAATCTATCTTTTTTTTTTTATTTCCCTCCCCCCCGAGTGTGACATCATCAGACACCAACTCCACTTCTGTAATAAAAAAGGATCCCAAGCACAGGTACCTGGTACGAGGTCATCTGGAGGATCCAGGTGATTCTGTCTTCTGAACAACTGTCACTTCTTACAAAATAGTATGCTCTTACACAGTGTCATCTCGATTTAATAACCCTGCGCTTGCTGCAGACCAGGAGACCCAGCTGCAGGGTGAGATCAGTCTTGCTTCTATCCCCACAGGCTCCACCGGCATCACCAGCAAGCAGGTCCCTCTGGAATGCTCCCCTGGTACACACCATTCACCTCTCAACTCCATTTATTCCCCTCCTCTGACTGCTGGGAAGGATGCTGCAGCAAAATCCCTCGGCCAGCGCTCCCGTCTGCTCCACAGCAGCCAGGCTGAGAGCACCCAGCGCACACGCTTCCCAACACTCCTCCACTCTCCTCAGCTTTATCAGCATCACTGAAGGCGGCCTTCTACAGACCCCCCTGACTGGTGGCTGCAGGAGCCAGCAGCTCATGGCCAGTCGCAGCGCAGGGCCTGTGCGTTGCCAGGGGCACCCGCCGCCTTATTTTCCCTTACCTGCGTTTTCTCTCCTGGGATAGTGCGGGGGCTTGTGCTGTGCCTGCCCATCCCGGGGGCAGCCAGCGGGTACCAGAGTGGCTGGGGTGAGCCCCGCCACCGCCGCTGGGGCGAGGGACGGACGGCAGCTCCTGGGATCGGCAGCCTTCCCTGCGCGCTCCCATGCTTGCAGCGGCAGCCAGCAGCGCCGGCGGCAGCCACAGCACTGGCAGGAGAGAGGAGTCTGTGTGCACATGCATATGTATAACATATGCCTCCGTGTACCTGTTATATAGACACAGAGCTACATGATGGTATAAACACAGACGTGCGTTTTGGATCTCTTGCTACCAGCAATGCCGCAGACATACAAAATACTGCAAAAAGTGAAAGGACTGATGGGATGCAGAATTTAAAAGATGTGTGGATGTGGCACTTAGGGACATAGTGTAGTAATGGACCTGGCAGTGGCAGATTAATGTTTGGTGCAATGATCTTAGAGGTCTTTTCCAATTTAAAGGATTCCATAATCCTGTGATACAACTGCATTAGCAAATGTGCTCAGTGTGGTTTGTGTGCTACCTGTCTACACAGTCTGCACACAAATATAACCCTTGCCGCAGTGTTGATTACAGGTGAGTATCTGACACAGGGCTGTAAAAGCTTCACAAAACTCATGTAAGCTCCTCTAAAAGGTGAGTGGCATGTCACACACATGTCACATAACAGTACTTCTTTGTAAGCTAGAAACGTCTTACATTGAGGGAGACTGGAAAAGTCATCAATGAAACCCCCATCAGCCCTCTGAATTAGGAACATGCACGTGCATCAGGTCCCAGAGAAAATCTGGGCTAGAGACAGGGAGTCAGTAGGAAATCTAAAGAAGTCAGTAAAAATCCTGCCTCAAGGTTTATTCATAACTCCCTCCCCCTTACTTTTCAGAGCTGTGTTTTGCACATGGGCTGGTAACACATTCTTTCTTACCAAACACCAGAGCCCTTCTGAATGAGCCAGGGTTAAAAGCCTGACATCTCCTGTCATCTGGGACAGAACAACTTTACATACTCATCAAAGACAGGATTTCCACTCGAGTCTCCCTCTCCATCTTGTAGCAAGTGGCCCTGTAGGTCTTCTTTTCCACAGCCCTGCCAGACTGCACTCATCCTCTCTGGGCATGCAGAAGGCACAGGTCTCTGGCACGGGAAGGTGTGAGCCTAAGAGTGATGACTGTGGTGGATAGGGGTGTGGGATCATCTTTGAAGCTCTACCAGTGTGAACCTTCAGATATATACAGAAGAGCATGTTCTCTGTCATCACTCATTAATCAAACCTCAGTTTTCTAACTCCTCTGGTAGGGATATCACAGTAGTTAGCAAAGGGGGGATCCTACATACATGTAGCAGCATCAATAACATCTGTGGAGAAACATCGATTGTACATCATATAGTAGATCAAAGGACAAAAAAAGAAGTATGCCAATTCACCAGATAAATCCCTGTATTTCACTTCCAAATGAAGTGTTTAACCCAGCTTCCTAAGGAAAAAAGGCAAACTTGCTGCCACCTGTCCCCTGCATCCAATTCCCATGATTTTTGAGTTCCCTGCCCAAATTTGCCAGAATAATTTGATTATGTTCTATATAATTAAGTACCTACAAATTTAAGGTGAAAAAAACCCCCAACCTAAATCAGTGCCACTCTCATTTAGAACAACCAGGTAAAATTTCCACTGGGAACTTACTGGCTGACTGGCTCTGTGCTAGTGGTGGTCCTTTTGCCCCGGGAGAGGGGAAGAGTGTTCTCTGGCTTTTCTGAAAAGGTAGAAGGTGTTTCAGAGAGTAAAGGACAAGTCTACAAATCTGCAAGAAGTCCTTACTTTTTGGGTTTCTTTGGTTAAAGTGACAATTTGTTTAGTGTTTTTGTTTTCCTGAATCTGCTTCTCACGGTCAGCACTTTGTAGTTCAAATGCCAGGGATTTTATCCCCTGAAGAAACCTTTGAACATGCCCTTCTCATTTTACTTTCGTTCTCCTAAGCAATGGCATTGTTTTAATTGGCCAGGAACATTCATAGACTGCTGGCTGGTTATAACAGCTCCCAGACCTGACAAGTTCCATTCTCATTCCTGGTTGTGAGATGTTTTTTCAGGAAAGCAAACAAACTCATTCCTGTAAGAAAGAACAGGCAAACAAAGCGTGGGACTGGGGGGGTGGAAAGAACCCAACAGAAATAAATTAGGACTGAAACTACATTCAGAGCTCCCAAAACTCCCAAAGAGGCAGAAATTCTTCTAGTCAGGAGAGAAGCTTGCCCACCTCTCCCATCATTTTCCCTGCTATTATACTGATATTATCTAACCGTTCTACTTGGTGATTACAGATTGTTTTGAGTATTTGGGTGACTGAGTTGAAGATCAGTGCTCAAATTAATGAGCATCAAGTAGCGGCACTGCCCTAATATATGCATGTACCTTGGGGTACCTCCGAAGCAAATGGGGCAGAATATGCTCCCTATTATATGAATTCTTCACTTGCCTTAGCAAATGTACCTTGTTCAGGATTTCCACTATCTTCTTTAATCTAGTACTATGCCTCCCACAAGCACAGTTCAACAAATGTATTTTGCCATATAAATGAGTGTTTCCCATTTTGAGAATCCTTCATAGGTAAGCTGAGAGTCCTGGGCTACTTTCCTGCTCTGACCAGTCTTTAAATACAATGAAGTCTGATAACAGACATGAAGAAGTCAGCAGATGAATGTCACTCATCTATGTCCTCTGCTGTTTTTAACATTACAGAGCATACTGAAAGGAAGAAGGGAAAGTCCTCCTCTTTAATGATGTCCTTGAAATTTTTGAAAAAAATCTAAATTTCAATACTCTTCCATTGCAACCCAAACTATTACAAAGTAAATCAAGGTCATGGCTGTCTGTCACTTTCCCAAATTACTCCTGAGTAAAGACAGCCCTCAGCCAAATAATATCAGTCTAAATAGGAACTCAGCCTCTTCTATTTCATTATTCCAGAGAGGTTTCAATTTCAAAGCTGACTTGGACCACATAAAAGTTAGCTTTTAAGCAGGAGCAGTATGAATATTTCTCCCTCCTCTCTTTCTTTTTTACCTTCTCAAGGAAAGAAAGAAGAAAATAAGACCTAGTACCAGTTCTCCTGACCTGACACAAGAGGAGGAAGTAGAACACAATGGAATTCCTCTGAGAGGAAATCTCAGTGCCATTATTTCATCACATATTTTCCTTCCTGCTCCACTTGACTGCATCCTAAAAACAGGCTGCTCCAGCCTGTTGACTGTATCCTAAAAACAGGCTGCTCCAGCCTACTTCACCCATTTCAGAGGAGCTGGCCATCCTTGGCAGGGGCAGCTCCAAGCATCCCACCATTTGGCAACAGGAGGTGACAACCCAACTGACCCTTGAGATCCTTACTGGGGTTACCTTTCTTATTCATAAAGTGCAGCTGGAGCAGGTCCAGAGGAGGGCCATGAAGGTTATCAGGGGGCTGAAGCACCTCTCCTGTGAGGACAGGCTGAGAGAGTTGGGGTTGTTCAGCCCAGAGAAGAAAGAGAAGTCTCCAGGGAAACCTTCTAGCAGCCTTCCAGTACCTAAAGGGGGTGTACAAGAAAGCAGGAGGGACTTTTTCCAAGGGCATGTAGTGACAGGACAAGGGGGAATGGCTTTAAACTGAAAGAGGGCAGGTTCACATTAGAAATTATTCACTGTGAGGGTGGTAAGGTACTGGAACAGGTTTCCCAGAGAGGCTGTGATTGCCCCATCTCTAGAATTGTTCAAGGCCAGATTGGATGGGGCTTTGAGCAACATGGTGTAGTGGAAGGTGTCCTTGACCATGGTAGGGGAGGTGGAACTAGATGACCTTTAAGGTCCCTTCCAGCCCAGGCCATTTTTTGATTCTATGATGATTCTATGGAATGTGAAAAATGGAGACAAAAACAAGGAAGGAAAGAGAAATTTGGAAGGGAAAGACAAGAAAGGGGCATCGCTTTCCATGTACCTGCCATACATTTCAAATGGCAGGCATACACTGGGCACATGATACAGCTTGCACGTTTATCGTGTCACCTTTGCTGCACTTAATTCACCACAGCCAGGTTTCATGTCCTCAGCAGGCAGTGGTTTCAATGACAGTCATACACCAAATCCCAGCCTCTAAGTCTTCACACCAGGCTCCTTGTAAAGGCTGGTTTTGACTTTAACATTCACCTTTTATGCTTTAAAACTCTTAAGGGAATAGCCCTAGCATGGGTATTCCCTTTTTCTTTTACTTGCATGCCTGAAAGGCTGGGTTGCATTGCTGGTCTGTCCCTGTTTTGGCCTTGACAGACAGACCAAGGGCACTGCAGCCCTTTGACAAACTCTGGAAACAGGACCAGGACAAGGGAGCGCCTGTCTTGCACTTCCCAGTTCCTCTTAACCCCAGCTTTTCCTGCCTGTTACTGCACCTCCTGGTCTATGCTCTGCTGCACACTTGGGGCTATGAAGTCAATGTTTTAAATTTAGGTAGCTCTTGGCACCAGGAAAGGACATGCAAACTGGGGGGAAAGAGCACTAAAAAATGATTACACAGTAAAAAATAATTGTACTTTAATACAGAAAATTGAGTATATTTTGGATGTGCAGGGCTGAACATTTTTGAGGGGGCAGGAGGGGAAGCGTCAGAGTTGGAGCAGTGGGGAGTGACGATGAAGGGCAGCAAACACACTCCAAGGTAATTATATCATCCTGAAAGTCTTTCCTCATTTGCAGTAACGATACTCTGGGCTTGTTTTCTAGCTGCCATCCACGTGCAATGTGCATTGCTTTGTCACAAGCAACATAGAACATACTGCAGATGCTTGTAGCAATGGTAAATACAAAAAGTAAAGTTAAAAAAAATGCAAAGGGGAGTTACTAATAGCACACTCATGCCTAGAAGTGAGATTAGCCGTTCTGAAGGCTTCAGATATGCACTGCCCATCATGAAAACCACTTGGCTTTGTGAATCACGACTCCCATCTTACTACACTAGGGTAGAGGAAGGCTTCTTGGCATTTGGGAGGTAAGTAAATTGTATTTCTAAGACACAAAGCAGGTCATGTATTATTAAAATAATAACTAGAAAGCAATGCAATACAACAACTGAAAAAAATATCTTGAGGCTTTTGGGGATAGGACTCAGAGGATGTCGCCACACAATGGAATTGGATTCTACCATCAGGTCTCAGCATTTCCCACACCCAACCTCATACATAGGGACCTTCATGTGGCCAAGGACCCACCTTCTCTCAGTGGCTCCTCACTGAATATGATATTTAAACCAGAAAGCATCAGACTGATAGTCTTCTCATTGTGATTCTGTTTCTTATAGGGTTGCATCAAATAGCAGGTGTTTTTCTCACACATCATGAAAAATATTTTTTCAAGGCTAAAATATCATTGACTCAGGGCCCTTTCATAACATCAGCTCATGAAGCACAATAATTCTGCTTGCTACAAGCCAGGCCTTTCTTATATTCAATTATATGCCCCATATACTCTCATTTCTTAAACCAGAATTAATGAGTGTCTGGTAAAAGACAAGTGCTGTTCTTCCACCAGTTTTGAAGTGTGCCTGTCATCATGGTTGAGCTCTGCCACTGGCAGGAAACTTTTGGCTGAAGCACCTGCGAGGTGTGCTGCAAGCCTTGATGACAACGTCACAGCTGTCTGTCCTTCTTGGTGTCTGCTCCTTTTCTTCCCCAACACCCTCCTTTCCAGAAACAGGGCCCTCACACACAAACCAGACAGCAAGGCTGGTTTGGGCAACCATTCTGGTTTTCCCATACTTTTAGTATTTGTTTCATAGAATCACAGCTTCATAAAATCATGGAATGGTTAGGGTTGGAAGGGACATTAAATATCATCTAGTTCCAAATGTGTGTTGTGGACAGGGACAACTTTCACTACACCAAGTTGCTGAAAGCCCCATCCAAGCTGGCCTTGAACACTTCCAGGGATAAGGAGTCCACAGTTTCACTGCAGCTGTAGTGACCAAGCATTTTGGAGCTAACACTGGAAAAGCTTCCACAGCTGTGTCAGAAGATTTAAAAAAATTCCCTGGTGCTCCTTAGGCCAGCTTGGCTGCTCCAGCCTGTTATGACATGGTCACCTGAGGGCGAAAGTGGACCCTTCCTCTATACACTGCCATCCAAGCATGGCGCAGTTCTGTGGCAGCAGCACCATGACAGCCACTGTCTTTTTCTCACTGCAGAGAGAAGTCTTCCTGGCCCCATTGCTCTGCACCTCCAGGCTACCTGCGTGCACAGCCCCCAGGGGGCTGGCAAGAAGTGACTCTCCACTCTGCCCAAGGCTGCCCAGCCACACTGGAACCAGGGGACACGTCCCAGGTAAAGGCCACCAGAGCTACATCTGCTTGCAACTTGTTTATAACAGAGCAGGTCCTAAAGATGCAGTATGTAGCTACCAATTATCAAGGTACTTGCTGGTAAAAATTATTACAGGTTTCTGCTCTTCTTCCTACTGTGATTACAGGGTGCTGCTCAGCCACACACACCCCATTCAAGCAGCTTTTAGCCTCATTTCCGACAGAAACAAGGGGGATGGAGTTACACCACCTGCTGAGTGCATGGCTGCACCTTCCTCTACCGCCAGCCACCATGGCCCCCCTGGCCAACCCGGGCCAGATCCACACAGTGTAGGTGACACCAGGGTGCAAAATAACAATTCAGAACATTTATTTTTCTCACAGCTTGAAAAAAGGATGGGATTTTCCACATCATCCTTACCTGGGGAATACTATTCCCCCATGTCTGCAGCAGTGCAGTGACTGTAACACTTAACCAGGAGGACAGGAGACACAGATGCAACTTTCCTCTCCTCAGAGGGATGTGATGCTGTATTTTCTACTGATGAGAACAGCGTCACCCACGGTGCAATACAGTACTTTGGCATCGGTCTTCAATACTGATCCTGGTTTGGTTTGGAGTCTCATACACAAAGAAGATGAAGCAAAACTTTCTACTCACCAGGACATAAAGATTCTTCCCTCTAGATTAACGAATACATCAAGCTGTGAAATGGAACTTGGATTGCCATGGAAACAAAAAATAAAATCTTGAACTGAATTTTGGGTCCTGCCCCGGGTGACATAGAAACTTTTTAAGTGTTTACTATTCCCAGTATCCCCCATGCTGCCTTGGGGTGACAGGGCATGCAACCCATGCTGTGGGAGAATTAGGATGTGGTTTACAAGTCTTACAATGATAAAATATGTTGGACAAGTATCAATATATTTGTCTGGTCTTTTATCTCCGAAAGCAGAATGAAAATCTTTTTAAATAGGAATAGGAATTATACTAGTATAAATATTTTGGATTCATAATGTAACTTTCACTCACAACTCAACAATTAAGAGATGTGTATATGTGGCTCCATCCATTTCTACGTAATCCAGTAGTGCCTCAGCTGCCATGGTATTTGGGTGCCAGCTGTAAAATAAGAATTGCAGAAAAGGGTCCTCTCACTGACGCTTCTTTTGCCCAACAGTGCACCACTCACTTCATTTGTCTGAAGCCTGTGCTTAGCCATAGGTGACAGTGCCGGGGCTCTTAGAAGAACTGAGCCCTGAGTTACATGAGTTTTATATTGTAACTATATTATGTTTATTGTCTCTCACTAGTGTTTCCAGCTTTCGTGATCCTTTTTCACAAGATTTTCTTCTTGTTGATTTCAGAAGAACTACCGACTGTGTCATAAATATTGATGTTTGACTTAATGTATTTTGCTTTTAGCCTGGCAACTCTATATTCCTGCTTGCCAGGACTTTGCTTTTCAGACAGCTAAAGACACAGTTGTTATAATACAGACTAATAACTGCTGGAAAAGGCTGCAAGGTTTTTTAACGCAAATAGAAATACAAGTCACATTCAAGTAACCCATTGCCTAAAATAGTAACCATGTCATTGTCCTAGCACAACTGGTATCTGAAAAGCCCGCAAACCATCCAGCAAGAACTGCCCTATTCTGACCTGTTAAAACAGGGTAGAACTGCAGTAATCCTGTAGTATTCATTGTGTGCTTTACAGCAAGCTCTACCCACAAACCCAAATAACAACCTAGGGAACTATCACTCTGTACTGACTGCATTGGTACAAATCATTATTACTTACCTAATAATTATCACTTGATGGAAAAGAGTTGAGGAATGTAATTTTCAGTGCTTTACTTTCAGTGTTGCCTTCTTGCTTTGATATTGAGTTAAACCCTGAAGATATATCTGCTGAATTTTACTGACAAATTACATTCATCATCTACTTGCCTGTCTTGTCAAGAGTCTGAAATGTAATACATATTAAGATACTGCACATGAATTTCCTGTTAGAGCACTTAGCACATACTGTGCTTGATTTCCAAAATCCAAACCAACGCATTTAGTGACCCCCCAGGGAGCAGCCAAGCTACAGGATTAGTGACCTCTATAAGCAGTGGCCACAAAAAGAAGAATCCAGTGGGTATTATCCCCAAGTGGGCTTGCCATCTGCTGCTCCAGGAGAACCACCCCAATTCCTTTCAAGGCACACGCAATTTAAGACAATCATTAGAATTCTATATTTATTCCTCCATATCCGTGTGCTTCATCCATCAGCTATGAAGGAATAGATCGTCATTTGCCCTGTGAGCTGAGTACTATATCTGTGCTCTGACCAGAAAAAACACCAGCACATGGTGGCAGGGCTGAGCCATCCATCTGGAGCTCATGGCTCTGCTGCAGAGAGTGGCCAAGGCGGTGGCAGATGGAGCAAGGATGCACATGGTCATGGCAAAGGTAGGGAGAAATGAGCCTGGAAAGGATACCTGTGACCCTGTATTTCTCAGTCTTACTGCAGTTGGCTATGTCTCTAAAAGCTGTGTCTGCTACTGAAATTTCCCCTCGTCTGAAAATGGGAGGAAGCAAGCACCTGAGCATGTGCCTTTGATTGAGGGACAGGGCATCTCTTCTTAAAAGCTTTGACTGTCCACTGCTTTTAGCTAAAAAATAGTTTAAAAACTCAGTGTCTGTTCTTGCCTTGGTGACAGTGTTATGGGAGAACAGTTGTATTTATCCCTGTCCTCACTGCTGCAGTGGGAAAATGACAAGAGGGGGCTATGCATAATCAAATGGGAGAGAGAAATGAGTTGAACTGATTCCACGTGCTGCCTGTGTCTGCCACAAACAGCTCAGAGAAGGGAGGAAAAGCAGAAAACCTTGAGCCTTCATGTCCTGGAAATAAATGACCATTTATTTTAGAGATGAGCAACCTTCGTAGGAAAGGGAGGTCACAGTGATCACCTCTAGCTGGAAACAGTGAAGTGGTGAAATCCTGTCCCAGACAGAGCCAATAGCAAGATGCCCACTCACACCCCAGCGAGGCCAAGGCTATGGACACCCCAAATGCCTTCTATATGTCAAACTTATAAATTGATGCTAAAAACGCTTAGTCTGAACAACAGGAACCTATCTGGGCAGGCTGGTGACTGAGGTAGATGTGTGCAACAGCAGTGACAGGGCTGCAGTGAGCAGCAATGGTAATCCTCTTTGTGGATCAATCTTCAAAAAGCCAGAAAAAAAAAAATGTTTGCACAGAGCTATGTGACACCATGACAACATGCAAGGGAATGTCATTGTGCAACTATTTTCCCTGAGTTTAATTAGATAGCCTTGAATTTTGTGGAAATATTGACAGGCCAAGGGAAAATCCCAAGTGCCATTTAATTCTGACAGATGAAAAAAATAATGCCTTGTACAAAGCATGATAGCTTGATGGTCTGCTTTGTCCCTTTTCATCAAGGACCAGCTCCCAGGGGCAGAAGCCTGGATAAAGCACATGTCAAATACAAGGAACCAGAATGGCAGAGAGATTTTATGATTAAATATGTACAAGGGAGAGTGGAAGTGGGGGGAGGGAAGGATGCACATACAGTATATGAAGTAAATGGTGCAGAAGAGACAGACACGGCAAAACAGAACTGCCTGATGTGAAACTGAAACCCAGGCTGTTGGGGAGGCATGACCTACCTCATTTACTCACCACAGCCTACAACTGGAAGTCATCCCAACAGTTCATCTCAACTCCTTACTCAACTACTTTGTTATTTGATAGGAAAATAGCTTTTCCCTGCTATCATGTGTGAGACCTGGCTAAGCTATTCATGGTAAATCTGGGACTAATTTTATTAGAACCCTTTCTTGGTTATTGCACTCTTCTTGAAAAAATATTGTGCCAACAGCTACACAGACAGTATTATTTCATAGAGACCTAGTGCCTTTTCATTTGGTATTGACAATAGTGACTGAAGTTGGTTAGACAAATGTGGTTAGGCTTTGCTGTTTGTAAATGAGAAGTGCTGCTGACTGCCTACTTGCTTGCCTGTTTCTACACTTCCTCCATTTGCAAACAACCCTGTGTGCAGCCACTTTGGCTGACTTAACATGGGCCAATACAGGCCCTGGGCCAGAGCCCCGCCAAGCTGAGCCAGTTTTTGGCAATGCTGCTCCAGCTGCCTTATTCTATCTACTGTGCAAGGTTATTGCACAGCATCCATGAGGTAGGAACACAAGTTACCATGAATGGGAATTAGAAAAGGTAAAATCATTTCTCTTTGACAGCATTTAAAATCTGCTTCCCCAGCCCTTTGAAATATGCTTCTCACCAGAGCTCCCTGTTCAAACAAAACTAGTGCACTGTACAGTGGATTGGTCACAGGCATCTTTGTTCTGCACCCACACAAAATTAGAACTGACACTTTACTTCCATTGCAGGCCAGACATCAAGCAGAGTCGTGTCCCCACTTATAGTTTATTTAAATCCATAGATGGCTTTTTAAGCATCAAAGAGAAAAGGGTATAGGAGGGGGATACTGCTCAGGGGAAGTCTGGGAACAAACCAGTACAGTTTAGTCATACGTGTCTTTGACTGCTCCATGTTTGCTTTTTAAATTGTTGAAATGTAATGTGGCAATGAAGTTATGTAAAGCATGAGACACTGAGTAGTGGGCTATGAAGCTTTTCCAGTTTGTTAGTATTTTACCTCACTGCAGTACCTGTGGCAAAGGTAAGGGATTAGACCGGTGTAAATCAGTGCCATTCCATGAAGGGCAGCCACAACAGGAAGCCAGGCTAAAGGCTCAGAGGGCTTCACAAGCTGAGAGTACAAAGCACCATTGGGATACAAAGCACACTGTCAGCATCCAAGCCATGGGACAGGATGTTTGGAAAGGGCACGTAGTTTTTTTTAATCATGACTTGGACTCTCTTTCAAAGGAATCCCATTTAAACCAGAAACAGGGCTTTGTGCACAGTAAGGCTCTCCAGAGCCAGCAGCTCACCTCTTCCTAGATCAGTACATCTGTGTTACAACCAGCTGGATGCCCCAGCCCTCTGGGGTAGCTGGGTTTCAAGTTTACAAGTATCACAAATGAGTTCATTTCCCCTCATTAACTTTCACAAGTAGTCACTGCTCCTCTGAACTTTGTATTGCTCTGCCCCCAGATCCCTCAGGAGCTGCTGGGGCTGAAAAAGCCCATCTCAACAGGAGAGGTTTCGGACGGCTGCCCAAATGAGAAGAATGAAGGGGGCCTCATTAGACTGGACACAGCACTCACAGAACGGATGGGGAGCAGGATTAAATCAGTGGAGAAACTTATAAAGCAGAAATCTGAGCAGCTTCACTTTTTTTCAGATAATTGTTTTCAGCAGGTTTCATATTTGATACAAGCCTCATCCCAAGTAGTATGACAAACTGTTGAGCTCATGCTTCCAAATTCAGTTTATTCCCCTCTCTCCATCCCAGGCCTCTAATTTTCTTACTTCTCTCAGTGGCCCACTAATTTCTCAAACCGACAGCTGAGATCCCAGGCTCTCCTCACTGTCAGCTATTTCTCCAAATATGCAGCACGGCAAACTTTCAGACCCCAGAAAGCCCTGCAGTAAATGGCTGGTTTGAAAACTGTACTGCACCCACTGCATGCCAGAGGAACTTATGGAATGTCTTACTGACAATACCATCAGGTCCTCTGCCACACATGAGGCTGCTTTCCTAAACCCCACCTCCCCATGTATTTTATTTTGATTGGGGATTTCCCTTCCTCTTTTTCTGTCTCATATGATTTTCATACTGTAGGATCACATGGATGTTGTGTCAAATAGCAGAACAACCAACCCAAAGCAGCCCACACAGTTAGGTGAGACTCAGCACAGGGATATTAAAACAGTATGTGCATTTTCCTCCAAAACCCAGCACTGAAGACATAATAGCATCAAGGGCTGAAACAATACAGAAAGCATAATAAGGTTAGGTGAAAAGACTTTGACTCCTTTCCTGTACACAACACACACTTCCTTTAATGACCCCAGGCTAGTCAAATTATTAAAAAATGAGGAAAAGAAAAAAAATAAATCCAACCAACCCCACTATGTGGATATATTCATTCTTGAGAGAGGGTAAGTTCCAGCCATGAAAATGCTGGATAGCCCGTGAAGAGGTCAGGGCTTTGATCCTAGTTATCACAGAAGCTTTATATATACTCTTGAGCAAACCACTTAGGGTGGGATTCAGTTGCTTCAACAAAGGTGTCCAGTACCATTTGAGATGTCCTAGGGTATCCAACACATCTTTACAGGGCTGGCTGGTTGACATAAAATAGGATCCTGGGGTAGCTTCTGGAGGCCAGGAAGGATTTAGACACCTGTATCTTAACCTGTGCTGCGTTTAATACCTCATATCCTGCTTTATGGTGAACTTGCCACTGGCTGCCGCAAGAGAGGAGCCCCGAAGAAAAGATACAAGGACTCCCTGAAACAACATCTCAGCCTTGGCCATATCGACCACCATAACTGGTCTACTCTGGCCTCCAATCGGCAGTCCTGGAGACACACCATCTACAGCGCTGCTGATGCTTTTGAGAAAGCACGCAGGATCACCCCTGAGGAGAAAAGACAACGCAGAAAGAATCGTGCCTTGCAGAATATACCATCTAAGGAGTCTTTCTGCTGTGCCTTCTGCAACCGGACTTGCCTATCTCATGTTGGCCTGTTTAGCCACCAACGCGCTTGCAACAAACGTGGGTAGAGCCCTTCCCAAATCTTCGTTCGCAAAGCCTGGCCATGATGATGATGATGATAAAATACCTCATGTAGCCTTCAAAGCCTAGGAGCTTCTAAACTGAAGTGCCCATTACCCACCTCTCCTGAACCCTCCAGCCAGGCTCTGCACGCCTTGACCCAAGGAGTAGTACCCAGGTACTGCTCCCAACAGGCTGTGCTTCCACTGGAGGGCAACTGGCAGGAAGCACCCTACAAACCGCAGCCCAAAGCCAGGGACTGCAGGCAGCAGGACTCCCTCTCCCCCAAGGGCAGTGCTGCCCACAGGGTTTGCCCAGGGATTGCACTAGCACTGGAATAACTGTACTGCCAGATCCACGTTGGTCTCCCAGTCTGTCCTGTACAATATCCCTGGAGAGGTCCATGGGCCAGTGTATTTCAACCAGTGCATCACTCCCTTGTGACAGAGAGAGCCTCCAGACTGCCCAATACACTCAGCAAAGTTGGCATGTCTGTTCCTGGGTATCTTTACAATGTTGGGCATATCTCCTCCCAAAATATCAAGACCTCATTCCTTTAGCACTTTTCCAAACTCAGCAAGGCACACATGCGTGGGTGCACACAGCCCACAAGCCATCACATCTTGAGCATCAGTACATTTATTTCGTTACATGGCCAGGACCTGCTATCATCTCCTCCAGCCATGGGCTGGCTGACTTTGTATTCTCCGAGCCAGCTTTACAGCACAATCACATTTCAAAATTCATCACCCAAACCCAAACTGCCAGAGAGTTTGTCAGAGACAGAAAACTTTAGCCGCTGGGTTGTTGGTGGCCAGAGGCCATTCCCAGTGAGTATAACACAAACAGAGCATGGACTCTCACAGTGATTTACTGTGCACTCAAGACATAAATCACCATTTCTTCCTGACTACTTGTGGATGTAATCATGTAAGAAGGGGAATGAAGCATTTCCACTGAGCCTTCTTTTCTTCCAGTTTGCAAAAACATTTGTTTCCTCCATCTTATCAATGTCTGACATCTGCACTTGTGCTGTTGAGGAATTGCAGCTGGGTTTCAGAGTCCAGCCCAAGCCAGAGTGATTCCTGCACATCCCTCCACTTTTGTACTTCTGCCTTACCAAGAGATGCACATGGATACCATCTCCTTTTCTGAAAGCTTTGCAGGGGTAAAGAAAAGAGGTGCAAAGCACTTGGGACATCTGTCCACAGCTACCTCTTCCCAAGTCTGATGCCATGCTGCCCACACTTCAGCCTCAGGTTTGTGCCAATCTGTGCATCCCTGCTTCAAGTGAGTGGAGGATCTTCCAAATTAGGGACTGTATGAGGCATCCAAATGCCAGATATGAAGTTTCTGACAGAGGAGAAGATGACTCCATTCCTTATTTACTGCTTGTTTATGAAAGTGAGTGCAGATCTGCTGGGGGTAACACTGAGAGAGTATCAAGTACTCACTGGTTGGGATGCCCAAAGCCACCAGCACCAGGACAGGCACCTGGCTTCCTATTCTGCCACCTCGCATTAAGAAAGCCCCAGAGGCCATTGGGTAAGGGATGAGGAAACTGTCCCAAAGCCCCAAGGAGTAAGAGGACTGCAGCTTGGGCTTCTCCAGCACAAGGAGAGCTGTAGAGACCTTCTTCCATGCTTCTCTTCTTTCTGGATGCCAGCAGAGCAAAGTGGTCATCACTTCGTCCTGCCCATGCCCTGCCAAGAGTTCCACAGGCTACCCTGACTGCATTAACACAAAATCCACCATTACACCAGCTGCTACTAGATCATTGCTATCTCAAAACAACCAGGATAATTGGCAACAGCAGAGTAAAGTATCAAATCAACTGTGTTTTTGAGAGACTTCGTAAGAGCCCAACAAAAGCAAGGACGTTCAAAGCTCTCAGCTAAGCATAGCAAGAAGTCTCGGTGGAGAGTCAGATGACGAGAAACAGATTTGCCGCATTACACAGTCATGTCAAAGGGCTGTGCCAGAGCTTTAGCTGACAGCAAGCCTGAATTTCTTTGCACTCGCTGGCTTAAGCCAGACAGAGGCCTGCAGACTTGTGTTTCATATTGTGCCTATCTTCTTTCTTAATTTCATTGATCAAAGTCTGATAACGTATCTTACTGCAGACCAGCCCCACCACTTTTGCCGTGGGGATGACTTCAGCACAACTACTGGAGGAGTAACGCATCTCTTATGATTAAGGGATGGTCCACAAATCAAACTGCACCAATTAACATAAAGGTGCATTCTTAAATGGTTGGTAGTCATGTTAAACTGGGATGCAGTTCTTGCTTGGTTTGGAGCAAACTGATTTCAAATGCCTTTTTTTAATAAGGGGAATTTGATGAGCACATGGTATTTCTTTCTGGCCATTTTGTGTAGCTTCCCATGAGGATTGACAACTCCATAACAAAAGTAGATTTATTGAAGAAGAACCATGTTAACAGTTTCTAAAATCGCTATTTGTTCTGGAAGACAGTTCACAACAGCAGGTACTCCAGAGGAACTATTGTCAAAACGTGGCTCTGTTTGCTACACATCAGTTCCACTTCCCCAGGAGAACTGAATCTATCCCATTCCTGCTAAACCCAAAAATGAGCTGCTAAAGGAAAACAGGCAGGTCTGTCTGTCCCAGGGTCTGCATCCCTTTAATTTAATTGTTTAATAATTACACCTTTATTTAGCTGAGAATATATTTTTGACATATACAAAGAGTTAGAATTGAGCTCAGTTGAATGAAAACAGTCCCTATTATACAAAACAAAAACAGCTTCACAAACCGTTTCTCGTTAAGGGCACACCCACAATTGGCTTGTAATAACTCAGCAAGTAATATCTGCAGAAATGCTCCAGTGTATGCACTACCATACAAATACTCATCCATATGGTAATTAGTGACACCTATAACTCAATGAATTGATGCACAGTAAATTCCACCTGAATATGAAAAATAACTTCTTTACTGTGCAGGTGACCACACACTGGAACAGATTGCCCAGTGAGGCTGTGGAGTCTCCTTCACTGGAGCTATTCAAGAACTGTCTGGACACAATCCTGTTCTATGTGCTCTAGGATAATCCTGCTTGAGCAGGGAGGTTGGACCAGATGACCCACTGTGGTCTCTTCCAACCAAACCCATTCTGTGATTCTCTGACAGCCAATAAAAGAGGAAAGTTTTAAGCTGATGTAAATGGAGACCACTAAACACAGATATGGGGGGAGGCAGCTTTGCTGATGGGGGGAACCTAGTCATTTACCATAATTAGACTGTATCTCAATCTGCCCAAATCCTGTTTTGCCCTGGTCTAAGAGAGTGAGACATGTTTAAGTTGTTTATTCCAGGTCTGTGGAGCCCATGGATGTTGCTATCAGATGCACACAGTTACAGCAACAGACCAGAGAGATTTCTCTCACTGCACAAACACATTAATAACAGCAGGAACATCTGGAACAGGACATTTCATTCTTGAACCAGAGGATGTGACTGTGTTTGGAGAACTTGTATCATTATGCCAAATTGTTGAAGGCACAGCTAGAAAGTACTTATTTGCTTTTAATTCTTAATAGGGGACACAAATATTCAGGAGAGGTAGGAATGGGATGATGTGAAGGAAGGCACTCAAAAGAGCTTGATGAATTTTATACGGTTTCATTTGCACAAAGCAAGCACTCTCATAAACCTGTCAAGGAGCAGTTCTGTATGGACTTCAGTGAAATGTTGCAGAGTGCCACTGGGAGGTGTCACTATATAGCAATAGCGTCAGGCCAAAGAAAAGAGCAGCGCTGAATAGAGCAGGAGGCACATGCATTATTTCCAGGAGGACTTTAAAAACGGGGGGTGTGGGTGTGGTGGGGTTTAAGTCATTAACACTTGGATGCCTGACATTTTTACCACTTGGTGCCATCCATCCGCACACAGTGTTTTTAAATTGCCAACCCTGGCCACAGAGTTAAGTGATACACGTTACTGACCTCCCCTGCAATCCATCAGCATTTGCTAGTAATACAGTCTCACGTGCATGCACACACACACAGCCCCCAGAGGCTCACACATTAGCGTAATCTTTACCAGGCATCGATAGATTTGACACTAACGAGGCTTAACGAAACCAAACCCTATTCTACCGACCCTTCAAGTCCTGGAGAAAAGTGCTGAAAGAGCTAACTGCCGAGCTAAACACATCAAGCCTCACCCTGCTACTTCCACTCTAACCCTCTCTCCTACCATCTCTCTCCCTCCCTCCAAGCATTTACTTGTATCTCCCTTATTAAACTGATCATGCATCTGATGAAAAAAAAAAGTTTGACTGAATCTGCATTTTGCCCGGAGTCTTATTCATTTATTTATTTAATTTGGTGTTTCATTTGACCAAAAAAAAAAAGGAAGAAGGGAAAAAAAAGAAAATTCTGCCCAGTCTGCAATTTTGTTTTCTGCAAGGAGCAGACAAATAGAGCTATTTCTCCATAGTAGCAGAACCAAACAAATCAGAAAGGGTTTACAGCAGATTTTATCACTAAACCAATTAGGTGATATCGGTGCTCTCACTAAAAAAAAAAAAAAGAAAAAAAAAAAAAACCCCCACAAAAAAAAAAAGAGACCCCCAGCAAGAAAAAGCACAAGTGCTATCAGGTGCCTCTGAAGACTGGCTGAATTTTAGATGATATTACACAAAGGCCACTCTCATCTTTCTCCACCATCCCATGAAGCTCTCTGGAGTGGGTGAGTGGTGCTTGCTAAAAGGCTTACCGTCACCACTGACCCCCAGTCCTGGGGAGGAGGCTCAAGGTCAGCGCCGAGCCAGGCAGTGCCCAAGCTCCCTGCTCCTGCCCCGAAGCCCCTCGATGGCCCTTGGGGTGCTCTGGGTACTTAATGGATTCTCCACTAAGTCTCAAACGAAAAATAAAATAACAAAATTAAATACTCGAGTAGGTTTGCCAGCTCGCAGAAGACGAGGAAAAACACTGAGAAGCCTGAGCACTCTGTAAATCAGGTTTGATAAGAGGTACATATTAGTGGACGTTTTACTGCATTCTTTGGCTGTGAGAATGGAAAAAAGGAAAGGGAGGAGGCATCTTTAAAACGAGATGCGACTCCGAGCAGGACACCAAGTTCTGCAGAGCTCCGCAGGGGTTTGGGGAAAGCATCCTCATCTTTCCTCCGTCCGTGGCGCCCCGAGGAGACCCCGGCAGGGAAAGGGCGGCTCTGCTTGCGGCTCCGCCTTTCGGCAAAGTGCCCCCCATGGCCAGGAGGTTCCTCTGTCCCTCGTGGCACCCACCGAGCCGCGGCCACGCCGGGGAAGGAAGGGGCGCGGGGAAGCAGCCGGCNGGGAGCGCCGGCCGTGGGGGAGGCAGCCGGCACGCAGATGCCCCGGCCCGGGGCTCCGACCGCCTAATCCCCCCTCGACCCCGTCCCCGCCCGGAGTGGGGAGCAGTAATCCCCCCGTCCCCGCCCGGAGTGGGGAGCAGTAATCCCCCCCTCCCGCCCTCTGTGCGGGGTGTTAACGCTTTCCTGCCCCGCAGGAGCTCAGCTTTCTCATCTTGGCTTCTGCTCCGGCTAAAGCAAAGACACGGGGAAACATTCCTGCCATGGCTGGGAGAGGAGGGAAGAA
>VXAY01001456.1:238286-420518 GCA_013399855.1 Oxyruncus cristatus | reverse complement strand
GAGGGAAGGGAAGGGGAGGGGAGAAGAGGGGAGAGGAGAAAAAATACCAGATGCAATAAGACAGCAAAGCAAGTTTCAGAGCCTGTCCAAAGTGGCAGACTTCGCCATCTGTGCGAGCACCAACCAGATAGAGAATAATGTGAACACAAAAGGATTATTTTTTGCCTGGAGAAAGAAATTAAACAAAGATCTCTAAACAAATGGCAATGTCTCTGCTCTTCCCAACAGCAGGCACTATTCATTGATCTTCTAGGGAAATTAAGGCACAGAGATTTAAAGGGATTTGCCCAAGTCAGCATGGGAAAAAAAAAAAAATTCATGGAGAGATGTCCTGATTTTTGCTCTGTAAAAGCAAACCCACATTTAATGTATAGATGCATATAGTTTGATTCTAGACTCTGGTATCGGTGTTCTCAAGAGCATATGGCAGTTTGATGATTTTCAGTTAAATGTTCAGGAAAAATTAGTACCTCTGCAACATCAGTCATAGAGAACCAACAATCAAACTCAGTTTGGTTTCAGAGACAAGATTTCACTTGCAGTGTATCATCTTATATCAAGTTATTTCATTTCTCTTTCTACTTGCTTTCTAGTTACACAATCCCCCCTTGTGGTACTGGGTCCTTAGCAAGTGTTTAATTAAAAAAACCAAAAATTATGATCTTTCTTCCTTCTCAGATTGCTAGCAAAATCACTTCATTGACATATTTTGTAAAAACTATCTGTTTCTGGTTGGCTGTGCCTGTGAGTAATGAAATGCTTTACTGCAAAGAACATAAAGCAATGCTTGAGAAAAGAAATGAGTTTTGAATTTAATTAAGAAAAAAACCCAAACCCCAATATTTCTTTTCACGTATGAAAGTAAGAGCAAATCATTTAGTTCTGGTTACTGGGGTTTGACTTAAGCTACTCTATCAAAATGAGTACAGTGTATTTCAAAATAATGGAGCCAGTTTAAAAGAAAGAAATAAAACAACTACAAAGAAAGGTGGACTTCATTCTCTCTGGACAAAATAATCAAGAAGAATGACAGCAAGAGATGATTAATATTCCAGATGGTAGCACAGTCTGTAATTAAAACATGATATGCCAAAAGATTACAGCCAAACAAGAAGCCTGCCCTCATCTGCTTCTTAGTATTACTAATTGTACAGTTATTAGGGCAAACAGTGGCTTTTCCTCATTATATTAATTCCTTTATTTGCTGTGGAGCTCCTGTCTTAAAGCCCCAGACACCAGAAAACCACTTTATGCGCAGCAGAGGCAGAGAAGGGCCTGGTGAGTGATGGGGACAGAGATGCATGATTGGAGGAAGATGTGGTGTGAAGGGCCCCTCATCACTCTTCCATTCGAATCTCTTTCTTACAGCCAAGCCAATGCTTGGCCAAAAATTCATCTCTTGGTCTTTCTCTTATTATAGGGTAGCTTCTTCATGTAGATGGGGGTCATGGATGCCAGGTGTCTGGAGTCTCGGAGGGAGATTCCTCCTGCGAGGCGTGTATGGTCCCAGAGGTGTCTGGGTGCACAGCTAAGGGGCTTGCAGTGCCAAAAGAGCTCCTGTCAGAGGACAGCCTGCACCCTACCATGCTGGTTGTCTGCTGTAGTGCTCTGCTGTCGTGCTGAACTAGGTCCCCTCTTGCAGTCCTAGAGAAAGCTCTCCCCGGAAAGAGCACCAAAGTCCCCCATCCACTGCACAGCACCTAAAGCTGAACAATTCCACTCCACCATGGCAAGCTTAACCCTTCACAGATGAACCAGCTGGGACCTGCTGACTCAACGTCCTTCCTACATCTCCACAGATGCACATTTAGGTCTTCATCAAGTATAAAATGCACAAGACGAAGGATGCGGGGCAGTTAGTCCATGTGGATATCGTGCATACTATTTGAATACACATTAAAAACATTTCCCCACCGGAACTTGGTGTTCCTTAACTCAAGCACATGCTGTACTTAATCTAAATAGAGTTAGAAGGGAATGTGAAGAATTGGATGTCTTTCAAAGTCCCAACAGCCTGGCTTTTCAAATCCCAGACCACCCTTCATCTGATTATTTGTGGGCCTAAGAAGTAATTGCAGAGCAGTGGCCTGATTTCCTTGAATTGAATGTCTACAGTCACCAGTCTCCAGGAGTATACATAGCTTGGTAACACAGTGACTGCAGCATGGGGGCCTGTACATGTTTTTCATATTAGGGAGCAGATGGAAGCTGTAATTCCCTCTAGAGTGGAGGGATGCCTTTCAGCAAACAGTAGCAGATGACATGCTCATTTCTGGAAATGTTTTTCACTTCTATCCAACAGATCAATGGGTTGTGGTGGAGAAGGAGCTGTAATAGTCAGACATGGTTGGACAAAATGCTACAGAGGGGATTGGAAATACATCTTATAACCTCCAAGTTCCTTTTTATCTGGTGCTCAGCATGGGGACTCAGTGCTCTGTGATGCCAGCAAATCTGGTTATGGCACACAGGCAAAGAACTCTGCAAAGCTGCTTAGCTTTCAGAAACAGAGACCTCATTAGCACTGACAGCATCATGCTATTTCTCACAAAATATGCTATTTTTCACTAGGCGGGCTTTACAGGTGATCCAACCTTTCTGTAGAGACAACAGCACAGCCACTGTGGTCTCTTTGGATATTTGCCTGCATTAAGAAGATCCAGAATGTTTTTTCTTGAAGTCAGAGGTTTGGCAGTCCTGCCTGCAGTAGGGTCAAGCAGCATGTCAGCTGTCTGACTAAGGGAGGTAAACTGTAAAATACAAACCCTGGTTACTTCTTTAAAATGAAAATACCCAGGCTTGCTGTCTCTCAGCCCTCTTTCAGGTATGGTTGTTTGTTCTTCCATCAAGGCAGCCACTTGGGAAGGCAAGGAGTACAGGGGACTTCAGAGCATTCTCTGAGCTTGAAAAGGAGACTCACGAAGAAAATGCTCAGGACTTTTAATTTCAGCCTTTGCAATGCAGTGCCTCCCAAGAGTATTTCCCCACCCCTTTTTCCTTTTCTCCTAGCAAGGAGAGACCAAAGCCTGCTCCTGGGAAAATCCATGGGTAAAATTTAGAAGAACATGAACTAGCAAAGGGAGTATAAATGGAAGACTAAGAATAATGTGGCTTACAGTGGGATCTACACCGCTGTACATTTTTAAAAGGTGTACAGGTTTCTCTTTCATGATGCTGATTATATTTGTTCCTAAACTCCAAGTGGTTGTTGAAAATCCCATCTACCGCATAACTTGGATATTTCCACAGTCTGAGTTTTCTGGAGTATTAATTTTAGTGCTCATGCATGCCAACTTAGCCCATTTCCGAGCTATACAAGATCCCTCTGGCAAACTCTGCCACTGCCTCAGCTCTGACCTACATCTTCTCAGTTGCCTAATTCAAAGCTTCTCCTGTCTGTAGATTGGCCATCAAAGTGTAGATGCCAGTCTATATACTAAGGTGCAGAGAAGCTCTCTGTGGCAGATCGAGCTGCTGTTCTCAGAGGTGGAAGGCCACCAGCTGTGAGAGCTGTCTTTCCTTCCTCTCTCTGACTGACAACCCTCAACAACCAGCCCTCTAATTCATGCTGCACCACAGGAACTAAATAAACAACTGCATTAGGCAATTACTGCAATAAATGCTTTCTTTCTTCCCTCGCTTCTACTACCAATTTGCTGTTGGAGGCAAAAGACCACCTTGCTGGAGAGGCTTAATTTTTTTTAATTGCAAAATAACCACTTCACTGACAGGTGGGTTATGGTACATGTGTAAAAATCCATTGAAATGAAGGTAAAGTCAGACAGGCTATAACGTATTGAAAATTTGAAAGTCTTTGCTCTCAGTTCTGCTGAGCTTTTGCCAGGTTCAGGTATCCTCTAAGGCAAGCAAAAGATCCTCTCCCATGATGCCAAAATGTGTGGGGTTTTTTATCCCATTTTTATCCTATTTTTATCCTCAAACATTTAAAAACTTTGAAATTGAGCTTGCCCAGTGTATTTAAGCACACAGGAATTTGCTGCTGAGGTCAGTTCAGACTGCCCAGTGGTGAATGCAAGGAGGGGAACCTGTGATGGCAGATGTGCTATTTAGCTACAGCCAGCTATATGCTGTCCATTTAGACAGATTTGCCTTGCATGCAGAGGTAGATCTTTTCCATGAATGGTATTATCTGATGATTTGCTTAGAGGAATTTCACTTGAAACTGGAAAACTAAATTCTCCTGGTAGTCAAAGGCGAAATAACTCAGTAAGCTGACAACACTTTCAAAATTAACTCTGATTTTAGAAGAGATATCTTTTGGCAAAGTTGATTTTTCTACCAATAATTTGAATTTTTTTTTTAACCTGCAGCTCACTATTTATTGAGTAATAATAACTTCACAGGTCTGCAAATCTACTGAATGTTCTTGAAACAACTGAAACATTCAGGCACATGAGGAAAGTGTGAGGTGGTACTGATTTATTTAGCAAGAAAACAGATTTGTATCAAAGTGGATGTCTACAGCTAAAAAGTGAAAAACATCTGCAAATTTACACTCATTTCTCTTCAGTCACATTGTAGGCACATTTAAAAATGGACTTGTGCATGCATTTTACTTATATTTAATACAGGTGTAATTTCTCAGAGTAAAAGTTTGTTCAGCTGTTTTCTCGTACGTGTTGAGGTATACGTGCCAGCGAGGGCTGACAACACCCTGCTTCACAACCCAATCATTTCTACAGTTGCCACCCCGAGCTGCAGACATCAGCATGCTCTCTGCTTGGCATCCCCAAATGTGGCACCCAAGCTGTGCAACGCGGCGTGCCTGAGAGGCAGGGCCCCAGTGAGGTGCCATGGTGGCAGACTCAACATCTCCTGCTCCTGTCACGGAGTGCTGTTACCACAGCAAGGAGCAGCAACAAGAACAAAGAGACAGATGTTAAAAAACTCATATTGTATGGCCACGGATCTGTAGGATTGTCAGCCATACCTGCAGGGTCTGCATGGCCCCTCTCCAAAGTACTGCCCTCTGCAAGTGGGTGGGTGAAGATGCAAGGCTTGTCTTTACCTCCTGTTGCAATTCTCTCTTAGTGTTTTCCACCGAGCTTCCTATGTACATGCACGTGTGAGAACACAGGCAAGTAATTCAAGGGAAAAAGAAACCCCTGGAGCAGACAGAGGTTTTAAAAGTCTCTGGTTTTGAAAGGCACTGCAGCAAAAGCAGGTGCTTCCACTCCCATAGACAGGAGCTAATTGTAGGATCGGCTCTGGCCTACAGGCTCTCTTTTTTACGGTTATGTCCACAAAGTCTTTGACTGTTCTCTGTAGTTAGTGACCGCACACACAAAGAGGTCTTTCATTAGCAGTGCTCTATAGGAAGCCAGGGCACGGAGTAAATGACACCTTAATGTTCCCTTTCAAAGCTAGAGTGGTTTGACAATGACGCTTGTTAGCATACCGCTGTATGTTCCTCCTGCCCGCCTTCCTCCAGCTTGCAATTAAGTTTACAGACGGCTAAGATTTAGCTTGTCTCCAAAATTTAGGCAGTAATTGCATGTAAGTTACTTCGGGAAGATGCAGCGGAAGAACTTAGTTTCGAGAGCATGGCTTCAGCTCCGTGTTATAGCAAGAGCTGATTAACCTACGACCGCCAAGAGGGGTTCCAGCACCCAGTGCCTCCAGGGGCCAAGCAGTGAGTAGGCAGGAAAACTCCGCAAGAATTCAGAGGTCCCGTTCATTTTTAGGGCAAATAATTAACTTTTGTTTCTGGAAGGTCCAATGGGATTTTTAACGTCCAGCCTTAGGTGCAGTGCTGGTTTAAATCTGAGGCATAAGTCAGCTCTGGCTATAGATCTGTGTTCACACCTGCAATATCAACATGTGTGACTTTGTGGCCCAGTGGAGATGGTGTTATTCTCTCCTGTTTAATTGGCCACTGCAGCTTGCTGATTCTGTTCCAGGGATTTCTGTGTCTTTCTTTGCTCATTAAATGCGAAGCAAAGAGAGAGAAACACAAACAGCAACTGTCACAAAATCCTATTTTTCCATTAACTCTGTGCACTAAACTGAACTACCTTACTGACGGTTGATGGTGGAGAAGTTACAGACATTACAGCTGAAAGTATCAGTAAGTATGAAACTGAGCATTACCTGTTCTTAAAAGCAGGGGCGATTCTTCGCCATATGACCTGCTTCCCTCTAGAAAAGAATCTCTGTTTTACCCACATTAGTTAGGACAGAGTTGTGTTTCAGTAAGTCAGTCCTATTTTTATAAGGCAGCCCTGTTTTTATAAGCACTGTACTTTTCAGAGACTTCGTATCAAAATCCATCTTCCTGGGGGAGTAGAAGCAATGGACTGCATGAAAAACAGAAGGCAAGAATAACAAAAACTACACTTGCTGAGTCATGTGCAAGGCATGTTTACAACAGCAGACCAAATATATCTCAATATTTTCATCATTATTCAATTTGGGGCTCTTGTGATACTTTACAAAATGCTCCTAGTTTTGACAGCTTAGATTATTAAGGGGGGTTTTATGTACCCAGCCCAGTTTGAATGATGTGACTACAAATGCTTGAAAACAAAACATAAGAAAAAAAAAAAGAAAAAAGGGAAAAAGCTCATGAGTGAATGTTAAATAAACATATTTAAGTGAATACTAATTAAACATATTTAGAACCATGGAAAAAGAATGTAATTCTTTATCAGTTCTTCCATGGATTTTAAGTTACATTCTGTATAACTGAAATACAGGCTGATGGAAATGTGATATAAATAGTTTAATTTTAGTTCTGGAGGAAAATGGTGGGGGGTTGGGTTGGGGTTTTTTTAAGCTTGCAAAATTAGCATTCACAAAGCCAGACAGCCAGGTGTTTTGTCTGTAAGAGATAAGTATCTCATCTCTCTCCCAGCTTTGTTTGACAGATGAGCACTATCCCATCACTTTCAAGGCATATCAGCCAAATTGAGATCTTCCAGCTGCATCCTTTGGAACAGATCAGTAAAATGGTGCGTGGGAAGTATACATTAGTAAGGTAGTTGTCTAAAACATTGTTGGAGATCCTTCTATTTGGAGAAATCCTGATACAAATATGATACAGATCATCCTAAATAAGAGCTGAACTGTAGTTACATGGCCTATTTTCCGTATCAGCAAAGTCAGCTTAGGAAACTTGCTTTCCTTTTGTCTTCCCCAGTGTTCTCAGCAACATACATTAGGTTTTCTGACACCTTAGAAAGGCAGTAGTCATTCAGATGACTAGCCTGCACTAGGAGTCAAAGTGCCAGAGAGTTAAACCAGTTTATTGAAGATAAACCCACAGAAGAGGGAGCAAGTGCTGAGGCTGTGCTCTATTTGGCTGTGCTTCTGGTGAGTCCTTCAAGGTAAGCCAGTGCTGTGCACTCCAGGCAATCAGCACTAAGTCCAGCCTCTGACCTGAGCTTTAGCACCGCTAGCAGGAGCCAGCTGCCACCATTCTTCACCATTTTGCAAAAGTTTCAGTGTGCACAGCTCTGTTCACAGCCTCGGGAGTAGGTGGGAAATCTGGGAAATCTACTAAGTTTCAATAGGCAACAACAGGAATGCTTCACCAGTATTTGTGCTCCAAGAGCCATCCACAAACCGCAGGAGACAGTACTATCAGAGTCCAGATGAGTCGGTGAGTGATTTAAGTCCATGAGAGATTAGCTTTTGATTTCACTAGTACCAGGTTTCACTGGGCTTCTGTCTTGACCTAACCAGACTCAGTTGTAGTCTTTATAACTATCAACTGGCTATGCAACATTTGTCCTATTGAAGATATCCTGGCACTTCAGCCAAAAGGCGTATGGTCCGGTTCTGTTCTCATTTGCACAGGTTCAACACTGCTCCTTGGGATGTCCCATTCCTCTGCCTCACCCTTCATCATTGTCAGGATATTCCTCAGACCACTTTTTCCATCTTATCGTTGCCCCACAAGCCTTGCCTGAAATCTTTATCTTAACATCTCTTGACACATCTGAACCACCATATTACTGTCAGACATTCTGGTCATTCAGAATCCATCAACTTGTGCCACATTCCTGTGAAGTGACGCATCTTTCATGTATTGCTCTGACAACTCGGCACTGGGCAACTGAAGTCAATTTTAAAAAGTGCTAAAAATAATTGTTCTTTTTGTTGCGAAAATTACGATTAAGCTGCACTTCTATGCTAGGAACGTGTAAAGCTTCCTGGAGGGAGCCTGCAGGGCTATTTTTATAACATCCGAGAAAAGTTCCATAAACACGTACTGAAGCGAAGTAAAGCTTCGGAGGGCTAATCAAAACATCTTGTACTAAGAAGACCCCCCCTCCATATCTATCATATCTATCCCGTTCAAGGAAATCTTGTTCTGTTCAGTTCAGTGGACCCAAACTCACAGAAGAATGTTAGGAACACTACACAAAGGGCCTAAAGGTAATAAATTAAGGCGAAGTAAGCTAGGGTAGACATCTGAATAGGTAAAATAGGCCTGAAGCCAGGGCTTTCTCCAAGCTTCAGTGACTGGGGCAAAGACAATGGAAAGTTAGAGAGCTCATAGTGAGGAAGACTACAGGGACCCTAGACTCAGTGACGAAGTAACAGGATGTACCACCAAATTATTCCGCAAATTGAAGACCACGCCCCGGACTCCACCCTAACTCCACCTGCTATGAATATTGTAATCTAATAATGTAATAGTATGAATATGTATGTAAAGATGTTGTAATCACCTTCAAAAACTGTATAAATTACCTGCCCTTACACGGACCACTTCGAAGCTCTTTGTCCAGTGCGAGCTGGGGCTTCCCGCGATCGCGAATAAATACCTTGCTGTTTAAGGACATAAAACTTTGTCTCTAAGCAGTCTTTATCGGCCTTTTTGGGCTTCAGTACTAAACAGAATTTTTTCAAGTGGAAAGCAGTGCCTTTCTGGATTAGTGCTCCTTTGCTGTTGGAACTTTCTCCACAAAAAAATGAAGAGCTGGTTGGTGGCGACAAGTTCCCCTTGCCTCTCCACCTTTTTTCCTCTGCCCGTTGATGGCAAATACACTCCTCTTGCATTTTCCAGTGTTCCAGGTCTGGGTATTTTGAACTCAAGGCTACTTTCTCTTGGAGTATTTCCAACAGTCAGCTCCCCTCCAGGAACATGGGCCAAAAGACAGATGCAGACTGGATGCAGCAGAAGTGACCATACTGCTCTACTAATAACCTGGCAAGCAGGGGTATCTTTGAAGCACAGGACACTTGGCAGATGCATTTGACAGGATGGCAGGACTTTATTTTCAAGTTATCAGCAACTGCAAGAGGAATCCTGTCTCCTCCTCCTTCCCCACGTCTGACTTGTATGAAATAAATGTCCCAGGAAAGAGCTGGATCTGGCCACAAAAATCTCTGCTACTCAGGGAGTGATGCTCCAAATCTCAATTTTTAGCAAGGTTGAATATAGACCTGTACTATTTGCTCTTTCTTGAGGGGGATATTTTAAAATTATTCTTCAAGCAGTCAGCAGCAAAAGCAGTAGAAGATTATGCTAGCCTCCGACTGGATGATTCCTGTAAAACAGCCAAGAGGCTTGTCTACAAAATATTTTGGAATTAGAGGCACCCAGCAGTATGTGCAGCTTAGAATAGGACTGTTCTCCTAACGAGCTTTCCCACAGCGGTGGTGTCAGTTCTCAGTGTCTTTGTATGCTCATGGATCTCCTTCAACAACTTTGGCTGCTTCATACTGCCATTCCCGCCTGATGCTGGGGGCTCCAACAGGGCATCCTTGAATAACACAGAACTTGATGATACACAGGATAAAACACCTTCATGCCATTTGCTGGTAATTTCCTTCATTACACAAGCTGTTTGCCTGGCCAGCTGGGAGTTTTTGTCTCCAACACCTGCAGAGCAAATTCTCCTGCTGATTGCAGGGCACTGAATCACACATTTCTGAAGGGTGGTTTCTGCTTTTGCAATTGGCCCAAACTCTTAAGAAGGAAGCTGGTTACATCTACAAAGACAAGCCATGCAGTATGGAAACTCCCTTCCCATAAAACATGAATGTTTTCCTTCTAAACTGACCTGCTAACATTAGGAGAAAGGTGAACCCCACTGCTCCTATGCAGAGACCTCATGGGTACATCTGTGAAGAAGTGGTTTTGAAAGTTGATCATCTTCACATCTGTAGTTCCAGGTAAACAGATGATGAATGAGGCAGTGGAAAAGAATGGTCAGTAAACATAAACATAAATAGAGACAGTAGGATGAAAAGGAGGGACAGAGCTTAGAAATGTTTACTAAAAATTTAGTGGCACTAGGAATTGGGAGCACATGTAAGGATCAGCAAAGCAGAGGTGGTGGAATAGTTTGTTATGGATATTTTTACTTTTGTTACTTTTAAATTACTTCTATGTGAATATAGCATCATGAAGAAATCCTGGCCAGTTTTCACATCCCCATGGTGCTATGAGGAAGACCACAACACTCACCCAGCATTTCTGGAAGGCTCCTGCTCAAGATCTGAGATACAAGTCAGAAACTTTTTCCTATAGCTGCAAGGTATGTTACAGAGTCTAGGGACATCAGAGCATGGGTTAGTCTGCCTGGGCAGAAAAAGCAGTTGTGTGATTCATGGAACAAGCCACGGAACTCTCAGTTTCCTCCTGTTTATTGATAAGGAATGACAGCAAACTGTACAGCAGTACTTTGGTGCATGTTAATAAAAGACATGCAGGAGGACTGTTCCAAATAACTCCATCATTTGCTCTTGCAATTTTTTTGTCCACTAGTTAAACACCTGATCCATAAATAATGCAAGGCTTGGGTTGGGATTTTTTTGGCTTGGGTTTTTTTTATGCACATCTTATTTTCATATTCTTTTTTTTTTTTTTCCCATCCAGCTCCCTAAGCTTCTCCTTTTAACACTTCTGCCTCAACTTTTGGCAACACCTGGATCACATATTTAATTTGCTTTTTATCTCAGCAGCTTGTAAGCTTTAAACAACTGACACACTCCATCAAAAGAATAGGAAAACCAAAACAAGAACCCTATTAACCTCAGTTACCCATATAAACTAATTAACTCAACCCCCTCCCCAATTATCCCTGGAGAGGGGAACTGCTTTTATGAGCTTCCTGCTCTTTTTCACCCCCCTCTTCATGGCTGCTTGCCTTGTTCCTGAGGAGCGAGGTGCCGATGTGCCCCCGTCTGCAGCTGCCCTCACAGCCCTGAGGGCTCTGCAAACACTGGGCTGCTGTGAGATGCTGAGCCCTGCATCCCTGCTCGGCCACAGTCCCCTTCAGGTGCCTGGGGGAAGGGGGAGAGGCTGCTTTCCACTACAACTCTTGGTCACACCTGGTTGTTCAGTCCACGGTCAAGGGTGGTGACCCTTAGTTTCTGACCTTGGATTACATTTCAGGTTTTAAATGGGCTTTCCGTCTGCTGATTAAAGCTTATTTGTTCAAAGCAAAAGGATTAAAAAGAGTAATTATAATCCTGCTAATTTATGTGATTCTTCACGCTAAACCATGCCTGCATGCATAGACATCTGTGAGCACACGTGCCTGAGATGGTTTTTGTGTACATTTGTTTTAAACCTGTGCCAGCAGTGAGGGAGACAAAGATTGTTAACTGGCTGCTGTTAGTCCTCTCTGTGCCATATATATGTCAACACACACCATCGTTCTTCCTTTTTCATTAAGAACTAGCTAAGAGCAGCGAGGTATTTCGGTATGCTAAGCTCTCAGTTCTGAATTGTTATTCACCAAGTAACCTGACGTGAAAGGTGAGAGCAACTGTGTCTATCTTGTCCAGCTCCATGCAGCTTTTTTGTCATCTCTTTTATCAAACAGAGTCACAGTTTCACATTTCCAATGCACTGTATACCGAAGACATATATTGTGTGTGTGTGTACTGATTGATTATACACAGGTGAAGGGGGTCTCAGCAAAAGTCCAATAAACCAGAGGGCAGCAAGCAGGGGAAACTCTGTTCCACACTTGCAGAAGAGATAGATTATTAACAGAAGGTCTGGGGCTGTAACCATCCCAACCAACTGGAAATCGAGTTCCTCTTGCAGTTGGATGGGGCAGACAGCTAAAACTCGAGGCATGATTCATAGTTACATAGAGGGGTTTTGGACTCAGTCCTAACTTGATCCAAAAGTTGCTGGAGGGACTTCTTAACACACTTCATGACCTGGGCCAAGAGAGTTGTTTTGGATTAGGATTTAATGAAGGTCCATGTGGATTAGCAACTGGACTGGGGTCTGTGGTCCCTCTCCGGTGAACACTTATAAAGCATCCAGAGCAGCAGGACACAGGTGGGGAGGGCCCAAATGGCCATGGACAAAGAACAGGATCTGGTCAAGCTCATCCAGCAGTGTTAATCATAAAAATATCAATTTCTCTAAAATATCCAGTTAGCACACTTTGAGGGGCAAACAAGTATTAAACTGTTTTTCTCCTGAAAGATACTACGGGCAGGAACCGGCTTCTGGGAAGGCTCTACAGAACCCACAGGGTTTTACTTTAGTTTTTGTTGCCTTCCCATTACCAGCTGAGCAGCAGTGCTGCAGAAACCTGCCTTGCTTCCTCTCTGTGGGGATGACTCAGGTTTATTTTATCCCAGGGTGGACAACACTCTAGTATTACCACTTAAGTAACTGAAAAATAAGAAGTGAATCTAATGTGCAGGAATTATCCAAGTGGCCTGGATTACAGGGAGTCTAGCTTTGATTTGCCATCCTGGCTGCAGCAAGTCTCTCCCCACTCCCTGTCTGTGTTGGTGAATTTGAATGCTTTTCTTCTAAGGCTGCAGAGCTGAGCCAAATCCAGGTGGTCCCCCCAGCCCACTTGAGAGCATTCCTTCAAAAGATAGCTGCCAGCCCATGCTCCTTTGTTTTCATTCTTTCCTGTCCGTGTTTCCCCTTTCTTGCCCCTCGGACCAGCCCGCTGGTGCTCAGCCCACTGCTGACTGGAGGTGGTGAGGGAGGGAGCAGGGTGGCCACTGGGTGGTACTACCCGGTAGGATAACCACAGCGCCGCGGTGCCTGCCCGCACGGGGCTCCGCACACTGGTGGTGCCGGGGTCTGGCCAAAGCAGCCCCCTCTCATTCCCGCAGTGGTCTCACTCTCAGTGCGTGGGCTTTCCTAGCTTGTACCCACAAAACGAGCATCCCCATCTTTTGCTTCTCACTTTGACTCTGACTGTGAGAGTGCAACAACAGCAAAATAAAGGCAGCAGATTAGAAATTCTAAAAATTTTCATCGCTCCCTCCCCATCCTCCTCTTTGGGAAGCTGCTTTCAATCACTTTATGTACTGAAAACAAACATGAAAGGAAAAACTCTCCTCTGCCTTCAGTTGTCAGAGCAAAAACTAGAATTCCCTGAGCTCTTTTCAGAAGTGCTAATATTCTCCCCTAGGCCTTCATTATATCGCACACGGATCTGCAGTCCTCTGCACACAGGCAGGGAGGGAACAGCCTTAAAAAAGTTGGGCTGCAATATTTATTTATTAAAAATAAAAACAAAAATTTGCCAGCACCAGTGAACAGCAGATCAGAGTGCAATAAAAAGGGAGGTTACGGTTCCAGCTTTAATCAAACAGGCAGTGTTGGGTCTGTGTGATGGAGACCCCTGACCCAGCTCAGAGTGAATACGGCTGATGTGTGACTGGGCACTCTTCCTCTGGCCTGGTTTCTGTATGTCTCAAAGCAACTAAATTATGTTTCTGTAGGTATCCAGTTCTCCTTCCCTTGTTCCCAGCATAGATCTCAAACTTTTGCCTACTGCAACTGATAAAAATGGTGTGCTCTCTCCTCCTTGTGCAAGATGCCAGATGCATAAATTTCCTTTCTGTTCTCCCTACAAACCACTTTGATTTTGTCAATGGCACTTCTGCTTCCAGGCTCACGAATACTGAAAATTGAAACTGAAATTTGTTCAAAGGGAACAAAGAGTCTTAAAAATAAAAATTTTAATTGGGAGCCATTTATAATTGAGGAAACCCTCCTTTGGTAGTGAGGTACCCAAAACACGGGGTAATTCTACCCAAACACCAACCAAGGACCAGGCAATGGGATGAGCAGCCAGTACGAGAAATTTCTCACTCTTTCGCATTTCCTGTCGCCCACTTATGAGCCCCTGTATTGTTTTTTAGCATATCACAATCACGGCTATTGACTAACAGCAGGATTGCACTGGCAGCGCCCTCACTACTGGCATAACTCCAGCACAGAGATGACATTTATAACACACTGCCAGCAGCCATCGACATCAGCCCCCTCAATTTCCAGATCACAGTTTACAACATATAGAGGTTTTTTGTCTCTCACTTTATTCACACTGTCTAAAGAAGAGAAAGAAAAGAAAAAAAAAAAAGGTCTAAAACATCACTGAATTCAGCCCTTTAAAAAAACTCCACTTAGGAGTTTTTAGTCGGGTTTCTTAAACACCCTAGGAAGACATTAACCCTACCATACCATTGCAGGCATACAACGTGTTTGGAAATAAAGATTCATTTGGATTATACTTGTTAGCCCAGAACATCTTTTGGCTTTCTGCAAAGTTATGTGTGTTAGATGAGTCTAAAATGTCAGTGTCAACACTACAGCACTGGGAACAGAGACAGAATATGTGAATTGATGCCAAACAAGACACACGGTAAGAGAGACGCCTACACTCATATTAAGGCACCTGCATCAGGGCCATAATAGATTTTTCCAAGGACAGAGCATCTTTTACCTGCCCTGTGGTTCAAAATTAGATCATCTGCTTTAATGTGCTATATAAATGCTAGGGCATCAAACTAAAAGCCTATGTTTAGGATGCACCTTCCACTCTTAAAAGTTGAAAGTATTTTTAGTGTTGTGACTCTTGAATCAGTTGGTTGTGCCAGTGCTGGACAGCATTTGTCAATTCTAACTCTGTCCAGCTACCATCCCAAAGGTCTGAGCCATTTGTCCACTGTCTGGGGCCCAGGATTTAAGTGGTTTAGCATGTACTGCCATTGGTTCCTCTATAACTCCTAACATATTAGAAAGGATTAGGATAAACCAACTACTTTGAAAACTGGTATTTTGCTTACTGCTTGCTGAGCACCTAATAAGAGAGGCAAGTTTGTTCACTTGCCTCAGTGGAGTAATCCTGAGAAAATCAATAATGTAGTCAAGATACAGCCATGCCATTCATATGGAAGCTGTAGTTCAGTTATAAGTGTAACAGTGCATCCCTCAGGCTGTTTTCCAAGGCCAAAGAATTTTTAACCATCATTATAGCACTGAATGCATGCCATGCAACACATGTAATACACCCCCGCAGTCCCTTCCCTTTTCTTTTAGCTGGAGACAAAAATCACTCTGAAGCTGAACAAATAACAAATGATATTGTTGTCTAATCTATATGATGCCCAGAATATTAACCCTCCATCCTGAGAATATGTTCAAGACACGAGGCATCAATAAAATAACCTGCTTCTTTTAAAGGCTACTCTTTGGCATGACCTCCTACCTAGAGAATTTGCCTCAAATGATTGTAAAGTACTGATTATCATTTTCTTGCTCTACTGTTAGATCCATTCTGGTTGACAACTGCACTCAGCTAGTCTCTTCAGAGTTGATTAAGTTTGTTCTTGCAGCTGAGATACAGCAGAGGTGAGGCTCACAAGGAGAAGTAATTTTTTTTCACAGATGAAGGCCGACTCCAGACTGAGGCAAAGTGGATGATCTCTGAGGGCAACACACTGCTTGCAGAAGTGAAATGGCCCCAGTCCTCCTGCTGACCTTGTAGAGCCCCGGCAAGGCATAGTGGCTGCCACTTGGAAAAGCAGTGGGCAAATAGGGAAGGTATTTCCAAAGAAGGGAGTGAGAAACATCTTCTCCCACTGATGAAGCTGGTACTTTCAGCCTTCCAGGCTCCCCAGGGGTAGCAGATCTGCAGATCTCCCCATCTCAACTCTTCACCCAGCTTTGGCCCAGTTTTTGTCAGAAGTTTTTACTTTTAAAGCAGCAAAAATCATTTTTGCCTTGCTGCTGAGTGGCTTGAAACAGCAATGTTAATTAGTCCCAGAGACCAGATTTAGAAAAAATGGACAAGCTTTCAGGCACTCAAGTGCTTCTTATTTGATTAAGCTATTTTCTGCAAGTAGAACACATTCAAATAACAGAATACCCTTTAAAATGGGCAACAAATCCAATTAACTGACAGGATCTGAAAGGATAGGGTGAGGAAGGGGAGATAAGGTAAAGTAATAAACTGTAAAACTGAAAAAAAGCCCTGCATAAAATGAAACAGATTTGGGGGGGTTCTCAGTATGAAAGGAGTGACACAGCCAACAGGAATGGTTTCTCTACATGTTATGACCTGCTCTGTAAAAAAACCCTACTTAATATCTGTTTAACAGGTACCAGTGGCAAAGTATGTCTGTCCAGTGGATTCCCCACTAGTTAGTATTCAAAATTAGAAGGGCCTACATCATCAAGAGTGGAAGAAGCCGAAACTGGATCTCAGAGATAGTCGTCTCATTGCTCACTGATGTGCTATCACATCCCTGCTGCGAGATGTGGGCAGCATTGCCAAGGACCAGCTAAAAGGAAGCTGTATAAACAATGCCTCAAATACTGTTTCTGCAATGTCAGCAGCATAGGGCAAGCTAGGGTGCAGCATGCACAGATACTCTACTAAAATGGAAAAACAGCTCACATTTTTACTGCACATAGTACACAGCTTGCTACCCAATGGAAAGGTCAAAAGTCAAGATGTGATTGATACTCTTCAAGGATGCCACAAAGGAAAAGAGGCCCTGCTCTTGACCACGGTACCACAAGCACAGCAAGAAGGTTTTATTTTCCTGAGGTTGAGGGTAAGATAACTGTGATGTATCCAGCTGGCAAGGCCGTCAGAGAATTTCCCCAAGGCAGAGTCTGAGCCTACAAACGCCACGGGGCAAGATAAACAGATGTACCAAGCACATACCGAGATCTCCATGAGTATACTAATCATGCTTTACACCATGTCTAGGAACAATCTCACTAAGGTTTATTGCATGGATGCAATGACCTAGATACTTGCCAGCAATTCAGTAGAAGGCAGAACCTTATTCTGATAAAGTTACTGGGAGGATGCCACAGCCCTACGAAATCACCAGGTGCCAGGTAAGATAAATGAGCCCGACTCTTCACCATTAAGTGTAACCTTGGTAAGGCAAGAGAATAGGCACAGTGAAAGGGGACAAACCCAGGAGAAATACTAAAGAAATGATCCCAGTGTATCTTCATGTCCTCCTTACGCCAAAATGTCACCCTTCAGCATCCTCCTTCTCCTTCCCACTGCCAGCCAACAGCAGGGATGAAATAATCAGGTTTATCAGATGAATATTATTGGCAAGAACATCTGTTTGGAAGTGTACCTTTTCAGCAAGGCTAATTGACTGTTTCTAGGATTGAGTACTTTTTAAAAGGAAGATGCAAATTTGACACTAAAACTGCAATGAAAATAATTCACCTTTTGTCATCTCTTAGCATGAGATAGAAAAATGATAGGGTCAGCAACTGTCTTTATGCTGAAAAATTAATTTTTCCTGGTCTCTCCTTTGCTTTTTACTTCCATGTACCTGATAACTCTGCTCAGGGTCTCCTGAAGACAGATTATTCATCTGAAAGTTGCAATCCCTTAATTAATACTAATAGACACCCAAACGGATCCCATCATAATTAGTGTGACTCTCTTAAACTACTGGAGAAAACAGACTGCTCCACATATAGGCTACTGTAACAACAGATTGACAAGGAAACTGCAAAACTACTTGAAAGGAGCATAGGGCTGAATCCTGCTCCACTTCTGTGGAGCAGGATTCTGTCACTCTGTGATGCTACCCCGAGATACAGTGGTGTAAGCCCCATAATTCAGTGATGAGGTTGTTTTGGTTAAGATGCTGATTTAGTTAGATATGCTCATACTCTGCAGGGGATTCAGAACACCAGGAAAAAGGCCATTCAGCATCCCAAGAGGGCCAGCGCATTCAGAATTCAGAAAGATTAAATCCAGCAGTGATAGACAGCTCCAATGAGTATTTTTAAATGGCAGCTTGCCACGCAAATGATGAAGTGTGGATTTTATTAACTAAGTTTTAGTTAATTTACTGTCCAGTGGGATTCAATAATCAAGAGATTGCACTTTTCATGTGTCTTAAAATACTGCAATGGCAAAGCCTAGGTAAGCATATTCCCAACATGTCTTAACACTGTGAAATAGCTTGAGGGAAAAAAAAAAAAAAAAGAAAAAATTTAAAAAATAAAGCAGATTCTAACTTGTGTCAACCTTTGATGTTGTTCCTGAATCCTCCTTAAATTCTGTGGCTTAAATCCTCACTCCCATGGCAGCAAGAGTAAGGGTCTTCATGGGCTCCTGGAGCCTAGATTTTACTTGGAGTGGAATTCCAGTTTGCTGCCCCATCCTTCCTGCTTTTCGTGCTTACTCAGTCTGCCTGTGTCCTCCCCTTTTAGCTGACACATTAGTGCAATCACTTCTAAGACACTAAGTCAATACAAACCTCAGAACTAACAGCTTGTGTCCAAGCCTCATTGTTCATTCCTCTGCCTTGCTTCTATTGCTCTGAGATCTTGCTTTTGTGGTCTCTACTTCTCCCCTGTGGGGGATCCTTTATGCCAAAGGTGCCAGATTATTATTAGAAATGGTACACAGGCTCTATTGGGAAGAGATAAAGAACTAGTAACCTGTAAGCAAGTGCCCAAATGCAGTGCAGGACTGAGGAGACAGTTGAGCTTTCCCTGGTCCATGGGCAGAAGTTCAGTCTCAAAGGAAGAAATGCTGCAGTTGTCTCATTCTCAACCCTGCAGTAAAGATCAGCTTCCAGGCAATTTGGCAATGAAGAGGCCTCTCTTATTGGCCAAAGAGAAACCTCCCATTTTATCTACCAGGAGAACATAAGCATTGGTTCAGCATTTGGAGGACCTGAGATCATAGAATGGCCTGGGTCAGAAGGGACCTTAAAGATCACGTTCTTCCAACTCCCCTGCCACGGACAGGGACTTCTTTCACTAGACCAGGTTGATCAGGGCTCCATCCAACCTGGCCTTAAATACTTCTTGGGATGGGACATCCACAGTTTCTCTGGGCAACATGTGCCTCAACTACCCTCATGGTGAAAGAATTTTTTCCTAATATCTAATCTAAACCTGCTGTCTTTCAGTTTCTAGGTTCAGCTCTGGGTTTGGACAGATCTTTTCCTAATTCCTTATGGCAAGCCACAAGGCACAATTGAAGACTCTTACTTGAACTACAGATCAGAAAAGAATACGTGGAAGGACCTAATCTAGAGAGAAAAGGGAAAACTTCTAAGTGCTTTGTCAAGTCCAGACATCACACAGAATCACAGAATATTCCAAGTTGGGAGGAACCCACAAGGATCATCGAGTCGAACCCTTACCCCTGCACAGGACTATTCCCAAGAGTCATACCATGTTCATGAGAGTATTGTCCAAACACTTCCTGAACTCTGTCAGGCTTGGTGCTGTGACCACTTCCCTGGGGAGCCTGTTCCAGTGCCCAACTACCCTCTGGGTGAAGAACCTTTTTCTAATATCCAACCTAAACCTCCCCCAACAAAACTTTGGCCATTCCTTGGGTCCTGTCACTGGTCCCCACAGAGAAGAGATCAGTGCCTGCCCCTCCTCTTCCCCTCACAAGGATGTTGTAAACTGCAGTGAGGTCTCCCCTCAGTCTCCTCCAGGCTGAACAGATCAAGTGACCTCCCCATACGGCCTCCCCTCACAGCCCTCCACCATCTTTGTTGCCCTCCTTTGGACACTCTCTAATGGCTTAATATCTTTGCTATATTTTGGTGCCCAAAACTGCCCCAATATTCAAGGTGAGGCCTCACCAGTGCAGAGCAGAGTGAGACAATCCTCTCCCTTGACCGGCTGGTGATGCTTTGCCTGGTGCCCCCAGGACAGGTTGGCCCTCCTGGCTGCCAGGGCACTGCTGACTCATTTTCGATTTTTCATCAAGCAGGACCCCCAGGTCCCTTTCTGTGGCACTGCTTTCCATCATCTCATTCCCCAGTCTGTATGTATGTACATCTGGGGTTACCCCATCCCAGGTGCAGAATCTGGCACTTGCCCTTTGTGAACTTCATGTGGCCGGTGATTGCCCAGCCCTCTAATTTATTGAGATCTCTCTGCTGGGCCTCCCTGCCTTCAAGGGAGTCAACAGCTCCTCCCAGTTTTGTGTCAGCTGCTGAGGCAGTTTGACTTCTATTAACCACTTTGGAATATTTTCTATAGTATCTATCTATCTATCTATCTATCTATCTATCTATCTATCTATCTATCTATCTATCTATCTATCTATCTATCTATCTATCTATCTATCTATCTATCTATCTATCTATCTATATCTATCTATCTATCTATCTATCTATCTATCTATCTATCTATCTATCTATCTATCTATCTATCTATCTATCTATCTATCTATCTATCTATCTATCTATCTATCTATCTATCTATCTATCTAATCTATCTATCTATCTATGAGTAGATATAGTATTTGTCTTATAGAAAAGATATATACATAACATATATACTTGAGAAACATGTTCTTAAAAAAGAGAGTCAGCAACCCCACAATAATAAGCAGATCCAAACCTCAAACTTCTAGTTTTTATTTCCATGAGTGAGGAGAAATATTTTTTTAAGAAATGAAAGTCACAAAGGGTGTGCCTGTCTCATTTTTCTTCCGCTCCAGTTATATACAATGCACAGCATGTGGCGATTATCTGGCACTGAGATTCTTCAAGTTCTGTACACCACAGTGGTGAGTTTGAAGGATACAAACAGCATGGCCTCAATTCATACTTGTTTTACTAATGCCTTATGTCTTTTTTTTACAGCCTATTTGAGAATTCTTTGCTCTACAATGGTGACATAGTTTTAATTTACAGCAGCCAGATTCCGAGGAACATTGCTCCCAAGCAACCAGCACTTTGACCTCTGCACTTTTGGATGCTCATAGCCTCTTGTAAATTAAAAAAAAAAAAAACCAAAAAAAATCCCACACACAAAAAAAAAACCCCCCCAAAAACCTAAACCAAACAAACAAAAAACCCCCCCAAAAACCTAAACCAAACAAACAAAAAACCCCCCCAAAAACCTAAACCAAACAAACAAAAAACCCCCCCAAAAACCTAAACCAAACAAACAAAAAACCCCCCCAAAAACCTAAACCAAACAAACAAAAAACCCCCCCAAAAACCTAAACCAAACAAACAAAAAACCCCCCCAAAAACCTAAACCAAACAAACAAAAAACCCCCCCAAAAAGAAAAAACAAAACCCACCCCAACAAAACAACTAAAACCCCAAAAGAATTATCATCTGCAGAAGGGAAAACTTAAGCAATGTTTGTGGCTACTCTCTCTATTCTTGTCTCGTAACACATCTAAAGGGATGCTGTCCTCTCTGGGTGCATCCATATTACTGTTTTAACTCACATTAAGTGTATTGTTTGGAAGTAAATCCAGCTGTCATTTTCACTTGCCAGATTTTGGGTCACATCACAGAGAGTGAGATTCTGAACTGTGCTCCATCCAACCTGGCCTTAAACACTCACAGGGATAGGGCATATTTTCTACCTTGAAATTAATTTAGAAAATACATCCCAAGAGTGCACTCAGTGTTCTCCAACCATGAATGGACATTTAGCTCCCTGGTACCAAACTAGAGCTAATCCACAGTAAAATCCCAGAGTGTCTATGGTGGTAACATTAATTCTCAGCACAAACTGGTCCTCTCCTTTTGTTGTGTGCTACTTGATAATGTAGTCACAGCCTCTGAAACGAGTTTCTAACTTTCCTTACATCTTCCTTGAGAAGGGTCTGCTGAAATGTATGGCTCAAACAGGATCAGAGCAACATGTCACCAAACTCCCCACGGAAAAGTTTGAGAGTTCCCAGAGCTGGCAGAGTTACCCACCATAACCATCACAAAGGGATGTTGCTAATCCTAGGAGAAGCACCACAGCTGAAAACATTTGTCCTTTAGTGAAACATCTCCCAAGTCAGAGAAATGCCATTTCCATAGGGACATGGTGACCAGGGATATCTCCAGCAGAAAATCAAGTATTGCAGCCACTGGCAAGAGGAGTGACTGCCTGCCTAGAGCTGGGCAGAAGCCACCACCAGCTCGTGCTTCAGCTCCTGTGCTGCCCTGGAGGAAGCCACGAGGGATGGTTGTGCTGATCTTCCCTATCACTAACGCTGCCGAGAGCGTGGCAGGAAACTGCCCTGTGAAAGTATATGCACGGCAGAGTACTGAGGGGAAAATGCAGATTAATTAGATCACAGACAACAAAATAAAAAGGAATGGTGAGCTATTTGTTCAGCATTTTTGAGGAAGGGAAATCAAAACAGTTTTGCTTATGATTCGGAAGAACACAATATAAAATGTGTTTGAGGTTTGAGGCTAAATATCTTCTAAATTCACAACAGAATTTTTACAGAGGTCAAATAAATTTTTTAGAGTCAAAGAGAAAAGGAAGGCTTAAACCTTGCAGAAAACCCATCATTTTGACTAGTTACAGTAACAAGTGCTGGGCTGGCAATATCCTCCAGCCAGCTCTTTTTGTCAGAATTGATCATAAAAAGCATTTCAGATGGCCCCTCTGCAGCTTTACCAAGCCTTTGACAGAAGCTGCCTTTGTGAACTGCATAACCCATAGGACAGCACAGCTGCCTCCCATATCAGTCACACTGAAACGTGGACATCACAAGACAGAAAGCTCCAAATGGCTCAAAAGCAATACAGTGAAAATAAAGGTCCTTTAAATATATGGACAAGCAGCAGAAATGGTATCTAAAACATGTTATAAATAAAAGAAATACAGAAATAAACCACATCTTCCTAGATGTACTTTCAGACAATGACTTTTACTGTCAACCATAAAGTTTTGGTTGGGTTTATTGGATGAAGTGAAGAACCTTCAGATGGATTTCTAAGTGTGTCATGATACAGCCAAGGCCTTCAGAGTGTTTTATTTACTAATTAAATGGATGCTGGTAGGCTGAGTGCCAGTCTGTGGCATTACACAATTACATTAAAAGATCTGGATGATGTAGAACTTTCATCACCCATTTGGGGTTTTAACAGGCTATTTCACTTTCTTTACTAGTATTGGCTTATTAAAGTAGGTACTGTCATTAGCACTCAGTCAGCCAGAGCTGAATTTGCAGCCAGTTTGACACGAGCATGTGCGGTTATGTATTAATTAGGGAAGTGCTGAGTGTACTGCATGACCCGTTTTCCTCAGCCTTGCAATTAACAGCCTCACAAAAGCATCTTCTGAGGACCTGAACACAAGTTAATCTTCTAGGGGGAAATGGTAAAAGAAACAATCAGCAAAACATTTAAAATGGGATTTGAGATAATGCTGCCTAAATCTAAAAGGTCTCACATTTATGCAGTTGCTTATAGGACATTGGCAAAGTACCACGCCTTTGCTTCTGGAATAAAAATTCCAGTGAAGTACATTGCCCTTCATGTTTGGATCTTTCTTTCTTCCTACATTTTGGAAGCCACAAAATCTGACCCAGCAGGTCTGCATGCCTTATTATAGCATGACATCACCCTCCTGCCTATAATTTGGAAGAGAAAACTTGTCATTCCCAGTCAGATACTCACTGCACACACATTTGCTTTGTCAATTGTTCAAAGACCTACTGAGAGCCAATTGTCTGAAGTTTCTCCAGAAGAAACTGTTTTCCCACTGTGTTTTTGCAATATTCAAAATGCCTTTGCTACCGTGGTTGGAGTTGGAGACACGAGGCCTTCAGACAACTTCCAGTGATGTGCTTATTTCCCATCTCAGTAAAGGGCAGACTCCTGTACTCAGTATCTCCCGTGGCTGGTACAGATCCAGCTGATTGGAGACTGCAGGCTCAGGGACTACAGCTACACTGAGTCTGATATTGGAATAGAACCTAAGAACTACATTTTTCCTAATGAGCTCTTCTATGAAACTAGCTTTTGAAAGTAATTTTCTATCAATGATGAGGGAAGATGGTGAGGATCAGCTCAGGTAAGCATTACAATTTGGAGTCTGTCCAAATGAGATAAAACATTTTGAAGTTCTCCTCTTGTTGAAGTCTCTATCAGCTCTTGAAATGTCTGGCAGTTGCTTAATGCCTTCTGGCACTCTCCTTTTCAGCTGCAAGCACACAATATCCTTGGGGGTTTCGTGGGAATTGCTCCTTTCTAGTATACTCCCAACATTGCTATCTTTTACCCAAATGAGAAATACTGTGTGATGAACTTCTCCCTCACTTCCAGCTGACATCATTGAGCAATGATTGAACACAAAACCAGTGCTTAAATCCAAAAGTTAAATAATCTAGCTCAAGATTTCTGTAACAGTTTAGTGCAAATTACGTTGGCTCCTGATTTTATAACAGCTGGCTCAATTCCTAGATTTTACAGACACCTGTTAACAGCCATTAGCCACATCTTTGGATTTTACTTCCAATACAATGGCATTATTCCAAAAAAAATTCTCCAGCAGGTAACACAGATGGGCAACCACCACCTACCAACCAGATCAGTGTGAATACTGTGTGTGATAACAGCTAGAGTGAGGATTCGCTGTGTTTATCTGATAGGATATTCCACCTAACATATCAATTTAGTTAATCTGACACTCAGCTAACATGCCCTGCATGAGAGATATTTGCAGCAGGGATACTTAAATGACAGAAAACCCTGTCCAGATCCAGGTGGCAAGTGTAAGTTGTAGAGGGGTTTGGTTTGAAAGGGACCTTTAAAGGTCATGCAGACCAATTCACTGCCAGGAGGGGGTGTCACCCAGATATTGTAGAGGAAACAGAGTGTTCCTCAAATTCATGCGGAAAACTCACATTTCTCACTGCTCACATGGTCTCTGAGAAGTAGCTTCAGTCAGTCCCCACAACCCCGGACACAAAAGTGACATGACCATGGGCGGAGTTTGAAGCAGCAGAATTAAACAGAGGACTTAAAAAGTCAGCTGTCTTGGGGTTGGGCAGAATATGGAACAGCCTGGGTGAATAGCCACAGAGTGAAATCTAGGTCCCCTCTTCCCTGAGAAGATCTTATTGATGTCTAATGATATACAGGAACACACAAACTGGTAGCCCACCTGTGTAAAACTCTTCTTCAATCTCAAATTGCTTTACAGATGTTCATTAAGACTCACTCCCCTCCTCTGATATTGACTGTGTGCCCATTTTGCAGGTACTGGGGACTAGCGAGTCAGAGGAAGAATTACAGAATTATAGAATGTTAAGAGGTTGGAATGGACCTTGAAGACCATCTAGTCCCAACCCTTCCCCCTTCCTGCCGCCATGGGCAGGAACACCTCTCACCAAAAAATCCTGATCTTGAATTATTCTAATCACTGTGTGATATTCCTTTCCCTAGGAAACCTTTAAACTTGAGCCATACAGAGGACAGAAAAATAAATTATCAGTCTTTATTACTTCTAGGCATAGCTCCCAAGAAAACCAACAGGAAAAAACCCTGACATTCCTTTCCTATCCACCCTGGAAACCACCAGCAACGTCATACTGAACTTAATGAAAACAATATTCTTTACATTATCAATTACAACTGTCAAAGTTGTGTTGTCATTTACAGTAGTTTTTCCTGATGTTCAGATGTGTCCCTGAGAAGAGGGACTTTCGCAGATCAGACTGTTCAAGACCAAGACATTGATACTCTATGGTCTCTTACATTGTCCAAGTGTTACTAAAAAACAAATAACAACCAAATAATAAATTATCTAGATTAGGAGAAGAAAAGCTATGGCTGGGGAGCAGCTCTCCTCCCACACTGTATTGTGCCTGGCCAGGAGAGTGTGTTGGTCTTGGGGCTACTTGGTCATCTGAGCCCCTTGCTGTGACCAGCCTGAAGTTGATGCCACCAGGTCTTCAGCAAAGGTGCAGGATGATGTCTGTTCTCTTGCATTTTCTTTGATTGTCTATAGCAAAAACATTCATTCTCCTGCAGGCAAATGTTTGTAGATCCATTCAAGGAGTATGTTTTCAAGGCAATTTGCTAGTAGCCTGCATTTCCATAAACTGCAGCAAACATCCTCACAAAGAAATCAAATAAGAAAGATTTTCGATCTTCAAGATTTCTCTTTGGACCTGAGCAATTACTACTGCCACACATGGACTTCTTCAGCATGTTTTATTCATACTTCCTCTTCTCTGAGTTCCCCTGTTACTCTTCTTTCCTTAATACATTTCCCTTTCCTTTTGGAGAAATACTCTATTAGCTTAATTTTTAGAGATTTGGGGCACCCATAATTACTGAAGTCCAGGAATTTTGGATATTGAGCCCTGCACTGTAATGATCCGTTATAAGAAAAAAGCTGAAGTCAGTCTACCCGGCCTTCTGTCCAGCTCACCACTACTACAGCAGTGTTCCCACTAGAAGGTTGATTCCCATAATCCATTAATGAACTGTTCCACAGAGACTCTAAAAGGCATCTAAATGTAGCATTTTAAATCTACATACAGATATTTTATTATTACATAATATATATCCTGCAAATTGTAGGATTTACTTACCCGTCTAGGCATCAACAAGTCTGAATACTGCATTCCCTGGTTTGGACAGTAAGGGTTTTAAGAGGAGGCCTTTTCACAAGATGAAAAATCTCTGGTAGTTAGATGTAAATATTTTTGTACCTGAATACAAAAGTGAGCTTGAATTCTCAGCTGGCATCTAAACTCAAGCTACCAGAAATAAGACCATCAGTGCAGTAAAGCAAGGACATGCTCTGGCTGAAGGGCACATTTCCAAGGACAGTAGCAGAGCAGATATTCAAATGGAATGGTCTTTACTGCTACAGGAACCACAATTTCTCTCTTTTGAAGCAAGGAAGTTATTACCCTAAATGTTCTCCTTACAAAAAGATTTTTCTAAACTCATCCAAGGGCCACCAAAGCTAACAGAAATCTTCTTCTTTTGGGTAATTGGTTTTCTTACGTCTAGGGTTTTTCAAATATGCATTGATTTGTTTATGAAAAACAGCGCTCCCAGCTTTGTGAGGATAGGTCTGCAACCTATAAGAAACAACAATTGAAAGGAAGCCTCTTCATCACCCACCATTCTCTTATTTAAAGAAAAATTTGCTTGCGCACTGTGGTTAAAATTCTGTTCATCTGTGGATGGGGATGCCCCGTTTTGCGGAATAACTTGTCTCAGTGACAACAGCTATGACAAAAAATTTAAATATTCCAGGATGAAGGCATTTACATCAATGCTCTTCTGTTTAAAATTTCAAAAAATATTTTGTGTCATTGCTCTTGTTCTTTCTCTCTCATCTGGCTGCTAATTTGGGCTTCCCAGCAGGCTTTCAGCAGAAAAAGCCAAAACAAGTGTGTAGTTTCCTCAGCCACTGCATGAGACTCTGCTGAAGTCACTGAAGTTGTGACAATTTACACCAGCTAAAGATCTGCAGGGCTCAAAATCCCTCCTTTCCCTTCACCACACAAACCAAATCTTATATAACTTGTATGGTAACTCACTCAATACTATTGGAAAGAGGAGAGAACAGAAAGGGAGTTCCCCAGATTAAACGTTTGCTATCTGAGGCTTGGAGATAGAAACCCACAAAACTGAGCCATAAGAATGCACCACATGGAAATGATGATGGAAAACCCCAGTGAATAAACATGTCAGCAAAGCCTGTCTCTAAAGAACATGTTATTGTAGGTTTTCTTTTTTTAAAAAAATAGTTTGGTTCTTACTTTTTTTTAAAAATCTCCTGCATTCTGTCTTTTCTCTTCTTTCCATAAATTTCTCCCCTCCCTCCTTAGCCCTGTATGTTCAGAGGGGAGATGACACATTAGCAACCAGGCCAAGTACAACTACAGAAGTATGCAGCCACACAGAGCAGGCTATGGGATGGACAGGAGAATGCCTCACTTTTCTTCCTTGTGGTTCACCTGGTTAGTGTTGAAATGGAGCTGATGTGCTGTGCCAAAAGTCCTTCTCACGTACGGGAGAGTTATAAAGTCACCAACCAGTGTAGCAACCACAGTGCACTCAGTCATCTGTGGGCAGCACAGCTGAGCTGCCTGTGCTGCTCCAGCACGGATCCCATGAGAATTATGGGGTAGAGACAGCACTGTGCAAACACAGCTTCCTGTCTGCAGGGTAGTGCCAGCCTCAAACCAGCTGCTGCCCTGTCAACAGTGGGACTCAGAGTAATTCCCAAAACCCTGGAAAAGTTCTCACTGCATCCTGGCGTGAGATAATGGAAAGCTCCCAAGTTTGGCAGGGAAGGGCAGAGGGAAGGAAGGTGGGAAGGAGGAAGGGGTGACACTCTGCAGGAGAGACACTCTGCAATCTAATGTCATTCTTACTCTGGGTCATCTGAGATCAGGACCTTTGGGTGCACCACCAAAGGAATCCTCTCCATGTAGCAGCCATGAGGAGTCCTCACCCCTACAGAGAGTTTAGGTACCACAAAACGGAGTGAGCAGAAGTGACGGCATTTATTTCACCTGCCTAAACATTTGGCCTAGTCAAGAGAAACATACACCTCCCCAGCAGAGTTCATCCCACTTATTTTAGGATGGGCTGGCTCGCTCTTCAGAGGTACTAGTCTTTTTCCACTGTCTCTAGAGAACATCTTATGTACTTTTAGACAGCTAAAAAAAATGAAATTATTTCCACTAAGGTGTCAAAACTCGCTCCTTTTATTCTTGCAATTTGACTAATATGACTAATCAGTGGAATGAACTGACTCAGGATAACATTGAAAAAAGGGGATTAATAGGAGTCAAGACAAGATAAAGGAATCCAAGTTCTCTCTGATGTAAAGGAATGAAATTTATGGTTACTATCTGTACTGTCATTAGCAGAACATTATATTTCTATAAAGAAAGCTTTGTATTCCAGTTCACGAGGTACAGAAAATGTGTCGATTGTGCCCAAAATGCCAGCCTAGTAATTTCCAGTCTGGTAGTTTTGACAGTCTTAATGAACAGGCTCAGCAAAAAACAAGGACTGGAATGCAGAGATAGCTATATTAGGTGGACTGACAAGCTCTTTGAGAAAGACTGCGTAGGACCTGCCCTAAATATTCTTAGCCATTCTGTATTAGTACTTCCTCACTTTCTTAAGCATGAAATTCACTTACATATTCTAAAGAAGAAAAAGGGGGGTACAGGGGGGTTGAAGAAGAAATTGCCATTTTTAGTGTACAAGCATATTTACATAATCAGGGCAAAAACCTGCATTTTAAAAATGCCCTAAATACATATTTACATGAGAGAATGCAATGATTCCAAAGAGGCTGATAAAATGCATTTTAAGTATAGCTAACCACATATTTACACAACCAAGACAATAATCCCCATTAAGGATTTATTTTTTTCACATTGCCACATTAGAAAACTGAACAGTTATTAATCCATACAACTCCACATTAACTCCTAGATACTGCATGTCCTCAGGGCATTGCAGTACTAGCAAGCGTAGACTGAAGCCTAGAAAATTCCTCATGAGGAAAGGAAAGGTTCCCTCTCTCTCTGGGTTTTGCTTAATTATCAGTCATCTTCCAAGAGATCTCCCGGAACCACAGTGACTCTGCTGCAAGCAGAATCCTGCTCGAGTCACTGCTGAGCTGCACCAAGGATGGGAGTAAATACTTTTTTAAAATCATGATTCAGAACAATATTTCTGAATGAATTGTGCCTACAGAGGCACATGTCTGCTCAGCATGGTCATTTCTGAGCACAAATGCACGCAAGGCAGGGAATTCCCTTTTTCCTTCTGGCAGGAAAACCCGGTCTCCTCAGAGGCAACAGCAAAGGGAGAACATGCAGGAATGTAGTGCTTGGGGTATGACAAGGCAGGGGGATACATGTAGGTGGAGAGAACAAGAAAGGATCTCTGCTGTCACCATCAACACCCTCTCCTAAACAATTTTATGTAGTGAATAGATGAACATGAAAATGAAGCTTGTGTTCCCTGCTCCATAACCTGTGAATTTGCTTCATCAGAAAATCCCATCAGTTGAACAGTATTTTTATATTTTTCCCCCTTCCCTTCTCCCAGCCTCAATTTCAGTGACACAGTTATCAATGAGTTTCAGGAAATGAGAGACACTGGGTTTTGTTTTCCGGTAATTCGCCATCTGTGATCAACACAACTTCAGTGTATCTGTGGGCACAACATTTTTTTTAAAAATAGACTAAAAATTATGAATTATGAAACATTTTAAAAATTAATGCATGCTCCACTTTAAGCAGCTGTCAAATTCATCTGCTCCTCCTCCCCACAGGAAAACATCTCTTCCCCCAAATATCTGAACCCTGAAGACAGTCAAATACAGAGCTTTTCCTTGTGCAGAGAGACAAACATCTATCATCAAAAGTATTGGCTGTCTTTCACACCTTTTCTGTGTTACCTCATTTCCCCAAAACTCTCAGCACTGCCCCATCAGCAGAAGACCTGAACTCACTTTAACAATGCCCCCAGCAGTGCACCTGCCATCTGGTACATGTGCCCCATCCTCCCCCTTACTTGCCCTCAAATGGGAAAGCTGTGTAATGCAGTGAAGTGTTTTAGTAAGGTTTTGTTTTGGGGAATTGTTCACATTTTCCTATTTTCAGTCTCTACACAAAGACAGACCTCACCAGGAAGCCTTTACAATAGATTGCACATGGGCAGAGCATGAATGGGCAGGTGGAGGAGTCACTGGTATGTGGGAACCAGCCCAGATAACTAGTTGTGACACTGTTCTTGGGAACAAGTCACATCCATGATGTTTTTACAGCACCTTTGTTTCCTAGTTGAACTTCCTTAAGCATTTACTTTTCCTTAGCTGACTTTTGCTGCTGTTGTTCTGAGATTCTCTGCTCTCACTTCACTGGTGAACTTCTAGAAAAAAATTTTCCTCTCTGACATATGTCCATCTTGTTCTTCTTCCCTCTATACTTCTTCCCACATCCTGCTTATGTACCAGGTCCGGCTAAACAAGCCCCATCTCCGCTGATACCAGCCTTAATCAGCTGGGAATCCAGTAGCAAAAAAAGCCCAGACATGGGAGGAGTGATCATTTCAAGGATATTGCCTCTTCAGCAGGTGCAGCCACTGACAGGGTACAGGAGGACGCTGGGGACACAAAACAAATTCACATCCCCTACCTGAAAGCAGTATCACACTATAATAAATAGCATCACAGGCCACTGGGCCATGAAAAATAGAACACTGCTGAAAGATTTTGAAGGATTTTACCTCTTTCTCAAAAGAAATTGAGAAAATCAAGGAGTCTGACTCTCAGCATAGTCTGTACTGCCTGGTAGGACAACATTTTCATAAACGGTTGTGGTAATATCTTATTCAAATTAAGCGAACAACAGCATTCACACACAAAAACACATGCATGCACACACATCACCTGAAGAAAGCTTCAAGCTGTGGTGATCCCTGGCCTTTGCTTGCAGACATGAAATCTGTTGCATAGCCCTCTTACATATATTTCTCTCTGCCACAGTGAAAGTGGCCTCAGTGCAGCCAATGCAAGGAAATCAGAATGGAGACAGCACAGAAAATAACAAGCCTTAGAAGGGTCATCAAGGGAAGAGATCGATCAAGGAAAAAGTTAGGCAGTCAACACAAGTGGGCTGAGAAAGCTGTTGTGCTTTCAATAGCGTAAGTTCCTTGGGCCATAAAGCTGACACTGGGGCTGCACACTTGCATTCCAACCCGACACATTTATTGAAGAAGTAGAAAGCTAATCTTGGCCTATTAACAATTGCTGTCCACTGTAAATCACTGCAGGACCTCCCTTGAAGCATATTGCCTCCCATTCATCACACCGGCATCAAGGAACCCTTTGCCCTCCTCAACTCATTGTTTGGCCATTAAATCAAAACATTGCCTTTTGGAGACAGGACTGGTGCACAAGGGCCAGATCAGACAGACCATTACAATGTGAGGTTTGAAACATCACTGGAGGACATACATGACTTGATTCCAACTTGCACTGGGTTTGTTGCAAAGATTTGACTTAATTTTATTTTCCTTTCTGGAAAAAATCAGTGTTCCTAAGGTTCACCAGTGCTCTGGGAGAGAAACTGCAGAAAACGGTGTCTCTTCAGGATACAATACATGTACAGATTTGCTACTCTTTGAAAGGAATGGGGATTCATAGTTTAGAATCAGTTTCCTATGAGTTTCTTGGATACAATTTTTCCTGCAGAGTTAATATAGGACTAGAATGGCAGAACTTAATCCTATAATTATAATTTTCATAAATCTGACTTATGCTGAAAAATTGCAAGACTGCTATTTTTTTTAACTAAAAAGCATCCTTTATATTTCCTTTACTATTCAGGGGAAGACAAACTGGTAAATATTTGTAATGGGAAATAGAAAGGAAGGTGCAGAGCTGAGATTTTTATGCACTTTCTCATCATCTGGACTCTGAGGACTTGGATACATTCCCTGATAAACTCACTCCTTCTGTGGTCAGTGTTCTCTTCTACTGACAAGGAGCAAACATGTCCCATTTAGTCAAACAGTGAGAAAGAGCAATAAGCAAAAAAAGAAGCAGTGAAATTTATGTGAGAGAATACTGTGTTCACAGCTTGGAGCACAGAGCGTGTCCCATGGCAAGAGCTCACACCACTGCCTAGACCATGAGAGAGGGATGGCCCAGGTTTGTGTGTGAAAGCAGGTGAGCTGCCCTCAGTGCCAGGCAGGTGGGAATCCTGTTCTGCAAACACCGTGGGGACGTGAGCTATCACACCCTCGTCCGCGGGAGAAAGCACAAAGCCCTACAGCTCATATGAGAATGAGGAGAAGCCAAGAGCTGTGGTGTTAGTGTATGGTCTGAGGGCCCAGAGTCAGGCGTGCACTTGAGCATCTGTCTGTGCCAAGGTCCTGGGGCAGGACAGAGATGGAGCAGCCGCCTGAGAGCAGCATGTGCTGGTGCCGGCGTGGGGGTGGGTACCCACAGATGCCGTCTTCATTTACTCACAGACTTCAAACATAAACCAGATATTTCTATATTGTGTTATGAATGTTAACCACAAAACTAGAAAAGTTCTGAGCAGCCAATAAAGATAGCAGTGTGAAATCCAGGAGGGCCAAGCCGCTAAAGAAATGTGAAGTTGTAGAAAAAGTTAATAAATTTTGTAGGAATGTTTCAGGCTTACTCTGTTTCCAAGGGACCCAGAGATCCCTCTGTGTGTAGCTCATGGGTCTGGCCAAAGGGGGCTTGGACAGACTTCAAGGGAAACCTGCAGCTATCTCTGTCTCCGCTGCCAGAAATTTAATGGTGCCGAGCAGCAAAGTGCTGCTGTCGATTGACAGAGGGATGGAAAACCAGATCAGAAGCATGCCTGCCTCACATAAAAGGCCCTGCAGTCCAGGACAGCCTCCCTCATTTTGATAAAGCAATCGTCCTTTCCAAAAACACTTTGAAGTCTCTTTTATCCAAGGTGGACAGACAATGACCTGGGCTCCCTGACCCTGTCACGCCATGGTGCTACAGATTTTCCTGTAAAATCCAGACCTTCCCACAGAACCACTTTAAAAACAAACAAGGTAGAATGTTGTTTCTACACCTTGAAATGATTTAGGAAACTGAGAACTTAAAAGGAGCAAGTTGATACAGTCATGTTCTGCTGTGTCAGCAATACTGGCCTTGTGAAGTACATTTTTATTTCAACAGACCAAGTAAGTCTGAAACCTACTGTGATGGTTGCCTGTGCCATCATCGATCGTGTGAGGCCCTACTTGCCTCATACATTTCCTAACTTTTGCCACATCAGGAAAGCATCATGTTGTACTGCCAGTGAGGCACTTGTGGAAAGGGAAGAAGAAATGAAGAGACCTGGTCACAGCTGGCCAGAGACAGGGCAGACCTGTATTTCCCTGCTCACACCCAAGGCCCTGGTTACTCTTTTTATGGACACTCTTTGATGCTGTGTACACTTGGCCTTGTTTTTTTAAGACTAACACTTGCATGTGCCAATGGATCTATATATCTGAAAAATTAATTACAAAGTTTAGGAGCACATGGAAACAGCACAGATCATCAGAAACAACATTAAGAAGGAAAGAAAAAAAATTAAACACTTAATCTTAGCAAATGAAAACCAAAACGTGAGCAGAACCCTGTGCTTTTGATATACGAAAAAGGAGAAAAAGCAATGATTAAAAAAAAGAAAGTTATAAATAATTTTTCTATTATTCATGCAATACAACTGGATAAAAATTCTTTTAAAAAGTTCTTTTAAATTACTTACAATGCGCACAGCTAAAAGCTTTATTTTTACCTCTCTGGTTTTAGATAGAAGGTTTTTTGCTGATCAGAACAATTATGCTTATAATGGGGGATAAAGGGAATTGGTTACCTACAGATACACAAACCAGCCATGATGAAGATACAGTCACTAAGCAGCATTCTGCTACTTAAATTGATTTCATCTGTGCATTTTATTTCTCTGCAAAATGTATATATTTTTTTTATTAGAAGCTTTTCATTGTCCTATGCAGTTAATACTTATTTTTACAAGCATGAAAGCTTTCAGTTTGGAGCGGCGGGGGGTGGGGGGCAGGGAAGAGAAAAAAATAGGGACTACAAAAATATAATAGACGTTACAATTTAGAGCTAAAAAACCCCACAGAAAAACTAATATAGAACTTCTGGTTAAACACTGACTTTACTGTTGCTACCAATGGGAAATGCTGTTGCACGCAATGACTTATGCTGTGTTCATCTTGTGCTCTGTGCTATGCCAAAAACCCACCGATACCAGTTGTTGCCAGAAACAGGGAAGGAGATCACATGCGCTACTCACTGTCACAGTTTCTTATATTTCTAGAAGATTTTATTCCACTGGTATGATATTCGAAAGTTCTTACACTCTGTCTATCCAGAAGGACTGCTTTTTAATTATCTCTTAGAAGTCAGGCTGGAGGTTGGGTGTCTCAGTAGTTTTGCTTTCTTTTTTAACATTGCCTTATTGCTTAAGGCTGTACAGATCCCTTTGGGATAACTGAAAGCAACTAAAGAATGGAAACATCTCTTGGAAAAGTAAAAACAAATTAAGATTTGGGTACAGGATGGCTTGGCAGAGTGAATTCTTATTTATAGTCTTCACATTCTTGCTGAGGCTTCGGTTTATTGAATTCCTGACATTTTTCTGTTGCTCTTTGATTAGTAAAACTCACTCTAGGTTTTCAGGGCACTGTTGAAGCACATGTTCTTTCAGTATCCCTGCTCAGCGGTGTTACAGCATGTGGAGAAGAAACGATGAGTGAGTACAGTCGAAGAAAGAGGGGGCAGTACAGAGACACCAAGTCTTCCCTGGCACCTGAAGGGAAGTAACCTCTCACAATGAGATTGTCAAAGAACTGATCAGACAGTTTTATCTGATTTCTATGTCAAACTAGAGTCTCAATTGCTCTTCAAGTAGCAAGAATGTAGCAGAAGAAATGAGCAGGTAGTGAGGTAGGACCACCTACCCTGGAGTCACCTTTGACTTGGCTTTCACAGAGCATGAGCTGCAGGAGTACTTTCTCTTTTTATACCAAATTGGTTCCCAAAATGAAAATACGACTATCCATTAGGTCTAAATAATTCATAGACTTGAGCAATTCTGGCCTGATCTCTGAGGAGAAGAGCAAGCAGTATGCAGCCACCAGGATCAGAGTTAGCCACGGGGGCATGTCAAAGATCTAAGTTCCTTCACTTGGTGAGACTATAACCTCCATTTTGCAAAAAATATATTCCTGTTCCCCACTGTTACAAAGGAAATACTCACAAATGAGCCAAAGAGCAGGTGCCTGCCTCCACCTGTAGGAAGCCTGTAAGAAATAGTTTCACCAGGTGTAAGCAGTCCCTGTCCATCTTAACCACAGCTAACATGTGGAGACAGAAAAGGAGCTGGGGCATAAGGGTGGCATGTGATGTACAGGGAGAGTCCCCAATGCCTTTATTAATCTGTGACTTGTCACAGCAATTTAAGTGTGGCTTCTCCAGCTCAGCTTACAACATTTAGGCATGAGTACGAGGGGGCAGTGTGTTCTACCACAGCCAATGCAGTAAGACCAAAAACCAGAAGACTTTAGTTTCTCTGCTGTCCATTTGGTAATTTGTATTGACACTACATTCACTTCAAAATTAATTTGAAAATGAACAGCCCAGGTAATGCTAACTTGGGTATGTTGCAGCTTATTAGAGAAGACAGAGAAAACAAAACTGTGCCATGCAGAAATGGAGATCCCGCAGGATCCCAAAACAGGATTCCATGGTGTCTTTTAAAGTAAATTGTTAAATCAAGACTATATAAGTCACCACAGAGCTGTCAGATGATACTGTTCCCAGTTTTCAATATTTTGTCTATCTTTTTGCAGACAAGTACGTACACAAATACTCCCACAGATTCAACAGAGCTCCTGAATACACCTCTTCCAATTCCTTGCCTGCATATGTATGACTTCCACTAAAACTGGCATGCATTCAGAAAGAAAAAGAATGTATTTCTCCCTGTGCCATAATGCATGTGGCAGTGCTTTCTAACACTGCCATTTGTTGCTTATAAAAAAGTCAGCTTATGCAAAACAATTAGGAATCCTGAAAAATGAGAGGGGAGAGAACATCAGGAATGAATATATTTGTCCATGACCTTTTGGAAAACTACCATGTAGAATAAAGAGCACCACCACTCTCCATTCTGAACTAAAATTAATCCATCAGTCATCTAAAATAACAATTAATAATATGATGAATTAAATTATTATAAGCTTACACTTGAAAATTACTTAAACACAACCACAAAATACAAAAGGCTGGGGAAAGGCTGAGGTACAAGTAAGCTGGGCTTCTCAGATGAAATCCTCTCCCCATTCAGCAGCCTCCCACCAACTTCAGGGCCCTGATTTCTCTCCTGGATTCTCTACCAGGTTTTCACTGTTCAAGATCAGAAAAATTTTCAACACCACTGTTTCTGCCAAAAAGAGAAACCTGTTGGGTGTGCTATGTCTGTGGTTCAGCAAAAGGCACTGGTTATTTTTTAAAGCAAGAGTCATCCAAGGTATTTTTTAGCCTCTTAGAAGGATGTAAAATGCCTTTCAATGCATTTGGTTGGAGGAAGGCTTGTATTGCTAATGAGATGCTGCATGAGAATACCTGTGAGCTGAGTGCCTTTCCCCCCATCCTACAGAATCACTATTAACCATTAAAGCAATGCACCTTTCTCCCAGTCTTGAGAGATAATGTAATTTCAAACTCTGGGAAAAGAATTAAGTGACTATGGCATGCATCACCGAAATGAACTGTCACATGAGGCCCTGTCATGATGTAAAAACATTAAATAATGCCCTAAATACTGTGGGAAGCCAAAGGAAAAAAGAGATGGAGATGAGGAAAATGATGTCTGTACCCTGAACCAGGGAGTGGGACAAAAGAGAGTAAAGGACCCATACAAGGGGCAGCGGCAGCAGGCAGGAACTTTGACAATACACAGGAAAAACAGACCCAGTACACTCTAGACAATCACTGGTTTTTGTTCTTACAACAGTCTCCTGCAGAGGTGAGATAATCTAGTATTTATCACCCTTGAAGAAGATTTCGGGCTGATGAGCAGTTAAGTGAAATTGCTGGAAATGGGATGAAGCCCGAAGTAAGAGCATGAGCAGGTGTCACTTGAAGAGATCTGCTCTGGATTTCTGCAGCCTCGCTGTCATGGCACAAGATAAGGAAACCCAAAAATATGCCTTCTCTGACCACAGAGACCTTGTAGTTTTCATTTCCCAATATCACTCCAGAAACAATTCAGGTTTGAATCTTCTTTTTTTCCCCACATAATTTCCAGCTCCCCAGAGAATCTTGTCTTTTCAAATGACTCCTATTTCATGCAGATTATCTCTCCCTTGTAGTCATTTTGAAGGCATTCAAATCCAGATACACAGCATGGGGGTTTGAAAGATTACTTTGCTCTTTGACTGATCAATCTTGATCCACTACCCTCCCAGTCCTGCCCAGTGCAATAGTGATAACATTCCTCAAAAGTGGAAAAACAGATCACAAAACAAAACACAGATCTATCTATCTGTAGATCTGATGCACAGGTCTATTACAACACAAAATAACTACCAGTATAATGTGCTCCCAAACATAAATCCAGTATGGACACTAATGCACACCTGCATATAGCCCTTCTTTCTTCTGTGTGACCACATTGAATAGACTGGAGCTGAGCGAAAAAAAAAAGAAACTCTTTTCCTTTTCCTATATACAGTTTCCACAAAGGCCCCCCAAGCAAAGCAGTGGGGTGACCTGAGGAGCTGTGGCCAAAGTGATGGGTGTGACTGGGGCAGGGTGTGTTCAGAGCCTCATTGCTACAGACCAGATCCCATCAAAACACACTGGCCCATTGCAAAGTGACCTGCAGTCTCCAAAAGAAATGACAGCCACTGACATACACTGCCACCCTGCACATTTGAAGAAACATTCAGCAACTGATTGAAAACCCCGTATTGTGAACTGGGGTTTTATGTCCAAATTCATCTGACCTAATGTTGGGCATCTACCTCCTGGGCTGAGATGAGAAACACAGTCATGTTAGTCCCTCCTGCAGCTGGATGTGAGGCACCTTCAGAAAGCAGATGATGTCTTAAGCCACAGGTGAATGCACTGCTCATTCAGGACCTTGTGTCAGGTGGGAGGAATCAATGTCTTGGTGTACACATCTCTTTGTCTAGAAGTACCTTTTGAAGATCAGAGGACATGGAAATCCTGGAAGGTGAAATTGCAGCTCTGCACCCACATATCATGAATGGCCGGGGTGCAAAAAGGCTACAGTAAGTGTCTGAATTTTTTGTCCCTTGATTTGTTCTTCTCGGCTGTGGTCTACATTTCTTGGAAAATTCCTCATTCTCTCTGTTGGCAGATCAGTTCTACACTTGTAACACGTGTGCTACTTTAGCAGATGAGTAACTTAATTTTCCCCACAAAGCTGTAACATGCTATACAACGTTTCTGACTTTTGTAAGCAGTAAAAACTCTTATTCAATCTGTTTAACAGATTAAATGGTCATTTTGTATTTAAAAAATACTGAGTATGCTTTCGTTCCCAAACTTTCTCCCTCCTTTTTAATCTGATGTTTTATCAGTTTCAAGATCAGGGAAGTAGTTATTTTTGGCATAATATTTAGAAAGACAATCTTGCAATAGTGCTCTTTACCAAATAAGTGCTCAAATGAACATAGCTTATAAATTATTAATATAATAGCAGTGAGATAACCCTGAAAAATACATCTGGTGTTTGTTAACTGAAGATTATTTCTTTTAAAGTTTTAATTGGGCCATGTTAATTGGATGCTTTTGTTCGGGAGACATATTTCTTATTGCAAACTCAAGCCAGGTTTTGTTCGGTGAAACCGTAAACATACAATTAATCACAGAAAAGCCAGGACCCCTCCTTATGCTTGGAACACACGAACCCTGAAAGTAATTTTCACAAGGTTTTACTCCCTAAAATCAAGTGGACTCATATGGCTGAGGACTTGTATAACTTTCTGAAAACTGAGTGATATCTCTGTAATTACCGTGAGCCTGCACCACACTGGCAAACCTGTTAAGAGCCCTTCTTGGTAGAAGTACCCTGTGTACTTCAGCAGCAGTGTCTCCATGAGAAATGGCTGACAAGAACAGGATGGTGACAGCCCTAGGCTTCCCTTTCCCATCGGGGCAGAATAACACCTTTCCTGTGTAAAGGAAAGCAACAGCTCTGCTTCTGAGCCAAAGGGGGCCTGAGCCACTCAGAAATGGCTCTGCCAGTGTTTATGAGGAGTCTCTTATAGCACTGCGACCAAAGTCAATAAGGTATTAACATAGAGAGGGCACGAGAAAATGCACTATCACATTCCCTAGATTATTCATAGAAAGATTGGAAATGACCTTTGGAAAAATACTGCCAGAAAGGCTACATAAGCCCTTTCTGCTTGGCAGCTGGGTTAGTTAACGGCATAGGGACTGTGGAAAGGGAATGGGTAAGTGCTAGTCCCATCCACTCTGAAAATGATGGTGAAATGGGAGAGCTTCCCATCCACATTTTTATAGTCTGAGTTTCAGCTTTTTAGGTTGTTTTTTCCTTCCTTCCTTCCTGCCTTGCTACCTTCCTTCCTTCTTGCCTGCCTTCCTGCCTCCCTCTGAACCTCTCCCTTTCTCTTGTCAAAATTAGGCAAAACTATTGCGTAAAAATGCATACATAAGGCCATTACCAAAGAACCACTCATTGATCCTTACCTATGGAGGCTTTCCAGAAGTTTCTTTCACAATGAGAGCACACAGTGTTGTGAAAGATGAGAAACCACAAACTCAATCTTATTTATAGGAATAACTTCTCCTTTTGGTTTATAATAAGAAGAGGTTTTAATCTATAGCTATGATGTAGAACTACATAAAATATACATATGTGATACTGAGATACAGACACAGACTCAGCACAGACCAGACCACTGTCATTTTCTGGTTGACTGAAATTATGACTGTACACAAGCACCTAGTGCATTGTGCAGACCTGATGATGCTTTTACATGGGAGGCTACATAGCTATATGGAGAATAGCTATATAATGTCTGTTCTCATTATGTGGTAGCTGTAAAGTTCATTTGCACTGAATTAATTAAGTTGTTCCTGTTACAGATTCATGCCAGCAGGACTTATGATTGATTAAAAGTAGTTCCAGACATGATCTCCTTGAACATGTGTCAGAGGTCTGCAGCTGAGTGCCCATGTAAATTAGAGTAATACAATTTGCCTTTCATTAGCCATCAGGTCTTGGTTTGAAATGCCCCCGAGGAAACTATGACCTACTCTGTGATCTGTAGAAAACACTTTACTCCCATAGGCCCAGTTCAGGGCAGTGTTGAGCACAAGCCTGGTTTTAAGTTAGTGGATACACTGACTTGTCTCAGCAGAACTACTCATGAACTTAAAACCGTGCTTCTGCATGTACTTGCTGAATCCAGACCTAAGAGTGGATTGGCCTGAGAAACCAAATTCGTGCTCCATGATCACTTTTGGACAGCCCAAGGCCTTTTTCACATTTTAACATGGGCAAAAAGACAAATGACAGACATTTTCAGGGGACTAAAATCCAGAATAATTTCGCTCATGTTGCACAGCATGTTTTCCAGATTTCTAGCAACCGCCAAGCTAACTGCTTGAGCACTAAGGACTTTGGAAAGTCACAGCTCTGGCAGCACCACAGTGGAAACCACAGAAGGACCATGGCTATAGGACTTCCAGACCATGAACTGGGCGGGGGGACACCTAAGCCAAGAAGGAAGCTTCAGAGCCCTTGGAGACCTGGTTGAAGGGCTGGGTCTGACAGCAAGGCTCCTTCCATAGTGACAATGAAGATGCCAATGGAGCCAGCTGTCTTGGGAGTCTGGAAACCATAAGGTGCATTTCCTTGGGGTAGAGTATCCAGTAGGGATTTCCTTGAGCTGAAGACCCCAAAAGCCCCTGCAGTGCTTACTTTGATGCCATCTTTCAGGCAGTTTTCTAAGTCACTGGGGAGGTAAGCTGGCAGTAAGCCTGCAAGGTTTCTCAGGAAACCTGGCTGGCAGGAAAGTTTTGAAACTGCCTGACGGGCAAGATCACGTTGGAGCTTGGAGTGATTGACAGAAAATCAGCTGAAAGGAGCATGTTTCCATATGATGTTTTACATCTGAAAAAATCAGCATATTCTAAGATAAAATCATTCTTTTGGAAAATTTCTGTAACCTCTACTTAAAGGCTATCATCTGCCACAGTCTCGCTTAGAGCCTTGCAAAATTGGATCACCATTTGCTTGCTGTAGAAAATCCTAATTGGAGTAATTTCTACAGCAGATTGTTTCTCCAAGCAAGCTTCATTTGGCCACAGAAAATGATATAGTATTTAGTTGCACTACAGTGGAGTCATGCTATGTCAGATCAGAAATATGATAAAAGGAAAATATTCCCATAACAAAGAACACTCTCCCTTGAAAACAAAATCTGTGGGATACATGAGTTACACATGGTATCCAACAGCTATCAAATAACTGAGTGGCAGTAGACCTGAGACTTTGCTTCACTTACCCAGACTTTCCTTTTTTATGTATAGAGTTTTGCATGAAGAGCTCACCCTACCAGGTTGTAGCGGTTAAAAAACACTATTAGAAAGAAATCTGCCATCCAAATTTTAATAGGGTTTCAGCCACTTCAAAGCTGTTCATTTCTAACAGTTTTAATCCTTTTCAGCCACTAGCTGTCTCCCCGCCAAAGTCAAGTCAATTAGTTAAGAAGTCATTAGAAAAGCCCTCAGATATGAAAGCCATGCCTTGAAGTCCAGCTCCTTTGCAACCTCTCTCAAGAACCAGAGCTGCTAATTTGGCATGGTTTCAGCCCCTTGGTCTACCTGAAACACAAATATAAAATCAGCCTGACTCATCTGCTTTGTCTGGGTGCATCGTCAGTCACTGGAAGAGGCTTTGTCCCAGTAAGCAGACGAGCAAGTACCAGCAGAGCAGCAGCCACAGTTTTCGTGCTGGTGACTGAATAATGAACCCATTGCTTCAGCAGACCTGCTGCAACAAAGTCACGCCAGATTATTAACGTCTTCAGTGATGCTGTTGTGCACCAGCCTTGCGCAAAAGCCTTGGTGATCAGTGGCAAGTTCACTCCTAGTCAATTCTCCGTGGCATGAGTCAACCCTCACCCCAGGGCCAAACGATGTGTGCTGGTTCATGACTGCTCTCAGTGTGGGGTCCAGAGAGTTGCCTGCCAAGAGAAATATTTGGCTTGGTTATGACGGGAGCTCTGAATGCAAACATTTATACCTACAGCGTGAGTGAAGAGCAGAGCCGTGCCCAAGGGCAAAGCAGGGAGTGAACCAACCTGACAGCACTGAAACACCCAGTGAAATTTATTTTCATTTTTGGCCCATCTTCTCCAGTGAGCTTATCTTTTGTTGCCATACAAGTTGTAACTCATGCCAACACTCAAAATTTTCTCACTTCTAGGCTTGCTCTGAACAGAGTCAGGCATTCCAATGGCAGAGGTGCCACCATGTCCACCATGCTCCCTGGATATCCCACATCTGTGACTGCCAGCCCTGCCTGCGCCAAGGACAGCTGGCACCCATGCCCGTGCCACACACATGGCTGCCAAACGAGGGGAGCCCTTCTTCAGCAGGCGTGAATTGTGGCATTTGCTGCTGACACATCCTCTGATTGAGCCACACCTTGGCAAACAGTACAGGGGGATGCAAAATAAATCCTGTCTTCAACATGGCACCCTACATGATGCAGAGATGGTGCACGGGAAACTGTCTACCAGGTCCTTTTACCAAGCCCATTTACATCCTAAGGCAGGCTGTCATCAAACTTGGCATTGCAAAACTGAAACTGGCAGGGACCAAAGGCAAGAAGCATGTGCCTGCTGCAAGTATTTCCTCACACATCCCCGCATTTTGCATTGCAGCACAGCAGCAAACACTTTTATCAAGCAACCAAAAATCGCTCAAATTACACATACTTACCCCTACAGTAAGTCAGAATGGGTGTTGATTCACTCATCACTCCAAAGAAACTGGATGGAGTGACTAATGTGGAAATGATCATAATTTCCCCTGCCCTTAATTTTGAAACTGAATTCAAAAACATACAATCAGATGATGGGAAAACATGGGTTGTAAATATTTTGATATGGCAGCATGAAAAAGGAGGCTGAGTGTTAAAAGACATCCTAGCAAGAAGCAGCGAGGGATGCTCTTACTGTACTTGCAATTTTCACATGGATTGTGCAATGTCAGAGAGATGTTGTCAAAATACAAGAAATGTGGTAAATAGCAAAACGACCCAGTGACAAGCTTAAGTGAGAAGATGAGGAGAAATGCCATTTCTGATGCAGAAATGGTGTAAAGATAAATTTTCAAATTGCAAGTGCTATAATGTACACACAAAAAATAGGCTGCACCACAAGAAGCAGACACAAAAATTATTCTCTACAGCCTTACTCTGCAGTTTGGGACATGCAAGAGCCAGTGTAGACAAGCAAACAGTTGCTTTTGACAGAAATCACGGAGGAGAAATGGAGTTGGTGCAAATAATCTGCCACCATGCCATGGCATGGGCAAGGCTCCCCTGCCCAGCAACCAAACAGCTCTGGCTGTGCAATATGGGTCTGACCTGGGGGATGGCACAGCCAGAGAACACAGTCATCCCTAATCTTCTGGACAAGGAAAAGCTGGGGAGATGCAGGGAGAGGGGCCAGGGGGGCTGTCACTTGCTTCTTGCCCGCTCTGTTAATCGAGATACCAGCTCCTCCATCATAGCAACTGTGGCCATTCTTCCAGGAGTGATAAATCAGGGAAAAGAGAGCATGCAGCCTTGTCCACTCACACCACCAGCCCCCAGCCAGCCCCTCCACACCTGTGACAGTGCACAGCCCTGCCAGGGCCCCACTAGCCATGTTTTGGCTCCCCTCCTTTTCCTTGTGCCACAACAGCAACACAGAGAGGGTGGCTTTGGAGGGAGGCTGGGACCCTTGGGACAGGGATGGGTAGAAGAATGTGGGGACAGCTGGTCTCTGGGACTGTGACACTGCACTTTTGGGCACGAAACATACTGCAGAGAGGAGCAACCTCCCTCAGGAATGGAGAGGAGGCAGAAAGGATGGAGCTTGCATCTGCTTTCTGGCAGCTTGACCACCAGCTGCAAGACAAAGATCCATCTTCCAGGTCCACTGCTAGGCTCTGGGAAGAGTTAAAACCCTCCTCCCTCCCCCATATATCAGCATGATGGTATTGGCATATTTGGAAGAGGCAGGTGGAAAATGTCCTGCACGTGGAGGTAGAAGTACCCAGCATCACTCTCTGTGTGCAGTTGATGTTTTCTGGGATTTCCTCGTGTCCAAAAATGCTAGGGACAGCTGCTCATGATGAGCAGTCTGCCCCAAGGCCCAGGATGGTGTATAACAACCCGAGACACAGACCAGGACACCCTCGTGCTAGCTGATACCGAACTAGTGAACGTACACCAACAGTGTAACACCACAGTGATAATGTGAAAATCATCAGCCCTGTGCCCTGGCTCTGGATTATTGCACTGCTGTGGAGGTATCCTGGGAAATGACATAGGATTCCTGTCTTTCAGATAACTGTTATTCCAAGCAAGACTGAGAAACAGCTATGTATGGACAGCATGTGACTGGGATGCCAGGTTTGCAGAGGTCTTAAAAGGCTTTGCAATGTCATCCTGGCACATAGAGAGCCTTATGTTTCAATACCAACTTCATTAAGTGTACCTGTTTTCAGATAAGCCCCCAAACAATCTATTCTGTGTGTGTTTTAATTTAAGGGAGAAACATCTGGCTGCTAATGATACCGTTGTCATTGGCAGCATAATTAAGACTTTTGTTTTCATAATCTAAAAATAATGGTTAGCAGTGCTCAACAGCCTGAAATCTTTATGCTGTATGTACAGGAGTCACGATTTTTCTAACGAGAAATCTGTTTGAAATGTGTTTATATGTCTATAAAGAGGGCTAAGTAGCATATATTGATGTTAATTGCAGAGCTGACAAGTTGTTCTACCCTGTTATTACACTGCCCCCTTCCAAATGATCCTAATTCGTAAGTGATCCAAAAAGTTGTTTTGTTTGGTTTTAAAAAGACCTCCCTTCATGGGGAAAAGCTCACTGTGGTCTTAACTAACCCTGAGACAGAGCTCACCCAAGCGTGATGTTTGCTTGTGGTTTGTGTTTCAGCCTCAAAGTGGCTCTGGCATCCTGGGAGCGAAGTGGATGGGATTTCAAACCTCCTATCTACTCTGTGCAAAATCCCATTTGGAACGCCACCCACTTCTGCAAAGGGTCAAACTCAGCTCTTTATTCACTCCTCAGAGAAGGAAAGGAAATGAAAGGTCTGAGGATTCTGCAGATGCCATCACTGCCTGTAAAAAGCAACACAAACAACGTGACTCTACTCAAGCTCAGTTCCAGGCTCTCTAAAAAGTAGTCTGACACTGCAACAACACCAGGGCTTCAAGAAGTCAGCTGGCAACTACAAGTCTTGAAAAGACAGTAGATAGTGACAGCCTAAGCAATGCATGTACATTTCTGGGCCCACAGACAGACTCGCATTGGGGAGGGACATTTTGGTTATGGCCAACTGCCTCTATGGCTGTGAGTCAGATGAAGAATGTGAGCACACACACAAATCCACTCAAAGTCTACACTCATTACAGTGTCAGTTTGCAACTGGGAGAGGCAACTGGTCCAGCAGATAGGAATGACAGTACTGCAAGCATCTTAACTATGCTGCCGGAAAACTGGGGATTGGAAAGCAATGTAGGTTCTGCATTTCATCTGCATTCTGAAGGGCTGCAACATGCATGGTCTGTATTTCTGCATTAAAAGCTGGAAGTCTAACTTTGTCACATACCTGCACAAACTGGAGCACACAGCCATTTGTCAAATATCACAGGATTTGCAACAGTATCCCAGATGCAAGTGCTGGACTCACAAGGGGTTTTTAGTTCATTTGTAGGTAGCTACAGTAAGAACTCCTGAAGTAGAAGAATAATTTTTTTGGGGGGGGGAGGGGGCGGAGGGGGAAAGATGGCAAGAAGCCACAAAAGAAAGCAAAGATTTCCACTGCTGAGGAAACAGGAAACTAAGACTTCCTGCTTCTTGCTGGACCAGAAATATCCCAAGTTCTGTCTCTCTCAAAACATGGCATAACTGGTGCACTTTGTCTTGTCTCAGACATGATGTTGACAAAAACAAGCACAGAAAAGGGGCACAGGAAAGTGCTACCCACATCTTTTTCAGGATCATAAGGGTCTTGGCTGAGGACACTGACATCTAGGTGAGATGCTCCACCAGTGGTTTACTTACTCCAGCACCTTGTCTCCGTAACACAGTTCCAGGAAGACTATCCTGCTAATACTGTAGTTTTATTTTCTCTGGTTTGCCCAACCCCAGTACACAATAGCACATAGTCAATTATAACCACACTCTATATATAGCTTGCCCCACACAGTTAACGGATACAGACTGAGTGGGGTTTTCCTTTTCCTTCCCTCAGAAAGGACTTATTTCAAAGGAATGTTTTCTTCTTACTCCCCCTACAAATGCGGGTGCCTGGGAACCGCAGCTCTGGCACCAATACACATGCACTTCAGGAATGAGCATCCTTTCCCTCCATTTCTTTGCGATCCCTGAGGAAACAGAAATATCTTCGCTTAACACAATCAAGACAGAAGCTAACATCCATCGTGTGAGCCATCAAGGAAGTCTATCTGTTTCACCTCTTCTCCAACACAAATTCAGCAAAATACTGAAAAGAGTCAGGTTGAGCAGAAGAAACAGATCACTGTGGTCTGGTACAGTTACAGTGGAGAAAACACTTTTATACTGTAGACATATGTACAAAATCCTGTGTGATAAACCCTATAAATACAAATAACACGCAAACCACTGGAAAGGCAAAGCACTTCTACCTGGTCTGAAGGAAACTGCTCTACTGATGAAGAAGCATGGAGGAGCTGGGAGCTTCCTGTGCCCTTCTGGTGACTCTCTTTTAAGCCAAGCAAGCTTTAGCATGCCAGCAAGGGACCACTCTTTTTTCCTTCTTTTGCCTTTTAGAAATGCTTAGGTGCTTTTGGGGCATTTAGGGGAACAAAAACTGGCTTCCACTCATGAAAGGAGAAGATGTATTCCTGCAAAGTGATGAGCATGTTCAATTCCTACTGACAGAATTGTTTTTTTAAAGAATACACTATCTTTGCTGACTGATACATGTGCTGACAGGTTATATTATTTGAGAATAACATGCAAGGAAGTTTATTTTACTGTAATCCAAATGGACAGAGTTCAGGTTAAATGCTATTGTTTGGTTTTTGAGAGATTAAGTGTAGGAATTTACCATTGTCTTGATGTTTTGGTTTTTTTTTTTAATTTATATAATGCATCAAACTGTAAAGCGTATCAATACATGCAGTCAAACAAGATATGCAGTATACACAAGAGGGTGATGTTACAGATTCTGAAGAAGCTGACAGTTTCTTTTTTTGTATCCAACATTCACCCAGTAACGCAGGATAGATCTTCCATTCATTCAGTCAACTCAGTTTGCAGAAATATAGATGAATGGTGCTTAGCTATAACGAAACACATCCTGTCTTCTATGGCAGGATCCATAGCAACCACTCGTGTACTGCCAAGGATTTGGTTTAAAACACACACCTACACTCTGCAGCAGAGACCCACAGTGGAAATTAACATAATAACACTCCCTCCTGCGGTCTAGGGAGACACACATATGAGAACATGACAAGGGTGGCCAACAAGGTAGCTTGACTCTAAAACTAATGAATAATGACCATGCCCATGTCCCTTTAAAGGGAAGCTTTCCAAAAGATGTGAAAGTGATGCTCCAACATACACCCTCTCCTTATATCCACATGTTCCCCTGTCGGAAGCAGGAGTGATGGGGAATCGTTTTATCAGGGCAACACCAAGGGCCCTCTGCCCTGTTTCTTCTAGGTCAGTGAGCAAGTGCTGCTGTTAAATTGGGATTTAATATATAAACGGCCACTCAGTTGTTTCTGATTGTACAGAATGTGTCTTTGTTTAAACACATAAACCCCCATCTGGTACCCATTATTGGACCGCTTCTTCGCCTTGTGCATGGGTAACTAAACACAGAAGCTTGTGGGATGAATGAGGCATGTCCACATGGCCCCACAGCTCCCTCAAAGAGTCAGCTGGGCAGCCACAATAATCCACTCAACCTGTCAAGGAATCATCTCCACTGCTAAAAGGTAGCCAAAAGGACTAAAAGGGGCACTCCTTTGCCCAGGGAGCCAGATCTCTGAGGCAGGATTAACAGAGAGTGTGTTTCAGATAGGCATGTTCCAGTAATGACAAGGAGTGATCAAAGGTAGTATGACTGAATTAGGGTGAACCCAACCTAAAGGGATTCAGATCCACATCCAGAAGTCCCAAATGTAACATTTGTTTCATAGAAACCTACCTTTTCTTCTCTCACACATACATCTATAGGTGTCTACAGCTTGCATCGTCATTGTAATAGAAATCTGCATACTGTATTTTGAGTTCACACTCAGCCTGAATAAAGAACTCCAGCCTCCAGTTCTGCTAAGTTCAGCAAAGTTTCCTTATCCTGTCAGATCTTGAGTTTTATGAACCTGCATCAGTTACTTGTGAGTTGACACAAATCACTGCCATAGCTATCTTATTTCAAGAAGTCTTTGTGGAACAAAACCCACACCAACCTTATGTTCACAAAAACATTTATTTTCCAACCAGCACAGACTGCAAAAACATCAGCCTGTCCTGATATTGCTTCCAAAAATGCTGGTCTGATGTAAAAGTGGCAAAATGACACAGGTCATCTCCCTGTTTAAACTGATGTGCATGCAGTCTTTTTTTTTTTTTTTTTTTTTTTTTTAAAACATGCGTTTTTTACTATTGTGACCANCTGATGTGCATGCAGTCTTTTTTTTTTTTTTTTTTTTTTTTAAACACTGCATTTTATACATTTGTGACCAATTGTATAAATACCTAAAACTTGTGTCCTCCTAAACTTTGAGTTGAAGCTTGTGCTGTCTGTCACAGAAGGGATACTTCCATTATTCTTCTGGCCACCAGCGCACGAGGAGAGCTTAGAAAAGTTGGCCACTCTGGGAGCACTGCACTGCTGTCCCAGGCTTTGAGTTCCTGTCAGGTGACAAGGCAGCCACTCCTCTGAAAAACACACCCCTCTTTTGGCTGTGCCCCCACTTCCATCCTCCCACATCAGGAGCTGACAGAGATCCAGGCAAAGGCTTTTGCAGTCTAAGTCCACTCACTATTTTCAGAACTTCACAAGGCATCTTCCCAGTGGGTCTGGTGAGGGGCAACTATGTTCATACTGACGTGAAAAGAAGAATGGGCAAGAATGAAACTACTCAGAATAATGTGATTTTAAAGATAAATGACAAAGGGCAAACCCTACATTTTTGCAGTCTGACAGCTGCTTTTCCTCTGAGATAAAGGATGACCACTATGTTAATAAGTCATGTTGGGTCTACTGTGCTTTTCCCTTAGGATAAATTCAGTCACTGAAACTCATCAATTTCTCAAGTCAATTGAGTTTCACTAATCGTCCCAATGCTGTGGATGGGGAAACTGTTAATAACTTTTAATCTTTTTTTTTTTAAAAAAAATCAGACACTAAGCATTTACAATATTGGCCTGAATAATTCATAATGTATCAGGATATTTCTTTCATTTAGCTTCTATATTTTTCAGACACTGTGTGCATTTTCCAAAAATTGTCTGCAACTCCAGCTATCTAAAAAGCTAGAAGAAATCTTTGACAGCCAACACGTTAGAAGGAACAGTGTCTAAATAAGGTTAATGCAAAATAGGAACATTCAGCACTAAGTGTGTTGCACTAAGTTGTGGCAAAATGTGTAAGACCAGGACCAGGACTCTGCCTACATGTAAGTTAGAGATTTAATTTGATTAGCTGTTGTACATAATTTCATAGCAAAAAACTAATTTGGCTTTATTTATGGTGACAAGGGGACACCTCTGCATCAGACACTCCAGGCCTTGGCTACTACATGGTGCAAGAGTGAACAAATGCCTACTTATACTCTGATGATTTTCTTAAAACATTGTGTCCTGGAGTCAGGTGATTTAAGTGACTGTCAGTGGTATATGTCAAGGAAAACAAAATGGGTTTAGTTTTCTTGGTTGCAGAAAAAAGCTTTTGCCAAATAAAGTTAAGAAATCTGAAAGGAAATTGTTTTGTAAAAAGTAGGTAATAACCGTGGTAAATTTCTGGTCCTTGAATGACAGGTGTTGGCAAAACTGATGCAGCCAACCTGCTGGCAAGAATTCTGACTCCTATGATGGGCTTCATGAATTCACCTATTGCCATCAGAGGCTGAAGTGATAAATTTGCCTGTTAATGCCACCATGCACTTTCTATGAGATTCTGCTCTCCAATTCTCCATTGGCAAAGAAATCCACCCGCCGTGTCTAAAATGCCACAGTGGGAGCAGGCACAGTGCTGAAAACAGCACAGAAAAATCTTGCAGCTCCAACACTCGGTGCTCTCCTCAGTTTGTACGAAGCTGTGGACATGTTAGACATCATATTAACCAGAGTCCATCCTTCAAACACCCACATTCCCAACTCAGTGAGGATCACGCAGGAATAGGACTGTGTGTTTCTCTACCTGAAAGAAAGCTTTAATGTACCAGCTGGTTATCAAAATGGTAGGGGAAGAGGAGGGAGGGGCCACGGAAAATACTCATTTCTAATAAATTTGAAATGGTTTCACATCCCTGAGGCAGACTCATGTTGTTTTTGGCAAACACAACATAAAAAATAACACTGAGTCGGCGACTCATGAGCAGTTTCCTGCATGTGCCGTGAATTTGCTTTGTTTTCTGTTGTTATTATTATTGTTAATAGACAGAGGTTGTGGAAAGGAGCATAGGTGCATGCAGGGGGTGAAGTAAGAAAAAGTTAATCTGTTGTGTCATCACTCTTTTAATTCAAAGCACAGAAACTCACAGTTTTTTATAGTGTGAGGTCTGATAATGATCGTCCAGCACCACCTGAACAAACTCTGCACACAGAGAGTGGGAAGCAAGTGGAAAGCGAGACCCTGCTCTGTGCTTCTGCTCTGAGAGCATCAGACATGTGAGAGGGAAATGGGGCACACACCACAGTGCCCATCCTGTCAGATGGGCCAAAACATTTAATTGCAAGGCTTATTTGCAGTGAAAAACCTGCTTGAAAGACTTCCCTGAGACCTTGCCCACTGCCAGCCATGGGTCTCAGGGCAGCCTCCCCTTTTGCAGACAAGCTCATGTCTGAAGAGGAATGAACCTTGTAAAAGTGTTCAATGTCTTCCTTGCATCAGTGTTTACCAAAAAAAAATCCATAGTAATATGGTTTCTAAAACAACTACTACCTACCTAGGGGAATGACCTCAGCTTGGGCCATGGAAAGACCTGGTTAAAAAGTACTTAAAAGGCAGATGCTCTTAAATCACATGAGTCTGAGGAAATTAATCCAAAAGTACTTAAAGAAGTGACAGAAGCAGTGATTAACAGGCTCATTAGTGGTCATCCCTGAGAACTTGCAGATGGGTGAAGGCTCAGAGTTTTGAAAAGGGTAAGCATTAATCCTTGCTTAAAAGGCAGAGGGGCGGTGGGGGGGAGGGGGCAAGCAGGATCTCCTCCATGCTGGAGGAGGCTGCCCACACCCCAGAGGACAGGAATACAATTCAAGTTGGAAAAACAGTCTGAAAATAACATACTACAATTCAGTTTGGATAAGGAAAGCTTCTGCATGAAGACTGGAAGAATCAGCTGCACTAGTAGATGACAGGGAACTATCTGGGCCAACAGGATGGAACCCTGTGGGTTATAGCAGAGCACAGGGACTCTTGTGCTGCTTGGCTTAACCCCAGTCTAAAAGCTGATACAGGAAAGGAAACTTAGAACAGGGCAGAGATGCTCTTCTATTCCCACAGGAAAACAAGTATGGGCAGGGAATATCAATGAATGAAGGTGGCCAAACTCACCCAGCCTCTGAGCCCAAATGGCAGCCAAAGATGGACAAAGAGTCTGGGCAAAAAATGAGACAATAAACTGGGGATGACAACCCTCCACCCAGAGTTTAGATGAACTCTCCAGCTTGGTGTGCCGGACTATGTAATTTCATTTCTCTTTTCCAGGCTTCTCTGGAGAAGAGAAGGCTGCATGGAGACCTCATAAAAACCTTCCAGTATCTTAAGGGGCCTACAGGGAAGCCAAAGAGGGACTCTTCATCAGGAACTGTAGTGACAGGACAAGAAGTAATGGGTACAAATATAAAGAGGGGAAATTTAGGCTAAATATTAGGAAGAAAGTCTTTATTATGAGGTTGGTGAGATATCAGAGGTTGCCCAGAGAAGCTGTAGATGCCCCAACCCTGGAAGTGTTCAAGGCCAGGCTGGATAAGGCTTTGAGCAACTTGATCTAGTTGGAGGTGTCCCTGCACATGGCAGGGGGGGTTGGCACTAGATGACCTTTAAGGTGCTTTCCAATCTGCAACATTCTATGATTCTATGAAAAAGACAGATGGGAAATTCAGTAAGCCCAGTGCAAGCTAAACAAGATGCATATTAATTTCATCTCTCCATCACCAGGTTGCTACGGTTCAATGCTTCTTTAAGTGATTCATCCTTTAGATGTTTCAATCTACACAGCACACTCCTCAGGGCAAGTCTTTGAATTTGCCAGAAAAACACATTTTATCCATTTATATATCTGTGCATATCAGTGACATCACTAGTGACATAATTGTCCAGACATGTCATCAAATCAATACAATTAGGTATTTCGGATTTATTTGTTAGAGAAACTAAGGAAGAAAAAGAACACCAGACCAGAAATGAAAAAAATGCTGTGCCTTGAATGCTTCCATGGGTAGGTTTTGTCTGTAATGAAGTATAAAGAATTAGCAGTTAAAAGAGGAATCTCAGAGGAGCAGCTGTGCCATGTCATGGCAGCATAGCTGCTGCAGACATCTCTGCAGTGCTGGATGAGAAATGGGCAGCTGGCACTTCAGGACTCTACAGAAGGGGCTCTGCACCATTTTATTATTCATGCTGATGTCTCCAATGTTTTAACATGAACAGGAGCAGTTGCTTCATAAATGGAGACTACTGTATCCCAGAGACTCTCCCTCGTAAATCACTGGCACTGTAAATTACCGGGGTTTTACAAGAACCACCAAACTGATCCCATTCCCTCCCTGACTGTTAAGTTCCTTGTTGCTCATCTTAGTTAAGAGGGGCAGAGAGGCAATACTGAGCCAATGTGAGTGAAAAGAAGTGATTTTTAGATAAATTAAAAACCAAACTGCCACTTCTTTAACTCAGACATTCTACAGGTGAGGAGCCCAGTGCTTCTTTCACAGAGAGCTAAAGGCTCAAATACATAATACAGTCACCCTCTAGGTCACCCCACTGGTAGATCACCATACCTTGAAATGAAACCATCAGTAGAAAAGAGTCTGGATTGGCAGAAAAGCTCTACAGGAACTTCATAGTTTGAGTGTGAACCTCACAGGGCTGAGGAGATGGGCAAGCAGCATCACAGAAGCTGAGAAACCATATAGAAAGAAACCATGATTTTGGTATGAAAACCAAAAGTAACAGAGGAGATGGAAGTCCTGAAGGATTTAATGGGACACAAGGAGAACATTAAGACTCTGAAGTGTGAAAGCGCTCTAGATAAATGATAAAATTAAGTAATACAAAAAAATTATATACTGCCCACAGATGTATGGGACTAAAGGTTTCCTCAGCTCACAGTCTTGGTGCAAACTCAGCTCAGTTTCAGTAACCCAGCAGAGATCCTTAGTTATTGTGTTTCATCTCCTATGTAACACAGGACAGGGAAAGCCATACAAGTGTCCTTAGGCTGAGTTTGCCAACTTACACCTACAATTAAGCCAAGTCAAACCCCTAACTGTGTATCTCTCCCTCTTCCATATGGAACACAAGAGCCCTTACTACTATTGAAAATGCATGAACACTTTGCTCCCTGTTTCTTTACCACTCTATGACACAACATGAAATCTGATATTAATAGCACCAAACCAACTCAAATGTTGCAAAATTTTTACCTTTTCTGTGATGTTGCACCTGGATAACCACTGCCTACCCCAAAATTTCTCGAGCAGAAATGACCATGCCAGCAGCCAAGTTACCACCCTCAAGTTAGTCTTCTTTATCTTGTATTTTGCATATGGGTATGGATTTCCTTTAAAGACATAAGATTATTTTTTTTTGGTGGGAAAGAAGCTTTTCTTATCTGCTCTCCAAAAACTGAGGAAAAGCCTCTTTTTTTTTCCCCAGTGTATTTTCTATGCTAAAGGTGAAACAGGAGTCTTATTTCAATAAGGTATTTAAGAACACGCCTAACTTTAAAAAAAGTAGTAGTTAGACTCCATTGGAATGAATCATCTTGACATCATCTCCCACAGCACACTCCTGGAAAAGCTGCAGCCCACGGTTTGGACAGGGGCACTCTGTGCTGGGTTAGGAACTGGCTGGAGGGCCGGGCCCAGAGAGTGGTGGTGAATGGGGCTGCATCCAGTTGGCGGCCGGTCACTAGTGGTGTCCCCCAGGGATCAGTGTTGGGCCCAGTCCTGTTCAATATCTTTATTGATGCTCTGGATGAGGGGATAAGCATTAGCAAAATTGCGGATGACACCAAGCTGGGGGGGAAGTGTTAATCTGCTGGAAGGTAAGAGGGCTCTTCAGAGGAACCTGGAAAAGGTGGAGAGATGGTCTGATTCCAACAGAATGAGATTCAATGAGGCCAAGTGCCAGGTCCTGCACTTTGGCCACAACAACCCCCTGCAGCGCTACAGGCTGGGCACAGAGTGGCTGGAGAGCAGCCAGGTAGAAAGGGACCTGGAAGTTTGGATTGACAGGAAGCTGAACATGAGCCAGCAGTGTGCCCAGGTGGGCAAGAAGGCCAATGGCATCCTGGCCTGCATCAGGAACAAGTCTGACCAGCAGGACCAGGGAATTGATTCTTCCCCTGTACTTGGTGCTGGTGAGGCTACACCTTGAGTAGTGTGTCAGTTCAGGAAGGACATTGAGGTGCTGGAGCAGGTCCAGAGAAGAGCAACAAAGCCGGTGAAGGGACTGGAGCACAAGTCCTATGAGGAGAGGCTGATGGAGCTCAGGTTGTTTAGGCTGGAGAAAGGGAGGCTCAAGGGAGACGTCATCACTCTCTACAACTACCTGACAGGACGCTGTAGCCAGGTAGGGGTTGGTCTCTTCTCTCAGGCAACCAGCAGTAGGACAAGAGGGCATGGCCTTAAGCTCTGCTAGGGGAAGTTTAGGTTGGATATTAGGAAAAAAATTCTTTACAGAGAGAGTAATCAGAAATCGAAACGGACTGCCCAGGGAAGTGGTGGATTCACCACCCCTGGAGGTTTTTAAGATGAGACTGGATTTGGCATTTAGTGCCATGGTCTAGTAACCACAGCGGTGTTGGATAAGGGTTGGACTTGATGATCTCGGAGATCTTTCCCAATCTGGTTATTTCTATGATTCTATGATTCTATGATCTACACCTTGATGAACCAGGACTAGGAGGTTTATTTTGATGACTAACAAGTTCATGCAGACAATCAGAGATAAAGTCCCTACTTTCAGAGACATGAAACAAATCAACCGTTTTCAGAATCCTTTATCAGTTGGTCAATTCACTCTTGAATATTTATTTTTCTTCTTATATGAAGAAAAAATCTGCAAGATCTTGCAGACTGGTTATAGTGGGAAAGAATTGAAGCATGTCCCTGTGGCACATTTTTCCGTCTCATCCCAGACTTATTTAACCCAAGTATGGGTGAGCCAACAGGCAACAATACAATCCTCTTGAATACCAGCTATGGACTTGAGATTTTTTCCCTTTAGTTTCTTGATTACGGAAGCTTATCTGTGTATGGTCCCGCTTCTTCCAGAGAAACTATCAACTCTGTTCTGCAGTTACTTCAGTTTTGATAACAGCTGCTCCTCGCCTCCCTGCTTCCCCAGCCTTTTCTAAATTGCAGTAAGATTCCTGTGGTTTACTGGTTCTTCCAGCTCTCAGAAATTGCTTTCAGTGTCACTGAGTATCATGTCTAAAATCTATCCACAAAAAAGGAGAAGGAGAAAACAGGGACTGGAAGGAAACAAGGAAGGAACAAAAAATGTGGATGGTGATGCCTCTTAATTTGATCCTCTCAGGAAGTGTGCTGTCCTAGAAAACAAACCAAAACAACCCAACCCAGTGAAGGAAAACACTCAGAATTCCCCAGATAAGATCACAAAATGTGGGGGAAGCTATGTTGTTCCTCAGGGCACAAGCTGCAGTCAGCTGGGAGGAGCAGGGTAGTGGGTAGAAAGCAATCGATAGATAGCAAGACAAGGTGTGGGTTCCCCGGGAGGCTGGGGGCACAGGGTGCCTTTGCAGCAAAAGCAAAGGGTGTCCTCTGCACACAGGGTTCCCCCCCTGCACCCCTCCACAACACATTCATCCCTGGCTGCCAGTGACAGCTTCTGCCTGAGGGGACTCTCTGTCTTCAAAGACACCAGCTTTGTGGTTTATAGGTCTGTTTCAGGTTTGAGGGTAAATCTAGGCAGAAGGCCTATTTTCTCCAGTTTTTCTTGTCTTTCTCCTCTGGCTTTTGGGGACTTGGAGAGAAAGCCACCCCTCCTTTCAAGGCAAAGTCAACAGAGAAAATGATGCAATCTCGAGTGACAGGATTTGAAAGACTCGGTCTTGGCTAAGAGACAGCAGGAGAGGGGAGAAGAAAATGGCTGTGCCCCTGGTTTAACGGATTGTGCCAATCTATGGATATTCCTGTAGGGCTGAGCAATGAATTATAAACATCTTTCCCACTGCATGCCTTCCAAGTCTTCCTATGGGAATAATGAGTGAGGTGAGGAAACTGCAACCAGAAACCTAACTAAAACTACCTTAGCCAAGTATGAAAGTTAGGCTTTCCTCTCTGCTTTTCAACTAGATGCTGTTTCCAACAGGATCTAGAAACAGTCTTACAGTTTTAATGGAAATAGTTCTATTGTGGACCAGAGCACTCTGGGAGCAAGTTCAGTGTCTGGATGTCACATCCGCTATTATTTGAGTGCCAGAAGATCATCCTCTCACTGAAAGTACACTTCTCATAGTTTTAAATGCCAAATTCACAACCTCTTCCCCTCTTTTCCTGAAAACAAATAGTTTGTAAAGCAGTGTGGTGTGCTGGGAAGTGACCCTCATATTCCATCCTGGTGATGGGCTAAATTTTATGGGTGAATTACTCTTGAACATGCAACCAGCAGTGCCCTCTGTGAAATGAAAGAGGCTGCCTTCAAAAATAACATTCAACATTTAAACGTGCTTAGCACTGCTGTTCTGTTTTCATTTATTCATTTCCCTGCTCTTCCTCTTACTTGTGCATGTCCATGCATGGAGCTGGCAAACCCCAGAATGGAGTCTGTTGTAATAACAGAATCAGTGCTCGCCTTCCTCCCAAATATAGAGGAGATGGTACCTCTTTTGCTATTTCTTACCCTAAAGCTACCAGAACAAACACACCCACTCATTGTCTCCAAACAGGGCCAAAAAAGTAGTATGTAATCATATACACTGGAACTAAGTGCTCCAGGGGCAAATAAACAGACAATTTGGTGCATGGCAACCTGGAAAGCAGCTGAAATGAAAAAGGACATTTGATGCTAACTTCTGGGTTTTTCCCCTTTATCAGGGCTGGCTTGTACTTCTGCTGCACCCTGGGAGAAGTAGCTGTGCACTGTGAAGATAAGCCTTCGTGACAGACCAACCCACAGCACGTATTCCCAGATCCTCACAATGCCACGTGAGTGCTGAGAAGGAGCACTACATCTCTCTGCCTTTCCTCCATCTTTTTCAGAGGAAAAGCAACTTGGAGATGGAGTTACTGACTTGGTTTTGTGCAATAAAAACATTTTTTCCTAGATCCAGTGAGGAATTAGTTTTTCATCTATCTGCTTTCCTCCAAGACATCTGTCTCAATGTCTCGTTGGCAGGTCTTCTGTCCTGAGAGTCCCACGTGCTATTAAGTCATTGAAACATATTCAAAGGAAAGACGTCTTTACCATACACCTTTCATTATGACAATGTCACCTGACTAATATGGCTGTCCCCTTAATTCCTATTGGTAAATAGAACCATCTCTCGTGGCTTCATCCAGCCCCAGGCTTTCAAGCCTGCAAAGCCAGCATTTTGATCCTGCTCTGATGCAGAGTCAGATACACTCAAAACCCTTCAAAAACCTCAATAAAATCCCTGCTTGGACCCACACAAACACATGCTCACATATGAATGCTCACAAGTGTGCTCCAAGTATTCAGTGTCTTAAAATTCAGTCTCATACATGGCCAAGCTAAAACCGGCCAGTGATCTCCTCCCTCCAACTCATCAACAGCTGTGCATACATCAAGAGCATACAGAGGTAAGGACAGAAATCAAAGCAGTGCATGCTTTAAAGACTCAGATTCTGATACATGAAAGAAACTTGAACTTTGCGTATGCTGTATGTATCTAAACTCTGTAGGCTCTGAAGTGAGTAGGCACAGACAGAAAACAGAACCAGCACATTTTTTGACAGCCCTGGCATTTGTTTTATACCTCACTGGATCTGGAGGTGGGGGGAAATGAAAAAAAGGGGATGATAGGAAGGTGAAAGTAAAACAAACTGCTTGTTATTTCTCTCAGGACCATCTGCAGACCCATTCAGCAGTGCTCACATCTGCTCGGCTGCTGTGCTGCAATGTGCATGACCTACATTACAGTGCCAGATGAGTGTCAGTGTTTTCTCCTCTGTGGCAGGATGGAACATGCCACCCATAGAGATCCAGGCCCTCCAATTCTGAATAAGTTGGTTGATTCAAGAGATGATCAGTGGCCATCTGATCATCAAAATTCAAGCGTGAATTTCTTTCTTTCTTTCTGACACCTTGTTGGCATTTTTAGGGAAATCTGCTCTTCTGTGTGTTTCTGAAAACTTTGTGTGTGAACAAAAGGGGCTGCACCAATGTGTGAATTCATCCGTTTCACTGTAAGAGAAGAGTGTAACCGGCAGTAGCTCCACTCCACCTCCTATGTTCACTTCCCAGTGCCAAGGAGTGCCCCACTTTGGATCCCACCACAGACAAAGGCAATGGCACCAGCTCGCTGTCAGCAGGGCCTCTTGCATTGGATGGGTTCACAGCACGGCACCTTTGGTAAGAGAGTGCTTGCATGCCATTTTTGGCAGGATAGGGAATGTGAAAAATGGTGAAAAGCAAACAAACTGTAGGAAAGCCTCTTCACATGGAAACCCCTCTGTCAGGTGCTAGCCAACCTACCTGCAGACTGATGCAGGATGTGGATTTTTGGACCCCAAAATGTGATATCTGCAGAGAGGAATTTGAGTGGACTTTGCAGAAAGCCGTGGGCTACAAGAGTTGGGGGAAAAACCTCAGTTTAAGAAACAAACAAGATATCATCAGTGTTGATTGCCTGCCCCAGCCCAGAGAGTCCACACCTTGATTTCATCAAACCTGTGCAGAGACCTATTGTACTTTATCTCTTTGTTTATATTCCCTGAATCCTTGCATCCTGTAGAACCAAAGACCTGTTCTCCCCCTGTGAAACTCCCTAAGATAAAGTGAGTTTTTCCCCATGAGGTAATTGTGAAGACCCCAAATTTATTAATCTGAGTTTTCCCCTTATGTCATCCCCTGAAACCCCCTGTTTGTAATAAATTGTAATAGTTACAACCCCCTGTTGAATATATAGACCCTAAACCCTTTAAATATGAACTTGTAAGTCCAATAAATGATTCCAGTTTCTTGCCTCTGCTGGGATCACGTAGTTAATGACTCGCTACAGTGGATTTGTTCACAGGTGCAGTTTTTAGCCACAAAATACTTAATGGCAATATCTATGAAAAGGATGGAAGGAAACTGATCCTATTTTGTTACAGGCATACACATGGAATAAAAGCTATATTGTATTGACAATGAAAGTGGAACTAAACTTAAGATTGTGAAGTCCGTGGCCGAGCTGTGGCTGCTGTTCTTTGACAAAAAAGCCAACATCCAGTAGTGACTGTGAAAATCATAGCATGGGAATACTCACAGGGCACAACTAAATGCAGTGACATTCCTGGAAACTCCTGCCATACAGGAGCAGAGAAGTCATAATTATCTATATAAGCATGTGGTCAAAATCTGTGCCACAAAACTAAGCAGAATTTCCTATATCATATCCTCTGGGGGTTTTTTTTGTGTTTTTTTTTGTTTTTTTTCAGAAATGAAGGTAGAAAATTATTGATAAAATTCACTCAAAGAAAGTGTCTTCTTGTTGCATTTTACAGAATTGAATAAATGCCACATACAATTTTCATGTGGTATGGATAGGAAATACATTCAATGACCAACCTGAACACCTGTTATTAATTCAATATTCTTTCTTTACATCTTCCCCAACCAAAAAAAAAAAAATTAATATACCACAAAATTATGCAGATTATATTACATTAGACTAAAACCAAATCCTTTGGTTCCATTTTGGTATACTTAGTACAGTTTAAAGCCTTCTTCAATGATTTTCCAAAATTCAGATAATATATTTAAATTATCACACTGTTTCAGAATTAAAGGTTGAAAAGTTTCATTTATCAAATCTGAAAATGACATATTTTTGTATTCAGAAAATTGCTGTAATGAAATGTTTTGACTTTGTTAAACCTTCACTTCCTCCTCTTTTCTGTCAAAAGTACTAATCAAATGTAATCCATTTCCTTGAACAATTTCAGTACATCCAAAATTACATTTTTGGCAGAATGAACTATGTATTGACACTCTTGGAGGACAGGATGCTCTCCAAAGGGACCTGGACAAACTCAAGAAGAGGGCCCATGGGAACCTCATGTGGTTTAACAAACCAAGTGCAAGGTGCTGCACCTGGGTCAGGGCAAGCCCTGGTATCAATACAGGCTGGGGAATGAATGGATCAAGAGTGGCCCTGTTGAGAAAACCTGGAGGTGCTGGTGGATGAGAGGCTGGACATGAGAACGTGCAGAACGTGCTCACAGCCCAGAAAGCAAAACGTGTCCTGGGCTGCATCCAAAGCAGCGTGGGCAGCAGGAGGGAATTCTGCCCTTCTACTCTGCTCTGGTGAGACCCCACCAGCAGTACTGCATCCCGTACTCAGCACAAGATGGACATTGACTTGTTGGAGCAAGTCCAGAGGAGGGACGCCAAGATGATCAGAGGGTTGGAGCACCTCTCCCATGAGAAGAGGCTGAGAGAGTTGGGGTTGTTCAACTTGGAGAAGAGAAGGCTCTGTGGTGACCTTACTGTGGCCTTTCAGTACCTAAAAGGGCCTACAGGAGAGCTGGAGAGGGACCTTTTACAAGGGCATGTAGGGACAGGACAAAAGGGAATGGCTTTAAACTGAAAGAGAGTGTCTTTAGATTAGATATTACGAAGAAATTCTTTACTGTGAGGGTGGTGAGGCACTGGAACAGGTTACCCAGAGAAGATGTGGATGCCCCATCCCTGGAAGTGTTCAAGGCCAAGTTGGATGGGGCTTTGAGCAACCTGGTTTAGTGGAAGGTGTCCCAGCCTGTGGCAGGGGGTTTGAAACTAAGTGATCTTTAAGGTCCCTTCCAACCCAAACCATTCAGTGATTCTATGATTCTATGAAGTATTGATAAAACTACCCCCTACTGTATTATCACCTTTCTGAAGATAGTTCTAGTAATGGTATAACAGCAGTGCACTTTGTCCATTATTTGCTGGCTTTTTATTTTTAATTATTTTGATCTTTCTAACTTTCTGTGGCCTGATCACAAGTGTTCTTTAGAAGTGAATTTCCAACTTATTCTCACACACTGTGTCTTGGTTAACACCACAGAGTGCCTTGGGATCATGCAAACTGGATTTCTTTCATACAAAACCAAACTGCAGGACATACCCAAGGAACACACCTAGCATATTGCAGCTGCTAAAGGGTGTTCAGTCCATGAGGCTGGATCTGGTGAGCCCTAGCAACAGGCACACTGTAGGGACAAGTTCTCAGCACTGACTTTTATTAATTTGTGTGCCAACTACTGCTGCCCTACACTACTGATGTGCAGACAGAGCCCAGAGTCCCCCAGGGAATGTCTGTTCTCAGCTCTTGACATGTTTTACAAAGCTGGTTCAGTGGCACCATTCCCATTTGGCACATAGGGAAAGTGCAGCTGGCTCAGTGCATTTACAGTCGGTATTTTCCCAGGTGCTTGCTAGTTTTGCGTACATCATGGCTAGGCAGGCACTGAGAGAAACTCATGGTAGGAATCACCCAATGGGGGAATCTAAAAGCTAAACATCTACATCCGAGTTGGTCAAGAAAAAAAAAAAACAGAGATCTTCATAAGATAACTCATATCTTGTCACCTTAAACACCCAGCATACAGGAGAGGTGGCTCTTCCGTAAACTGACACTGATCATAATGGAAATCAGATAACCAGCTGATATTTAAATGTCTAACTTTTAAACATACAGCAGAAGCCAGAACATTTTCAGATAGTCTCCCAGAAGAAAGGTTTTCTGGTACAGTGTTGACCAGCCACAGGGGACAGAAACTTTCTGGATCAGACTCACAGACAGAGACCGGAGAGCACATCTGGAACACATCCAGCTCAAACCTTCTCAGGGCAGGGGCAGCTGCAGCATGTTGCTCAGAGCCATGTTCATTTGGGTTTTGAGTATCTCCATGGATAGAGACTACACAACCTCTCTGGACAACCTGCTCCAGTGTTTGATTACACTCACCATAGAAAAGCTTCTTCTTGTTTTTGGATGGAATTTCCTGTGGTTTGAGTTTGTCTTATCAGAAGATACCAATGAGGGGAGTCTGAATCCATCTTCTTCTGATAATCAGTACACCAGTAATCAGAATAAATCAAGAAATTGCTTTTTAAATTTAGGAATATACTAATTTCTTCTGGTGATCAGTAATTCCTAAATTTATACATCCCATCAACTTTTTCTGACTAACCTATTCCATTACATGAAAAAGTCAAGTAGCCATTTTCTCAAGCCTCAGTATCAATTTCCAACTGCTTGTGTTTAGAAACTTCACAATCACAATGTTTATGCATGTTTCATAACCTCAAATTCAGTGTTGAAAGATGCAATAATGCACCAATAAACTTCTATTTATGCAGTTAAATGTTTATTGCATAATCCATTCCAATTTTCATTAGATTTTTGCTCATAAATTTTTGCAATTCATTTCATCATTGATGTGTGCACAGAGGGAGAGAGAAAGATGACAGATAGACAGTCATTTTTATGCTTAGTTCTGTGTAAATGAAACCTAAAATTCAAGCTGACTTTGTAGATGCATGCTGTGAGATTCACGTTAGCATTGAAAATGCGTATGCAGAGATCGATGAGATGGTGCAGGTGTGAAACTGTGGTACCCCACTGGGCACACATTTTTAATTTTTATTTTTGTTCATTTTTCTTAAGAGTGTCATCAAAGTTTATGTCTATATCCATTCTTCCTTTGACAAATTATGATTCCATCAAAATTAAGTGTGTGTGTGCATCTTCATCCCTGTTTCTCTCACATTATAATCTGAAAGCCACTTTAGAAAGCTATTCTAATGGTTATAAAAAGGTTTCTTTGCAACATGGCAGCCACCTGCCACAATGTGCTCAATGGAATAAACTCCCTTCTCATCCATCCTCAGGAAATCCATTCAATTTCAGCCTGGACCAGCTAGGCAAGTCATGTTTGCCAACTGTAAACTATGTTGGATCAGTTCAACAGTACGTGGACAACTAATATGAACATTTTTTAAATGAATGAAAAGATGCAACATATCTCCTGGCTACAGTTTCTGTGAAGGGACTGAACCTGTCCCTCTTCCAGGGAAGAGGGCAGGCCTCATCCACCCTATGACTGTGACTCTTGCCCACCCCATGACTATGTCAAACAAATGGATGGATTATTGACCACACAATGGTGACACAAGACAGGCTTCCCTAAGTGTTTTCCCTAAGGCTTGATGTTGAGTTGAGGCCAGGCCCCTATTTCAGTGGTGCTGCCTCCCTGCTCCTAATACATCCAGATTTTAAGGGAAATCAATGGAGCTTCATTTGTTAAGTGCAACTATTTATGAAAATAAAAATCACAGTAAGAATTAAAGGTTGAAGTAAGTCCACATAGGAGCTGAATTACACCAGGATTTCTATGAAGTCATGTCTCATGAGCAAGAAGACCTCAGGACCAGAAATCAATCCACCAGTATTTGCACAATGAATATTGGTCCTGGGTCTGAGCAAAAATGAGAGGAAAGACTCTTCCACTTCTTCTTAACTCTCTCTTTTCTCCTTTTGTCTAAGGAAGCCCAGCTGGCTGCCAGTAGTAGTTAGCTGACAATTTTGTAGTGAGCTCATAACCAAAAAGACAGCTAAAAGCAGTCATAAACAGCTTAATGCTGGTCCTAATTTGCCAAGTCTTGGAGTGATAAGGCTGTATTCAGTCTTCTCCCCATGCTGAGGCTGCCAGGACTCTCAGCAACAGCAATGGAAGTAGCATTTTTTATCATTTCTATTTGCCTTTTTTTCCCCTCTTTATCTTTCAAGCTAGAATATACTTTTCCCCAAAAAAGGCAGCAGTAACTACTCCAGCTTATCTCGGGTGACTTTGCCTTCCAACAAGATGATCTTTAGTGCTATATTTAATGCTAATTCTAAGTTCCTAAACTGGATTTTCTTTGTAAACCTCCTCGACTAAAGGAAAACAGATTCAGAAGCAAAATGAGATGTGTTCATGCAACATCTTTCAGATGCCTTCAGTTGCTCCCCTGCTTTTTTTATCTGTATCTTTAACAATGTAGTATGGTAAAGGGAGTACTATGTGATAATGTGAAGTCTTTATAAGTCAGAGAATTTAATGGAAGTTGTTGGCAACATGCCCAAGCAGGCAGAGATTTCTATGTTCAAACTCTGAAACCTCCCTGGACCATTAAACACCAGACCAATCAGGGACACATTAACACCTTTGACTTTGGAGACCCACCATATTCTGTTGAAATAAGCACTGCATATCAATCAGTTGGGATGCCCTCCTTCTTCCCAAGCTATTGAACTCTTGGCAACATGACAGGCTTGGAAGTTTGCTGAGAGCTCTTGGGAATCATACCACAGGAAAGTAGGAAGGTCTCTAAACAGAGCTCCTTGGGTCCTCATTCCATATGATCATCAGGGGAATGAAATTAGCACATTACAAGCCTTTACGTCCATTTTATAGAAGCAGATGGACCTTTCTCCTGATGCACAACTTCAGAAAGCAGCCCTTGCCTTATTGCCGAGATCAGTGATCTCAAAATCACTATCCTGTTTATAGGAAGATTGGGGACTGAAGTCACTGATAAAGAGTCTGGCTGTGCAAAGCTGTCATAAACATTTTTGGGGAAACAGCACAAAGCCCAAGCATCCTTCCACTTGGCAAAGTCCCCTCTTCTTGACATAATTACCAATTGAACTTTTGGATAGCCAGCCAATGCCAGAGCAGAACAGAGGCAAGAGACAAACTGGATCTTGGTCATCTCTAAGTTTCAGTACATAACAGAAGTTCATGTATTTTTCCACTGACACTTGCACAGCATCAGTGTAGGATCTTAACTTCTACTACTGTTGCTTTTGTAAGACTTTAACACCCTGGTTTACCTCTTCAGAGACAAGATGGTTTAATTCTGGCATTCAGAAATTAAATCCTCTATAAGCTGTCTCTGTCCTGAAGAGCAGATCAGGCCAGATCCCAAATGCAGGCAGATACCAGAGTACAGTTCTTCTGGCACAGGCATTTCCAGTGTCTCTCTGGGAAACAGAAGTGTGCCACAGGCTGGGTTCAGTATACTTGCCACCAGTTGAACCATTGCATTGTAAAAAGACAGATAGAAAACATAGCATTTTACACACTAAATAACATTACGTGATCCTGGAGACTAGCTATAGAAGAAAATGGCTTTTGGAGCTCAGTGAGATGATAGTCAGCTTCCACATGGAGGCACTATTAAGAAGAAGCATGCCTAATGTCCATGGGAACCAAAACTAAAGGATTCCCCTGCTGGCAGCGTGGCAGTAGTTCTGAGGTACCACGGATCAGCTCACCTCCCAGGATCAGGGTGTAAAGAAGGGGCATTTCCTGTGGCTGCTACCCTTTGCTCGTGAGCATATTTTTATTCTATCTGCTCTCATTTTTCAACACTGCTGTAAAACAACCCCACTCCCAAATGCCCCACCATTCAACATGGTAATACTCTTTGCAATCAAAATTAAAAAGACTAGATGCCAAAATAGCCTGTGCTCCTGCCTGCCAGCACCAAGAGCTTTAAAAGAGTAACTTTTTTAAAATTCCTCTGAAACTCTCTATCTCTGAAATACCAACTTCCCTGGAAAGACTTTCTTCACTTGCTTTTCTGACAGGGGTAAAAGTATTTCATCAGGTATTTCTCTGTAAGAGATGAAAAGTGGAGATCAGTGGGATTTCCAAGGCTCTATTTGCTGCCTTTTCTATATTAACTCTAGCATTAATTTTGAATTGGAACTTTCCAAAATTACAAAGTTAGTTTTGTTCTTTGATATAGTAGGGAGTAACAAACACAATATAGATAAGTAAAAAAAAGTGGTATGTATAACAATTCCCAGACATCACATCTGCACTAGGCATGTGTGCGTGCATTCTACATATTCATACACACATTTATGTTAGCCTAGTAGGAGTGACAAAACATACAGGGATGTATCACTATAAAATCCCACAGTCCTTTTGGGGTAATATTTCCAAGAATGTTCTTAAGCTGAGCTCTGGAACACAGAAACTACTATGAACTGAGGATTTGTGAACCTGTTTAACAAGAGGAGGCTAGAAGACTTCAGCTTTATTCTTCCAAAAGGAAGGCTGAGGGATTATATTGGTGCCTTCTCTAAATCCATTGTGAAGACAAATGCCAAAAACAAAGGCAGACTATGGAAGCTGGTCCAAGAATAAATGGTTATAATCTGGTCCAAATTAATGTAGGCTAAGAATTAGAAGCCCTGTAAGTTTTAGGGTAGTGAACTGGAAATTCTTCAAAGCTACTCAGAAGACTGCCTACGTAGTTGCTATTTTCCCTAAAGTCATCTCCGGGCTAGGTACAGCCAACCCTTTCACTGACAGAATTAAAACTCCAGTGATCACATGACCTACTCCATCACCAGGGCAAAAGAAAATATTTTGGTGTCTTCAAAAGGAAGGATTCTCTTCCAAGAGGGAAAAAAACAAACCAATCAATACCAAGTTGGATGGGGCTTTGAGCAAGCTAGTGAAAGGTATTCCAGCCTTTGGCAGTTAGGTTGGAATGAGGTGATCTTTAATGTCCCTTCCAATCCAAACCATTCTATGATTCCATGAAAAAGCACATTTATGAATGTCTGGGCTGGCCAGACAAGGCACCCCTCCACAGTGTTTGGTACCTTGCTGCCCCAAGCAGGCAGCTGTGTTGGGACGTTGCCCTGGCATCTTGCTCAAATGCCTCTGCCTCAGACCTGTATGGTTTGCCAACAAGAGGCACAGATTTGCTCCCAATATGCACTCAGTGCTTGGCTTGTAGTGGCTATGTCCCTCACCTGGAACAGAGAGAAACCAAACACTCTACTCGCAAAGATGCCTTCTCCAACTAACCCTGGTCAAAAATACAATTTTACCTCTTGGGACCAAAACCAAAAATTCCTTGGAACCCATAGCATGCCCACAGATGTACAGGATTTGCTTCAGCGACAATGGTGATCCTAGAAATTTCACTGGAACCCCATTATCCAGCGAGAACCTGCTCAGCTCACCACAAACCTTAGAAAAGCAGCTCGGCAGGTATGAGGGCTATGCCAGTCCCAGTTGGGATTTGACACCTCTGAGGCTGAGAGACAGTGGGAAAGCCTGCTTTCATTCTCACCATTTAAAATGAGGGCTGCGTTCTTCCTCTCAGTGGATCTAAGTTACTGCTAAGCCCCACTGACTCCACAGCACCCACACAGGCAGCTCCCACGCCAGCCTGGGTGCATTGTCCTGCCCCTCTCCTTTCAGCAATGTGCTGGCAGCAGCTTTACTTTTGTTTTGCTGGCTGATCCCTCCATCTGCACAGCGGCTGGGCCCATTCAGCAGCCGTGTGCCTGTCTCCCACTGCTCCGAGCCCCAACCCCAGTGCAGCCATTGTCTCTGGAAAAGCAGTCAGTCTTTCCAAACAAAGGTCCCCAGAGCTGGGTAAATCCTTCTGACATCAGCCCCACAGCAAAGGCAGCTGAACTTGGACTTTCCCCGCAGCCATGCTCTTTAGGACTTGTTCAGCAGTGCTGACCTTATGTCAAATAAGCACTGAAACAAAGAGCATCCTCACCCCAGCGTGCACTTCAACGTCCCTCCTGACCCACACAGGGGCCCACCAAGGAGCTGGCAGAGCTCGAAAGTGCCTGAGTCCTTCTGGGCTGTCTCAGCTTGAAAATTAACATTTTTGTGGAACTGCATACCTGCACTCCCTGCAATGACAGATCAGAGCACAGCCACATGACCTTAGTACACTCATCCTTCATTTCTACTCATCAATATGGAAGCATGGGATGGAAGATGAAGGTCTCATTTGCAGAGTAAGGATAAAAGGATAAAAGTGAAAAAAAATCTAGAGAAAGAAGAGATTAAAACTTTTGACTGTCCAAAGGGATCTGGCTTGCACTTGAGAAGATAAGGGAAAAGAACTCAAAAAAGAGATGCAGAAAATGCTTATTCTATATTATAGACACATACTTGGACTTTTTCTGTTCTTGAGTGGGAATTCTTGTTAACTTCCACTGTGATATCATGCAGGGTACCTACTTATACAGGGCCTACTGTACCAGTCATGCACAAATATATAACGATTGAGTTGCTGCTGATCCAGAACAGAAAACTGGGAAAAAGAATGGATTCTACATTAAGAAACAAGAATTCCCAGCCAAAATGAGTTGAGGATTAGTTCAAAATGGGGATGGTAACAGCACATAAAGATGTATAATAGACATCTACATGTACAGCTTCTGAGTGGGCAACGAGGGCGGCGTCATCAGCATAAAGCAGCTCCCGGACAAGATGGTTTAAGGTCTTGGTGTGGGCCTTCAGTCGCCTTAGGTTGAACAGGCTTCCATCAGTATGATATTGAATGTAGATACCGTCCTGATCATCGAGGTCTGCCGTGGCCCTTTGGAGCATCATGCTGAAAAAGACTGTGAATAGGGTAGGAGCGAGAACGCAGCCTTGTTTCACACCATTCTTTATTAGAAAGGGCTCAGAAAGTGTGTTGCAGCCCTGCAGCGTTTAACATCCTGCTTTGCAGACGCTGCTGAGCTCTTTGGGCTGGAAGTCAGTCTAAAGAAGACAGAAATTCTCCATCAACCTGCACCTCAGGAAGTCCCCCATCATCCCCACATCACCATTGGCCAAACAGAACTCAAATCAGTGCAGCAGTTTAATTACCTAGGCAGCCTCATCTCCTCGGATGGTAAGATTGACGGGGAGATAGACAACAGGTTAGCAAAGGCATACAGTGCTTTTGGAAAGCTCCATAAAAGAGTCTGGCGAAATAAACACCTGAAGAAAAGCACAAAGATCAGTGTTTACAGAGCCATAGTGCTGTCTACTCTCTTATACGGATCTGAATCATGGGTCATCTACCGCCACCACCTGCGTCTCCTAGAACGCTTCCATCAACGCTGCCTCCGTACAATCCTTAACATCCACTGGTCAGATTATGTGACCAATACATCTGTTCTGGAACAAGCAGCAGTCACAAGCATTGAGGCCATGTTACTGAGAACACAGCTGCGTTGGGCAGGGCACGTCTCCAGGATGAAGGACCACCGCCTCCCTAAGATCCTGCTTTATGGTGAACTCGCCACCGGCTGCCGCAAGAGAGGAGCCCCGAAGAAAAGATACAAGGACTCCCTGAAACAACATCTCAGCCTTGGCCATATCGACCACCATAACTGGTCTACTCTGGCCTCCAATCGGGAGGCCTGGAGACACACCATCTACAGCGCTGCTGATGCTTTTGAGAAAGCACGCAGGATCACCCTTGAGGAGAAAAGACAACGCAGAAAGAATCGTGCCTTGCAGAACATACCATCTAAGGAGTCTTTCTGCTGTGCCTTTTGCAACCGGACTTGCCTATCTCGTATTGGCCTCTTTAGCCACCAACGCACTTGCAACAAACGTGGGTAGAGCCCTTCCCAAATCTTCGTTCACGAAGCCTGGCCATGATGATGATGATGACATGTACAGCAGAGTTTTGATGGAGAGAGACATTAGACTAAATCTGCCCCATCAGAAGTTTCCTGCACAGATCAGGACAAATCATTTATCACTGCCACATACATGTCCCTCCCCATCTCTCAGGACCTGTCAGAGGTAAAAGACCTTAAGAGCAATGACATATTTGAATGCTACAGCACCATGGGCCACGGGAAGTGCTTGGTCCAGGTACAGGTCAAGACCCCAGCATAAGGCAAGTTTCTCCTCACACTATGTTGGTGAAGTCTGGCCAGAAGGTTGAGGAGCTGAGCTGGCTTCCTCTTAGCTACATTACCCTGTGCCATTCAAGCTCAGCACAGACACTGATCACTCACGGGTCTCAGAAAGAAGATGGGTTTAATCAGCACCTAACCAAACCACGTGATTTATTCCATCCAGTTCCTTGGTACTCTGAAATACTCTCTAAGTCCATTTCTACAAGAAGTCCATGAGATTTCCTATGACCACAGATGCAATCACCTAGGAGCAACTCTGTAATGCCTCTGCCATTGAAGACCATCAGACCTGCTTCTATAAGGGAACTGAAAAGGCAGGAAGGCAGGAAGGCAGGTTCATTAAATCAGATATATTAAAAACTAAAAAGGATCAAGACTGCCAAGTCTGTAAATACAGAGTCTGGTTTGGCTTATCTACATACTATCTTCTCCCACCATAGTCACTGATACTGTGACGTTGCTATTCAGCTTCATTTATGAAGCTGTGACTGAGAGCTAGGTAATGTTCTCCAAATTAGGAGAAAAAAAATATTACAAAAGCCCTTCACTAACCCTTCTCAGCCAAGTAAGCCTCTCCAAGCTGGTGACAGTAATAACTTGAGAATTCCAAGTACTTCATATTTACAAAGTGACAGTTTTCAAATAAGAAACTTAGAGCGCTCCAGGGGTAGAGAATAGACAGAAATATTTCCTCAGTTAGCAAATTTAGCTTTTCTCTGACTTCCTCCTGATGCAATTAATGTAAACTTTTCCATTTTCTGCTTTTTTTTTTTTTTTTTCCCTCTTGGAGAACATCATACCATACAACAGAAACATGAAATCCCACGATTCCAATTGCCATTGTCAGAGGGGTACTTTTAGAATCATAGAATCATTTAGGTTGGAAAAGACCTTTGAAATCATTCAGTCCAACTGTTAACCCAGAACTGTCGAGTCCACCACTAAACCTGTCCCTAAGTGCCACATCTACTTGTCTTTTAAATACCTCCAGGGATGGTGACTCCACCACTTCCCTGGTTAGCCTATTTAATGCTTGACAACCCTTTCAGTGTATGAAGATTCCTACAAAATTGTGGCTTTAGGTCATTAACATGCCAAGCGGGTTTTTTATTTATTTTTATAGAGTTCACCTTCAGGTTTCTTGGGATTTCAATGCTGTTCAAAGGCTTCAAAGAATATCAGTAGTTTCAGTATTACTTACTTCTGTGATTTGTTTTCATCCTTCATAAAGATGAGAGAGGACTTTGAGTGTTTTCTCTCTGTGTCTGACAAATGTTAACAATGGGTATTTGCATAAGAAAGGCTCATGATTTTTATTTTGATTTTCAATCTATAGTCAAGATAAGCCTCACCAGAGATCATTTGGGGAAGATAAACATTTATCCCATTTTTCTTTTGACAAGCTGGAAAATGCAGAAATTCAGAATATATTAAAAGGGAGGATGCAATCTTCCCACACTAAATTTATAGACTACATGATCAAACTTGGCCTTCACATTTCCTCCCCTCTTCCTCTTTTCTGTGCAGAAAATCTGTAGAGCAAGGATCTTATGTTCCTTTTTTTTTTTAAGGTTCTTGGTGATGGTGTCTGAATAATTAATCATACTAAATGTATGTAAAATTTGTATATGGTTATGCATGCAGAACTATTAGTACCAGAAAAATAACAATATGGACATGCACATAAATTGTGTACACACTCTTTTGAGAGATTGCTTGGCCCATGTTACAGTATTGTCTTAAAAGGAATGAATATCTTAGCACACAAAACCCTTCATGTGACAGGAGTATTGTATTACTGGTTCCACAAACCCTAAGAAGAGTTCAGACCCCACAAGAAAAAAACGTGTTATGGGTAGGATGACTTTTTTTTCTCCAACATTTCCCCTGAAAAAAATAATTTTGCAAGTCTTTTCCACCTATTTCACTTAAGAGATGCTCTCAGCAGATAAGGTTAGCACAGTACATATGTCCCTCTCCAAATCCTCACTCGTCTTCACTAATCATACCTGAGATTCAGATGGCTGATCATGCCCAGCATTCATTCTGCATGGCTTACTGAGTCTTTGTGGAAACCATAGCTTCAAAGCCATTATTCCTTGTGGCATTTTTTAGCTGCTACAGCATTTTTCCTGTGCCCACATCCTTTACCTGCAGGGCTTTTCTTAGCAATTATGATTTCGCTACTCTACTGCACAGCATTTTTAACTGTGGGATTTTGCCCGACCTCATTCCAAACCCTCAGTTCCTACCTTCATCAGTTATAACTGGTGTGCTGGCATCTCACCCAGCTCTTCATCTGACAGCCAAACTACTTACTCACTTGAGCTGGTGCACACCACTCCTAGATCCTGCAGGCTGTAGAATATAAACAGCCATTCATGTGAGCATCCCTTATTCCTCCTCACCTTCATCTCTGCACCCCAGCATGAAGCTGACACTTGACCACTATTCTCTTGGGTAGAGTGTTACAGATCCACTCTCTGTCACCCTCCCTATGTGCCACAGTGGTTGTATGGAGGTTATCTGATAGGGCATGCCCCAGCAGGTCTCAAGGGACATGCATGAGATCTGCAAGAATGACGTGTGGCTCCCACCCAGCCTGCGTGCTCCAGCTCCTTGGCACAGCAGGGAAGGAGAAAGAGTGGTGCATGCTCTGGTCATGCCCCAACATGGAGTTTGGACATGGCTGTGGCACTCACCCAGGAGCAGATGCCGGGAAACTCTCCTGGGTTCATCAGCATGGGCATTGTACTGGACAAAGGCTGTCATTACACTTCATAGCTACTCTTCTTGAAAACACGAGAGAGTGAAGACTATTAAATGCCTCTGAAATACGTGCCACCAAGCGTGGCATTCCTTACTGCCTGCCAGGACAAAAAACCCCAAGTCATTACATTAACATCTATATCCCCCAGGAATGTTAGACATTGGCAAAGGGTGATGCTGGGAAAGGGAGGAGGAGAGGAGCTGGAGCCGCAGACAGGAGGGAAGGGAGAAGTCTTTCCTTACACACAGAAAAAAAAACATTCTCAATCAGAGCTTGTGATATTGTTCTTTCTGTAATCTTCTCCAGCCTGCATTTACCAAGAGCATTGCAGAAATCACTCCAATCACTATGCACTAGAGTAGAAAGTTCTCACTGGCACAGGAGCATGTGCCAGAGATGCCAGAATCACATCTTTCCGGACTAATGTAGTTCTTAAATGTGCACATCACCACTGATAAGGGGATGACCAGTAGGGGAGGAAATACAGGCTCTTGCAATGCAACTCTTCAGTTTTTCAGCCTGAAATACTGCAGTTTGTCTGTGGGGTACACTCCAGTAGCTCAAATGTCTGCTCTTCCTGTCCCCAGTTTCCATTCCCCTCTCTTGCTGTGACTTTGAACCCTCTTGCTTGATGCACTTTTGAATGAGTATCTTCTTCTTTCACAGGCAGGGGAGCACAACTCACCAGTACCCTGTTGTTCTATAGCACTGTTTTTGGCTGTAACATGCATTGGAAGATCAGCTGTTACCTACTCTCACCCTCCTGTCAAGCAATGCCTTTTGCTTTTCCTTTTGTTGAGCATTTGCAGGTTGGAGGACCCCCTGCAAGCTGCCTAAGTGCTGAATGCTGCAGACCCTGGGGATGCATGGTCCTGCAGAGCAGCAGACATCCTGGTCTGTACCTGCTCTGACTACCATGAGGGTGGGTGCATTCCTCTAGGACTCTCTAAAAGGTTGACAACTAATCTGGGAAGAGATAAGGGATCAAATTAAGCCCTTATGTGGATTGGGTTACAACACAGGAGAAAAGAAAGCCAAAGGCAAACAAAAAAATAACCTTAACTCTACTGTTCCCCCATGCTCCAGAATGGACAAAGAGATCTGCAAAAGTACCATCATGTGAGAGGGTGTGAGGTCTTATACCAACCTCCTAGATCACCTTTAATGTCTACTTACACTGATTATTTGGCTACATAGCAAAAAAACCCATTTTTAGTGGGATTTCATATTTTAATTTTTATAACAATAATTGTTATTGATGCTGGAGAACTTCTTCGTATGGTGACTCTATCCTCAAGCAGAGGTATGTTGAAAGCAAAATCCCTCATCTCTGAAGGCAGGATGAGATTCAGTAAAAAGCTATCAGATACAGATAACCCTCCTGGCTATTACTTTATTATTTAGGAGAAAAGCAGTTTTAAAGAACTAAAAATTTGTGATGTTTTTCTATAGGTGTCTGTGAACAAGTAACATCTTGCAAGCCTTAAAAATTCTTTTTCTGTCCATACAAGTAAATTTCTAAAAGATCATCTGCACACACTTATTCACTGGAAACTTGGAAATGAGGGACAGGCTCAAACCATTCAATTTTAACAACCTATTGGAGATACTTCACAGGATTCCAACAGAGACCTGAATCTCTGTCTCTGCCACAGTGGTCGTATGAGGAGGAATCCAACGATGGAGTCCAGGTGACCTCTTTCTTCATCTGGGTTCTGCAGGGAAGTGTTATAAGTCAGGTCAAATCAACACCAGGTTCAAGTCTGCCAAGACCTATTTGAGTAATCAGTCTTGGCAAAGGTAGCAAATGCAACAGCTCCACTGAAAGCAACCAGCTGTCCTCCAAGTAAACATCCCACTCAACCTGAGCAAGCGCAGTGGGATTTAGCCAAATCTGAGCATCATTATTAAATCTTATTTACGTAAATATGAGATATTACTCACATAAAACTTTGCAGCAACAGGTCTCTGGTTATTATAACTTCTACCCCCTGCAATAACTTAGAAAATATTAATTTTAATACAGTACAATAAACAGCCTAGTCCTCCCTTCAGGAGGAACTTTGCATGTCAGAGCACTTCAAATACTTACCAACAGGCATGGGCCCTTTTAGTACAAGAAAAATACTCTGGCAATAAAAAAGCAACAGCCAGCAGCTACAGACACTATTATTTAAATAATCGTGACTTTAGAGTCACCTTTTGAAAGGTAAAATAAATAAATCCTTACTGCAAAGCCAACACAGCAAAGCATTCTGGGCTTTGCTATCTGCAACACCACAGCAAGTCTTGAGTAATTCTGGGCTCTGGAAAGTGAAGGCACTGATAGAAACAAAAGGACATCAGGCAAAAAAATGAAAGTAGTTATTGCATGAACTAGCAACAGAGGGAAAATGTGGGGATTTATTTGACAATCCTTTCTACAACACTCCAGCAATCTGATAAGTGGTTGGGACTTTTCTCTGGAAGAAAGAAGGAGTCGAGTATGACTTATTTTTTACGGATAACATGGAACTAAATCTCTTTTTCTTGCTACTGCCAAAAGCCCCATTATGAAAAAAAAAAAAAAAAAGAAGAAGAAAAGCAATAGTTATCTGTGAAGTGCTGCAAAGATTCACTTACTCACCCACTCGCCCAGTGATTTAAAAACTCTAAACTTGTTTTCGTAAGGATCCTGAAGGGATTAGCCCATATGTTGTGGGAAAGGTGGTCACACTTTTCCTTGGAAACCAACTGGTCAGCCACCCTTTTATGGCTACAGCTGCAGTAAGAGGAACAACACACCATGGCCAAATATGGAGCCTGAAGTTGCTGCAGCCATTTCTTTCATTGGACTCAAGCCACTAATTCTGCTTTTTTATTGCATGTTGCTTTCAGCTAGCCCAGATGTTACAGAGGTATCGAGATGCAGGAACACTGTGCCTTCCCATCAAAATACTTCCTCTGAAAGTATTGCACAGCCTAATTAAATAATGACATTTACAACAAGAAAGATAATGCAAAAATTAGAGCAGCGTTTCAGCTTGCACCACACCCCTCCTTGACAAGCAGCCCAAAGTAGTTGACAGTATGCAGAACATCACGCTGTGCTAGAAGACCTGATGTGCTCAGAAAAATAAATCCCATCCTTGGTTTATGCAGCAGTGGAGGAAACAGTCAAGGAGCTCTCCCAGGAGTCCCTATACAAAGTGCCCCATCACCTGGGCCTGCACAGGGGTGTGCTGAGTGCCTGAATGCCTGCCAAAGGCAAGGGCACGTGGCAGCTCACGTGCTGAGAAGGGATGCTCGGAGACTTACAGATCACCATCAAGATATTACTTTGCTCCTGTGTAGCTCAGCACCAGGCCCTGGCCGCAGGATGGGGCCAGGGGTTCATCTGGGGCAAGGAGGGGGCTTGTGGCCCTGACAGGTGGCAGGTACGTAAGGGGACTACTGGAAACATGCTCAGCCAAACTTGCCAGGCACACTGGGGAAACCATTCAACAGTGAATATATGAAGCCCTGGAAGCAAAATGCTGTAACTAAAAGCTCATCTAGAGAAAAGCTGGCCTTTAGGTATAATACCTATCACCATACCTCCATTTCTACAATCAGGCTTAGAAAGGAAATTAAAAGCAAACAAGGAGACACAACAGCAATACCTCTTCATCAAACAAGGAGAAGCAAGTGAGAGCAAGAGGCCAAAAAATCACAGTTGTTTTTCCCCAGCCCTGCTTCTCAAAGACATCCCTTTGGCCCCCTTCAGCCCCACCTTTGCTCTGCCGTGTGCTGGCACAAGCATTTGCTCAGCTCTGCAGTGAGCTGGACCAGGGGAACTAATCCAGGCTGAAACTAATCTAGCAAAAACGAATTACAGCACACGAGCAGAAATGCACAACCAGGGCAATGGGAAGGGTAAAATCAGTCTCCCTCAGCAACAGTACCCCCAGGGGTCATCCTGAACAGAACAATGGTGTTAAGAGTCCCTGCCTGTGAGTGCAGATGCTATCATTGCAGGGAGAAGGTTCATGTGGCCACAGGCACACAGGGACTTTAAGCTCAGTGCCTCGGATGCTTGCTAGCATCGGAGACAAGAAAGCACAGAGCTCAGCACATGGAGCAGACCCTGCGTGACAAGGCAGCTAAATATTCAAGCAGTTAGCTCTGTGCTGATGCAGCTACACAGTTAGCCATGACTTAGTGCCAGCTCCCGTGCATTTGCATCCATCATAGTCGCCACAGAGAATTAAGCACTGCAAGTATAGGTCAAGAACTAGAGCTGGTCCCATTTCTTCAAATTCAAATTGACGTTCCAAATGTGAAAAGCAGCAGGAATCTAAACTTTTTTCCCCCCATTTCTGCCATTAAGAACACTGAGAGGAGCACTGCCTCCCCAGAATCAGTCACAAGAAATTATTTCCTTGTATTAGCTGTTGATCTCTCTCTCCAGACACCTGTGATTTAAACCAGCATTTATTTATGGTATAGCCACATTGGTTACCAAAGAATTACAGCAGAAATAAACTAGACCCACCCCTAATTAACATTGCAGTGTCTCCTTCACTCCAAAGCCTCTCTGTTTGTGCCCAGCTCAGCTCTAAGCCACTGTGTTGCTTTCACCAAATCCAGGGCTAAATCTGTTGCTGGCAGAAACCAGAGCAAACTGGGAGCTGTTAATGACTGCTGACTTGCAATGGTTTCTCAGGAGCCATTACGTTGTGAAGGCAGATCCAAGTGCAGCGCTCTGCAGCCACTGGAATGCAGTATCCCTCGCCTTAACATGCTTCCTGCAAGGGGAAGACCAAGGGGAACTGGCATCAAACTGGGCTGGCTCCATAGCAGCCAAAAATGCCCCGAAGATAATATTCAGTTGATCTGATAAGGGTGCATTTAAGACCCCTGTGTGCTCCTCTAGCAATTCATGGTGACCTGCACAAGGAAGGTCCCTGCAGTAAACTTCACCCTTAACAAAGGATGGGGGAAGGAGAAGGGAAAGAGGAAAAAAAGGAAGGAAGGAAGAAAGAAAGAGGATTAGGAAAATAAATTTTCCCATAATTAGTTTGCAACATAGTATAGGTAAATGATACTTAATCCTAAATTAATATCATGGAGTAAAAAAAAGATGAAAAGACAGAAGAATGCACAGACACACAAAGGTTTGCTGTTAACTCACAAGTTAACTCTCAGGCTCTCTCTGCAAAGTCACTATGGCAGTAACAAGCAGTTCTGTGATGCAAGGGGTGGATGTTCCTGATACTTCAGAAGAGGGTTCAATTCTGCTCTCAGCTGCACCACCACAAACGCTGAATATCTCCCTTTATATCTGTGAAATGAGATCAAAACCAGATCCAAGGTCCCTGCTCCACATAGCTTGCTGTGTTCTGTTGACAGTTAAATTGCTGAGCAAAGACATCAAACCTCAGGGAAAGAGGGGAAAATAAAGGTGACCAAACAGCAGGAAAAGGGGGTGGGGCAGAAGAATCACTCAGAGGAAAGCAATTATAGCTTCTGTTTCATGTTTCTTTCTTTATGATTAGTGGAGACCGAGGTGTCTTGCTTTCAAAAGCCAGGTGTGGCAGTAGGAATGTCACACGGATGTTGCATGAGGCTCTTTCAGGAAAAGAGCATACAAAAGATACTAGGCAAAGGGAACTGGTGCTGCCATAGCTTGTTCATCAAGAATTCTAAGCCTGAAAACATGAACCTAGGGGTGATCTGTGCTTCGATTTTGAATTGGGCAGTCTCCTTCAGCAGGTACGGACTTCCTGAGCCCAAGCAGCAGAGCTCTGCTCTTCCTATCAATAAAAATTGGAGCTTGTATGCACCAATGGCTCAGATACACAATGGAAATTTGGTGCATATGCACACATATGCACGTGCAAGTACTCAAATTTAATTTTGGGCAATATCTTAACATTTCAGTCTGAACAATAAAATAGCCAAAATCATAAACTGCCAATCACTGGCACTAACTTAGAAAGGTAAAATATACCTAACACCATAACTGCTGGCTTATGGTGCTGTGACTTCACTGGCTTTCAGTAGTGAATGGGCTAGAAGTCCTCTGAAATGCATAGGCAGTGGAGCCAGTGAGGAGGGCAGCCATTTGCTTTTTCCAGTAGTAGGGATACTCTCCTCCCAGTCCATTTTTGGACAGCCAGGAACTCGCCCGGGAGGGCTCTTTGTAACGTGGCACTGCATAAATGCAAAAGCACTTTAACCTTTCTGCACGACACAGACCAGCATAAAGAATAAAAGCCCAGCTCCTCACCTGCCCCCACTGCTCGCCTGGGGCTCCTCATCTTGGGGTCCAGGGCAGGCAGGGCTGAGCCAGGCTATGGGGCTCCCGGGCTGGAAGGAGTCCCTCTGCATTGCTGCCCAAGTGAAGAGCTTCCCATTCACAGGGGGGCTTCTGGAGAATGCTGGGACCTGGCAAAATATTTCTACCATGTGGTGCCTTTGGAGGTGCAGTTGAAGTAAAATGAAGGCTCTTGGTGAATTTTTAATCAACTGAGACTGCCGCAGAAGGAGGGCTGCAGAACTGAGCGTCGCTTTACCAATATGCTGACTAATAGCCTTGATTAAAATCCTAGGGTGCTTCTTGTAGCACACAGGAGCATTAATTCCAGTTCAGTTAATTACCTGTCCCTAAAGAAATGCAACTTGCTGCTTCAGCCAGGCCTGAAATTCTTTACCTCCCCTCTTAAAAAAATTGTGCTGTATTCAAACACACAGCTGACCCATCTTCCTGGGATCCAAGGTTCTCTCTGCCCCTTCCCAATTCACTTGAGAGGTAGGAGGATGCCTGCACAGTGACTGTAGATCCACAGATGAAAGATGCGCTACAAAGGCAAAAGATACCCGCTGCCTCCATGACCTGATTTTGTCCTTTTCTATTTATCAGATGTTGGGTTTTGTAGCTTATGGCTGTTTTGGCTTCTTTTGTAAACACTGCATTTTTAAATGGGAACTCTCAACTGCACTGCAGTGGCAGCTGCCATTTTACATTCATGTGCAGGGAGTGAGGCAGCAAAGGAGCTCTGAAGAAAAACTCACTTCTTTTTTCCTCCTTGTTTTGCTGTTGCATTTAAATATAAAGTAAAGGTCATCCTGACTGAAAGGATAGAATTGCTCCATGGAAACATATTATGAATGCACTGCATGTAAAAAGGGCAAATGTCCTTTAAGCAAAAACACAAAAAAAATTACTTTGTTTTTTAAAAAAGCTTTTTCATCCTCAGACAGTTTCTTTTTGTGACTTGTGCAGGTTAAAGCTCGAGAAATTACAAACTCACATGAGCTGCCATAATTGCAGCAGAGGAAATACTTCCACTGCACAGGAGCTCTCTTCCTCTCTCAACTTTCCTAATTACAAAGCGGAGAATTTTAGGAAATAATAAGACTGTAAAATTTGGAGAGAAAAATTACTTTTGCATGTTTGACCTGTTTCATGTGCTGCTCAAACCTAAAATAATTAAGCATCTCCATTGTCACTATAAGGCTTATTGCTGTGAAGTTTATCCCTGTTTAAAGGCTATGGCACTTATAGAAAGGAAATTAAACACAGCAGAAGGGAAGACAGTGGCAGAAAGAGTTTCTGAGTGCTCCTGAATTCCCATCTAGTGCCTTTTTTCCCACTGATACAGACAATATATAAGCTGACCTAAAAAAATCACTTGGCCATTTCATGTTTTCTGCCAGGTGAGTTCTGCACGAGGAGGGTGCAGAAGGGAGCACAACACTGGTCCCCCATTGAGCAAATGACACCCTGCAGCCCTCTTTCAGCAGTTCTTCTTTGCATTGCCATGAACAGAAAAAAATACTTTATCTGGTGAGACACAGCCCAAACCTATACCACAAACCCAACTATGCTCCACTGGCAAAAATGGGGCTTGTAATACCTACGATGTTTGTAGTATGTTTTCCTTTCTAGACTTCCCCATCTCATTCCCTACAAAGACCTTCCCAACTAGAGCAGCAACTGCTTGTTATGAATCAGAAATCTTGGGTGGGATGCAAATTGTGGAAACTGGAGCTCTACTGGATGCAAACATGGCAACACGTTGTTGCAGGCCAGGGGCCACTTATCAGTTGCAAAATATATTTAAGAACCTGCTTTATATATGCACTGACCAGAAAAGCAAACATGAAACCTGATCAGTCCAGCGAAAAATCACCCTGGAGTTTGAAAAAAAATCCATTACAAAACTTTTGAAAACAACGACATCTAAGGATTACTATGCAAACTGACTTTTTGCTCCACACATTATGACAGCCCTTTCAAAAGGGGATGTGTAAAGGCAGGAAAAGGAAGGAAATTAAAACAAATGGGAGTTTCAGATCATAGCAAGAGGCTTGAAGGAGAAAGATCAATCCTATCTAGAAAGAGGATTTTAAGAACAGTAATAGTAACAGTTCAAGCCTCATGTCTACTACCACTTCGGGGACAAATCATTTAAACCTGTCTTATCAGTTGTTTATAATGTACCAATTTTTTCTCTATTGGCATATTATGAGGATTAGTCTTTGATAGGTTCATTTCCCATAAATATAGTTCAGTATTTATACACTCAGACTATAATCCAATTAATACAATCATGTATACACATAGCAAATGACTGGAAATTTCAAAACACAGACTATGCAGAGTTTTCTGCCCCAGGCAATGCAAAAACTATGACTTATACTTCAAGCTGGAATGAGAGTAATTTTAAAATCTCAGTTTTAGAAAAAAAGTTTGGGAAATTGTCTTGAGGAGATCTTAATTCACATTCTGCCATTTGAAACTTCAGGATTCCTATTTGCCAGATTTTCACACAGCCAGGAGGATTAACAGATGCAGCCAGAATCTGAGACTGAGAACTATGTCAGGAATTTGAAATGAATCATTAATCTCCAACAACTCTGGAAAAGGCTGAACTCAAGTGACATCCTCATTTATTTAATTTTAAATACATGTCACTCCCAGACCCCAACTGGGTTTTTGCAGACTCAATAACTTCCTGTAGGTGATTTTCCTAGTGAAAATGCAACTTACAGCAGATACTGGGCACAAGCTGTGACATCCAAAATGTTGTCAGCAACGGTGAACTTCTGGCAAGCACTAAGGCTGGGGTTCCCAAGCACCCCATACCATCTCCTGCCCCATCACTGCCCCATCGCAATACTCATTTGAGCAAAGAGAGAAAATGAAAAGCAACCATGTGAATTTCCTAAAACTAATTTTCAGAGAGGAAGCATGGAAACGTCCCTGCAGATACTGCCACAAACTAGGATGCTCTCCTGCTGGGCCTCTGCCTCTCTATGGGCTTTAGAATCCAAACCGGCTTTTTCAGTGCACAGCAGCTTCAAGTTTGCAGGCCTTGGCTGTGGGGTGGACGTCCAGCAGGTTGTTCCATCAGTGCAAGACCTCTCCTCATGTGCCAGCACTGGGAATTTTGGCAAGGCATCTTGCTGCACACAGGGGAAACATGAATTTTGGAGCAGCCTGGAGAAAACGTCACTTGTGGGAGCTTTCAGTTTTTGAAGATTTCATCTTTTTCCCCCAAGAAGCACGAGCGTGCTGCTGGCCAGGCTGCATGCAGGCAAGGATGAACTTGTCAGATGGGGCTCTGCCCTCCTGCTGAGGTGCCTGGAAAGCTCATGCCAGCAACCAGTTGTGGTCAGTGGGGCTATGAAAACATAGCAGCAGAAAATCATTCCCATCTGTGTTTCTTATGACACCCTTGCACCCATCTTCTGCTTCAAGTTTTTAGAAGTTCTGTTCCCATCTTCCCCTGAGTCCAAGTCCATGTGTACAGTAAACAACCAAACAAAAATAGGTAGGACCACGTCTCAACTGCACATGCCACTAGCTCGGGAAGCAGTCTTTTCAGCAAGGCAATCTGTAAGCAGCACTGAGTAGGTAGGTAATTCTGGGGTGTGGAGAATCCACAGCCTGCACTCAGAGTTGCTCCCGCCAACACAAAGTATGGTGTTACTACTTCAAGAACAGCTTGGGAGACAGTGCTCCCTTACCTCCATCTCTGCATATACTACTACCAGAAACTTGTTAGTCAGTGCTTCCTTCAGATACAGTCAGTATGAGCAGTACAAAACACACCTACTGACACGCTGGTAAGAATTTTAAATTCTTCAGTATCCTCACAAGCCCTTAACTCTGCATCTGTCTGAAAGCAGGAAGATTCATTCCTTCACCTTTTTTTTCAAACTATGCTATGCTTTTTTTTTTTTTTTTCCCCTGCCCACAAATTCCCCCAATGTCTCTATTTATCAAAGCTGAGGGAAGTTCTAAGAAACTATTACTGCCGCTATGGAACATGCAAGTTCCTTCACTGCTCCTCTTGCAGCTTTGTGTTTCTTTTCCTGGTAAGAACAACATCCTGATGGTTGGAATCAGTGGTCTTAGATGTCTTTTCCAACCTTGACGGTTCTATGATGTACAGAACTGCATACGAGTGTACACTGACCCTTGCCATTTTAACTATGGTATCTGCTGCTCTGCCAGGAGCCTCAGGTCTTGAAATCATGTGATTGCAAGAGACCCTGTTTTGACTTAAAACTAAGAATTTTTCTAGTTAATCTCACTGTAGATTAATAAAAAAGACTAGAAAAACTTCAAAATGTTTCAAGACCTAGAAGGAAGATGAGAAGGAGAAAGAGAAGGAGAATAACAGAAAGAAGAGGAAGAAGTAGTTGTTGTTGTTACTACAAATCTCAGGTGACTTGGGTATGAGTTCTGCACATCTGGAGCTGCCAGCAGAGTAGAAGAGCTGTCTGCACATTGTCTTCTTATGGTGAAAAGTTCCTGCAGGCCTGGGAGGCCAGAGAGCTCAGTATCATGACAATTACAACGATTAAATTTTCTTGTGAAATCGAGAACTGAACAGAGTTACAAAGAGATGTAAATAGCATCTGATGAATCATGTGAGAAAGGTAAAGCCAAGCTGCAAAACATCCTCTCTCCTCTTGGCTCCCAGCCTAGGAGCTCAATCTTACCATAACAGTCCTTCACAGATTATCTAGCAGCAGAGCATATAAATCTCCTTTTATTTTAAAGCAGTAGGTAATCAATACCCTAAATAAGATAAAAACACAACTCTATTTAGAAAATTATTTTCTTGTTAGAAGACAGGGAATAAATATTCCTAATAGGTACCTACTTGCTTTTAAATAATAATGGCATCAGCTCAGTAATATGTGATGCCTCAATTAGAGCCCCATTGTGCTATGAGATGTACAAACAGGTCAAACTGGTTCAAGCTATTCTTGTGATAATTTCTGAAAATAAAGAACAGAACATGGGAAACATAAAATGCTGAACGTGAAACCTCCTGCCCTTCTGTCAGACATCTTGAGTTGAGAAATCCCCAGAAAACAAATGAAGCAAACTACTGGGACAGGCAGTCCTTAATAAAAAAAAAAAAAGGCACTGAAAACTGATTTTACATTCATTCTTGTTTCATGGATTGCAGAGATGAAAGGCAGTAAAGAAGTGTGACTAGTGAAGTAACTCCCTCTTTGATAAGGCACACACATGCACACACACGCACATGCGCACGCACTTGCCCTCTTCCTACATACAGTAAAGAAAATCACTCAGCTTTGATTTTCATAAGTAATCAAGTGAGTCACATCTAGATATAAATTAACATGATTAATACTGAAGAGCAATCCACTACTTTAAATTTGCCCAGTGGTAGTTGCACACACAGATATTTTCAGTGTTTTTTTTTAATATAATTTTGCAAAATAAGAAACCATCTCTCATGCCTCAGTGTCTGAGATATGAATGGGAGGCAGTTTGTGCCAGTAGCCTCCAACATTGAGAGATGGTATTTCCCAGGTCACATTAAAAGTGGGTTAGAAATATGACAACTGAAAGAATTTCCAAATCTCCCTTGATCTTGCTGCTAATTACAGCAGGTAGTCAAATAGTCTGACCACCTTTCTTTTCTCCAAAGATAGCTTTGCATCCCCACTATGTACAGTAGGATATGTAGAGTCTTCAATACTGTATAGTTATGTACAGACTTCAACAATGGCTCCCAAGATCCTGAAGGATAAAAATACAGCAGCATATCAGGGTTCAGCTATTGTTATTATGGGAACTGATAGAAATTTTTCCTCCAGAAGACAACTATGCAGAAAACTGGGTTTCTGCTTAAGGAATACTTTCTACTAAACTTCTGTTTTCTATTGAAAAATGTCAGTACACTAAATCCTATAGAGCAGAGGTGTTAAATGCTGCTGCAGTGAACCTGGGGAACTATTTTCATGTGTTGCTCATGCTCTCGCCTTGGGGTTATACCCTACACCCCTCACAACCCCACACTAGGTGCCTGTCCAGGATGGACTGTGTCCCTTTGCCACATGGGAGCCATTGGTTAAACCTGGCTAAAGAGAAGAGTGGAAGCCTGAAGTATCTATAACTATAAAAGTCATAAAGTGTTCTGGCAGTGTTTCAGAAGCAATATATTTAGATTTTAGGGAATATACTTCGCAAACTTTATGTGGGGGAAAAAACTCCTTCCATTTTCAGCTCCAATTACCATCATGAGAAGCTGATGGGATAACAGTGCCAGTGCCAAGTAAAAAGCAGATAGGAGAACCTGCTCTCTGCCTGGGGGAGTTTGTGATCTAAGTATTTCACCACTGTCTGCCAAAGTAATATGCAAAGGTATGGTAAGAAAGATGTAAGCAAATGCTTCAATTTGTATATCTGAAATATTATGAAGTGCTGACTCCTCTCAACCAGTGCCTCTCAGCTGCGTAATTCTATGTAGAAAACAGAGTTAAGGAGTGTCTTCAGGGCCAGGAAATGACTTACTTACAGATCAACTGCAGATTTCACATCTAAAGTATGGATGGTAAAAGAAAAAGGAAATTCTGCAGGCAAGGTTAGCAGCGCCAGTGGGGCAAATGAGTCAGAGGACAGTGTGGAAGAGAAGCATGCAGAGGAGTAAACCTCTTAAGGGGATAAGGGGCTTGAGGGGTGAAACAGAAGTAGCCATTCAAAGCAGATGGCAACATGACTATAGAGAGGGAGAAGAAAGAAGTACTGCTATGGAAGAATAGGGGTGGGTTTTACCGAGATGGGCAAGTTCTGATGGGAGTCTGACCAAAGCTTCTACTGCAGATGGTTTGAGACATGAAAACAAGAGAAGGCAAAGGGCTTTTGGCATGAGGGTCAGGGTGGTGGAGAAGCAGGATGATGAAGTACAGCCACATGTTTCCAAAACAGGTACCTTTGTCCAGTCCTCACTGCAAAACTACCTCCAGCTTTACATACTGAGCTCAAGCAGCCTTGGCCTCTCTCCAACCGCTATCTGAGCTTCATTTTACAACACTGATGTTTGGGCAGTTGCATTTGGATTGTAAGGGGTTAGAGATCATTGCTGTATGCTTTCCATTGCTATATTCCTTGCAATGCTGGGACTAACATCCAAGTTTTTCCTTTCCCCCAGGGAATGCTTGATGTTAACTTTCATACCTTGCAAAGGCTCTGCAGTCAGAAGGTCCCCTGGGTTACAGGGATCAGACCTACAAATCCTCCTCCTGTCCTCCTGGCAGCGACCTGCCAGAAAAAGCCATGTCCATCACAGGCACCCATGACAGCCAGGAACCACTTGGCCAGGCGGCAGAGAGCAGCACTGCTGGGACTTCTGGAGAGCAATCACCACAGGTTGGTGGGCAGTGTGTTCAGGAAGAAACCTCTGCATTCCACTGCAGAAATGTGCCGGGAGCACATCCAGCAGCCCTGACCTCAAGTAAAGGAAAGAAACAGAGAAACTTGCAGCAGTTTTGTTCAACAAGAGCGTCTTAAAATACAGAATTTAGGAGAGACTCAGGTTTGTCCTAGAAATCGAAAGGTCCAACTTTGCCATCAGTTCTAGAGAGACCACAGCAGAACAGAAGCTGGTATTTCACAGAAACCTCCTCACTTCCATGTCAATCTGTGTATGCAGTTACATAGTTCAAAGGAGGAGAATAAAGACAAACACCTCCGGAGAGGAACAAAGTGACACCACCACCATGAAAAACCTTCCCTGTAAGTGAATTCATAGAATCATAGAATCATCAAATCAGACGGGTTGGAAAGGACCTCTGAGATCATCAAGTCCAACCCTTGATCCAACACCACCGTGGTTACTAGACTATGGCACTAAGTGCCACGTCCAGGCTCATCTTGAAAACCTCCAGGGATGGAGAATCCACCACTTCCCTGGGCAGCCCATTCCAATGGCTGATTACTCTCTCTGTAAAGAATTTCTTTCTAATATCTAACCTAAACCTCCCCTGGCACAGCTTAAGGCCATGCCCTCTTGTCTTCCTGCTGGTTGCCTGGGAGAAGAGACCAACCCCCACCTGGCTACAACCTCCTCTCAGGTAGTTGTAGAGAGCGATGAGGTCTCCCCTGAGCCTTCTCTTCTCCAGGCTAAACAACCCCAGCTCCTTCAGCCTCTCCTCATAGGACTTGTGCTCAAGTCCCTTCACCAGCCTGGTTGCTCTTCTCTGGACCTGCTCCAGCACCTCAATATCCTTCCTGAACTGAGGGGCCCAGAACTGGACACAGCACTCCAGGTGTGGCCTCACCAGCGCCGAGTACAGGGGCAGAATCACCTCCCTGTTCCTGCTGGCCACACTGTTCCTGATCCAGGCCAGGATGCCATTGGCCTTCTTGGCCACCTGGGCACACTGCTGGCTCATGTTCAGCTTCCTGTCAATCAGCACCCCCAGATCCCTTTCTGCCTGGCTGCTCTCCAGCCACTCTGTCCCCAGCCTGTAGCGCTGCAGGGGTTGTTGTGGCCAAAGTGCAGGACCCGGCACTTGGCCTTGTTGAACCTCATCCCGTTGGAATCAGCCCAACTCTCCAGTCTGTCCAGGACCCTCTGCAGAGCCCTCCTGCCTTCCAGCTGATCGACACTCCCCCCCAGATTGGTGTCATCTGCAAATTTACTAATGGTGCACTCCATCCCTTCATCTAAATCATCAATAAATATATTAAACAGAACTGGCCCCAACACTGATCCCTGGGGGACACCACCAGTGACCGGCCGCCAACTGGATGCAGCCCCGTTCACCAGCACTCTCTGGGCCCGGCCCTCCAGCCAGTTCCTAACCCAGCACAGAGTGCCCCTGTCCAAGCCGTGGGCTGCCAGCTTTTCCAGGAGAATTGGTCCTTTCCTGCTCCCGGTCTTGATCCCCAAGGAAAGAAGTGCCAAGCAGCTCTGTCAGAGCAACCAGATTACAGCATAAGTTTTCTCTTCAATGGCTGAATTCAGGTCACGCCTCCACGATCATTAATCCTGGCTCTTTGCTCTCAGTACACATTTGATCTGGATCAGCCCAGGGCACATAATCACATTTAAGATGAATTAGCTAGAACACATGATACAGAGTTTATGCTGGCCTTACGCCAGCTGTGGGAGGACAAACGACACCCAATCCCACACAAAGCCTGCCAGCACAAAGTTACCCCAGTGCTGTTTTTGGAACAAACGTGAACCAGTAGAGCCACATAAGTCCCCTGGAACCAGCCCTGCACACAGAGTGGTTGCTGCATTTTTAATGCATTTATACTGAGTCAGAGGCAGACTGACTACGTCTCACTTAATTACAAAGTCAGGGCAATCAGACTTAGTCAAATCACATTTCACTCCTTAGAGCAGAGTTGTTCCACAAGTTAGAAGGATACAAATTCACCTAGACTGGGTGTAAACAAACACCAGTCTAAAGCAAGCAGAACCATGCTCTCACTCCTCCCTCTGCATTTTGGAAACAAACTGTCTTACCCGTTTGGGCACATAAAAGAAAATTCGAAAACTCTCTCGATACACAGCTGATTTAACCTGTGACTTTATTGTTGAGTTTTTGCACCATCAAACCAAATATTGGGAGGAGAAGGAGGCAGGATGAGAGATCTCCTGTCCAGTGCTTGCTATTCTATTGCACCAAAACAGTCACCATCAACTGCTATCTCTGCTTGAAAATATGTTCCCAAAATATCTGCTGTGTCTGCCAGTGCAAGCCGTTTTAAAATACCATATATTATATGACTTTAATTGAGTTCAACATAGTAGTTAGCTCAAATATAGAAAACTGGCAAGTGTTCAAAGTGGAGTGTGTCTATAGACAGACAACACAATGCACTGTTTTCCTGCTAATGTCTGGGTGACAATATCTACACATGCCATTCCAACATGAGCTTGTAGCCAAATGTTTTCATATTCAGATTAAAAATAGAGTAAGTTTTCTGAAACAACCATCGCACCAGTTATCTTTTACTAGATGCAATTAAACAGTACTCAAACTCCTTGGATTGGATCCCAAACAGATAATTAGGAGAAAAACCATAAAATTCTAGAAAATAAAAGCCATAGGTGCCTCACATGGGGAGGCTCATAGAAGTGAGATAGTTTGAGCAGGGCCCTGAACAGCAATTCTGCCATTCTCCTTGTGACAATGAAGGGAACAAATGGAAGAGAAAGGCAGAGAGACAACCTGGCTCATCTCCTGGCCTACTGCTTCACCTTGTCCTTTGCCTTAGTCTGCTTTTCCCTAGTAGGACAAATAATTTCTATCCTACATCTTGAACCACATGATTCTTTTATTTCCAAGGTGTGATAACATTTCCTTATTCCTGTCAGTTGTAAAAGAAAGCTTTCAAGAACCTTGGTGAAACATCTTCTGTTCTAGCTTAGCTGATTCGTGAGATAATCTGTTCTTGATATATACAGTCCTAAGCCTGTAGCACTTAAATTTTAGATCAGCACCATATTCGTTCCTTGCTGTGACTCAGTGGAGGCTGCAAGAGATGGCAGAGGGGAAAAAAGAAAAGTATTTTTATAGCAGGTTATTTTTATTAGAAAATAGTGTGTTGTATAAAAACTGCCTTATTGAATTGAGGTGTTCAAAGCAATTCCTGCAGAGTAAGATTATAGTGAGCAGAGTGCAGGTGAGAAGGTCAGAACTGCAAACTAAATGCAATTTATTCCACTGGTGCAGAAACCTAGGAATGTACTCCAAGGTAATGATAAACACGTGTGATACAAGTATCTCACATGCACAGATGTACATCCCACCACACAAATCTTGAACTCTACTCTACGGCAGCAACAACAACAAACACAGTAAAAAGTACAAACTTTTAGTCTCCTTGCAAAATTATATGTAATGGATTATGTTCAGCACAAGTGACAAGAACAACTACATGGCTTAAAAAGACTACACTTGTCACATGTTTAAGTAAAGCATTAACAGAAAAAAAGGTAAGCCTACAGGAAAAAAGGTGCGTTCGGGTGTGTCCATTTGAATCCACAGTAAAGCCCAAGACACAAGATTCAGCTGAAAAATAAAACCCAGGTGGTACATTAAGCGTACGTAGGTGACAAAGGAATATAATGCAGTGGAAATACACAGGTATGGGGATTGAAGCCAATGCAAAGGGGGAGATAAACCATATGTAAAGTGCCTAGGGGAGACAATGTATGAGATCATACTAAAATTGTAGCTGTTTGGATGCCTGGAAACCAGGTGAGCCATTTCTGCAGAAAGAATGATCTCACATTCATTAAGGGCTGAGCTTTTACTGTCCAGTTGCTACCTGCTCCAAGGTCATCTCAAATTCGTTGTGTTCATCCCAGATGCAGGCAAGGGAACGTGCAGGGAGGGAGTCTCGTAAGTTCATTTGCCATCATCATGGCTAGGCTTTGCGAACGAAGATTTGAGAAGGACTCTACCCACACTTGCTACAAGCACGTTGATGGCTAAATTCATTTGTAGTGCTTTGAAAACAGAGGGGATGAGGATGAGGATGGGGAGAGCAAGAGCAGTGAAATCACCAAACCACCTAATGCAGTCTTATACTTAGTGTGAAGATTACTCTGCTCTGAATGCCAAACCAAATGGTTCACCAGCGACTATTTTGACCAGTGGCTCCAATTAAACTTAGCCAGCCAGAAAAAACACATTTATATATATTGACTCCACACTAGTTACCCAAGATCAAAGCAAATGAGGATGGGGATGAGGAGGACAGAGGGAGAGGAGACAGTGGGAAAGGACATTTTTCTCCTTTATTCTGGGAAAAGAGGTTTTCCTCCATTATAACGCAGCTCATTCTGCATATTTTCTGAGTGGCATGTTCCTGCCCCTACCAAGCTCATGACTTGTCATCTCTAGTCATGCTTAAGCCTTCCAATTTGCCAGTGGAAGTTAGATGTGCAAGTCTTGCCAGCATAGATGCCATGCCCATCCGCAAAAGACCATGTTCGCTCCACTGACATTTTAGCACATTAAGATAACTGTGAGCCAAAGAAAGCTGGGAGTTATGTTAGCACAAATTTCTACTCACCTATATTTTACCCTGCTTCAAAAAGAAAGACAAAACGAAAGACTACAAACTCAAGGATCAACACTATAGAAAAAGGCCCAAAGAAATCCAAGACATGGTAGGTTTCTTGAAGGAACAATCCCTTTCTCTGAAGAGCATCTGTAGTATAGTATCTCAGTCAGAAACTGGAATTTCCTGAAATTAATCAATTAACTAAAAAAAATTTGACAACATTCCTCCAAATTCTCCACATGGTTTGGTTGCATTTCTGTTTCTGGATCTTTTGATCAATCACGAAAGAAAACTGACTGGCTAGACTTGCTCTACTGAAAATGAAAGATGAACTGGGAAGCTCATTTATTTTTCTTGGAGAAAGAAACAAAGACAGACAAACTGACCAACCAGCCAAACCAGGCCACTGGCCAAACCAATTATTTGTGTCTTGCCAGTCATTTCAGTTCACATTTGTTTCTCTAACAAAACTAAGCAGCCCGTTAATACAGTTATTTGCCTAACAATGATGAGGGAATCCAAATTCTTCTGGATTGTTTCCAAACAAATATTGAATATAATCTTACATGCTATTTAATATTTATGTGCTATGTCATACTTTTAAAATTTTTTAAGAAGAATTAGTTGGAGGCTTTCAGGCCTCCACACTTGCTAATATCTATTAAACAACCGGAATGAAGCTGACTCACAAGAAAAAGTGTCTTCTCAGCTGATGGAGACATAAAATTTGGTATTTCTGGCTTATGGCTGTAGAGTGATTTCCTCTACAAATCATGCTTCAGGTGTTCCACTATCCAAACCAGAATTACACAGTAAGCACAGGTAGGGGAAGATCGAAGAACAGGACAAGATCCTGCCGGACACAACTAGACAGTTTGCACTTGATTTATGGTCTCACAGCTTGAGCACACCTCACTAATGCTGCTGTTCTAGTAACAAAACAGACGGGTATGCAGGTTTGTGGTAATAATGTTTGTTGAAAGAGTTATTCTCTGTTGCATATTCCTGCTTCTGCCTCTATTTTTTTGACATATCTCTAAAGGAGATATGAAAGCAACAAATGCAAAACTGGAGGGGAAAAAGGTCTGTAAAGGCTTCATAAGAGAAACACACAACACTATGCAGTTAGTTCCCAGAGATTAGGGACCAAAATGTTAATGATTATTTGGGAATCTCCTAGGCGTTTCAGCCATCCTTTGGGCTTTGAAGAGCCTGACCTAGAGGCACAGTCTCCCCCAACTCCTAGAAATATCAGCAGCTTTCTAACTGAAGCAGCAATGAATAGGAACAGAGGGGAGGAGAGCAAGACTTGGTTAATTCAAGGCCAAGTTCATCCTATGGCACCAGTGACCCAAACCCTTACATACCCTCTTTTCTTTAGATGCTACAAACAGCCCCTGTTCATGCAGTGACAATCAACAGCAAAACTCCCATCACTTCTATGCATAAAATTATCTGTGAGCTTTTGCTCTTGGGTGGACAAAAACTAAATCCCATTTATCATACTGACTCATGGACTGCTGTTTGGCCTTGATTCAACAAACCCCCTTATCCAGAAAAGATCTCCTGTACTTGATCACAGTACATGGGCTGCTGATCTGAGATCTTAAATACATCCCTTAATTATCACAACATTAAGTGTGTGGAGGTTAATTAAAAAGCAAACGAGGGCACTCCATAAAGGCCATTCCAGTTGCTCTGACCTGTAAAAGCATACAAGGCTTTTGCTCCGTGTATTTCATAGACAGGGAAAGTGGTTTAGTTAAATATTATCATGGCCTCTTGAAGAATATAGCATTTAGTATGGAAACACAGGAGTATGCTTTCATTTCTCAAGGAGATTAAATGGGCATCTAGTGTTTCAGAAAGAGCCATGGATTTGTGAAAAATCAGAGAAGAATGGCATTTGTCTTTACTAATATATTTTATAACACGTATTTTCAATATTTTCTATTATGATATGAGATGATCCATATGCAACTTCAGTCTTTCATTTCTACTCTCTATTTCTGTAGAGCCACAGAGAAGAACAAGGCCCTGCCCCACCTACTCACACTAATTATCTTTCTTGGCACTGATGTCTTACCCACAGCGATGAGAAGTGTGAATATTCGACTCACTGAAAAAGGTGAATGGAGATCCATGCGGCTGGTCTGTGGTTCAGTTTCTCCATTCAAGCCTCGAGCTTAAAAGTAAACCAGTGTGAAAAAAATATTTTTACGGACTATAGTTCATTAACACATAAGAAGAGAGGAGTTGAGAAATGGCATGGCTTTCTGCAATAGGAAATCTAGACTGGAATCTCCAGTCTGGCATATGGAAAGGGGAATACTCATCACCTACAGGACAATTCACCTTATTTAACAAAAAGAAGAGTTTCTGCACTGCAGATTTTTTGTCCAAGGCCAAAGCAAGGTACAAACACCATTCCTACCATCATAACTAATGCAATTCAAAGAAATAAACCATTCACCAACACATGTCTTTGAAAAAATTCCAAGGCACTGCATCTTGGTGCGGGAGGTCTGAGCCATTTTTTCACCTTTAATAAATAAGGGCAGCTACAACATTGTTTCTTTTGAGTACATCAGTTTTGGCCTTTGGTTTTCTGGAAAAGCACTAAGGGTATTCTCTCACTTATAAAAACCTGTGATGCCTCTGAGACACCAACTGGTTTGGAAAGGGGAATATGTTTTAAGTACCTATTAACTGTCAGCCTCCATTAATGAGACTGAGCAAGAATAGTGAGACAAGAGAGGGTAAGGAAGATACTATATTAAAGTACCCTGCGTCTGGCAGAAATTTTAAAGCTTGAAGTTGCACTCTGGCTTCTTTCCCCATACCCCAAAAGAGTCAAGAGCAAAAATAGGAAATTACAGAGAGGTAGGATTAACATCTGGCAGGGGAAAATTGTCAGGGATGTGACATGACAGCACCTGGAAAGACAGTTTGATTAAGGACATCCAGCATACATTTAGACACAGGAGGTCATGCTTAACTAACCTGCTGGATATCTTTGAAGATAATGCTGCCAGGGCAGATAAGAAAAACATAACAGATGCTGTATAGCACACTGAGGTTAGATTTGTCAAACGAAGTTTTGACAAGGTCCAGCCTCAGAGATGACTAATGGAGACAAACAGAGAGTTATGGATTGCAAAGTAAAAGAATGGAACAGTGGCTGTGGAGCAAGAGTTCAAATAAGATATAAAAAAGTATGTTGGGAAAAGGGTACTGAGTGCAGGGGTCAAAGGTTTGCAGATTTACAAAGGTTATCCCATCCCACTTACCCCAAACATTGTTTCTATGTCAGCACCTTCCAGACCAAAATGTCCACATGACTTACGCTACCTGTGATTAGGGCGCTTACATCATGGCAGCGAGAAACAACGGCCTTTAGAGTTGCTTCTGGTTCACAGAACCGAGTTTGTACTTGTACACTGATGTCAATACAGAAACACTGAAAAGAGTACCTTCACATGGGGTTCAAGCTCTCATCTAAGCATCAAATCTAGGCTGAGGACACTCAATGCTAAAGAAATTGGTTCAGTCAGCAAATCATAGAATCTTTCACGTTGGAAAAGACCTTTAGGATCATCGAATCCAACCATCAGTGTAGCACCACCACCATGTTCACCATTAAACCATATCCTTGCATGCCACATCCACACTTTTTTGAACACTCCTAAGCGTGGTGACTCAATCACTTCCCTGGGCAGTTTGTTCCAATGCTTTGACAAACCCTGCCATGAAAAAAATTTTCCTAATATCTAAACTAAATCTCCCCTGGTGCAACTTGAAGCTCTTTCCTCTTGTCCTATCTCTTGTCACCTGAAAGAAGAGACTGACACCCACCTCACTACAATCTCCTTTCAGGTAGTTGTGGAGAGCATCCTTTTCTCCAGGCTAAAAAACCCCAGCTCCCTTGGCCACTCCTCATAGGACTTGTGCTCCAGAGCCTTCACCAGCTCAGTTGCCCTTCTCTGGACATGTTCCAGCACCTCAAAGCCTTGTAGTGAGGGGCCTGGAACTGAACACAGGATTCAAGGTGTGGCCTCAGCAGTGTCAAGTACAGGAGGACATGTCCTGGTCGTGCTGGACCCCCTATTTCTGATACAAGCCAGGATGCCATTGGCTTTCTTGGCCACCTGGGCATACTTCTGGCTCATGTTTATGCACCTCCAAGTCCTTTTTTGCCAAGTAGCTTTCCAACCACTCTCCCCCAAGTACGGAGCCTGCATGTGGCTGTTGTGACCCAAGTGCAGGACTCAGCACTCAGCTTTACTGAACCTCATACAATTGACCTCATCCCATCAATCCAGCCTGTCCAGATCCCTCTGCAGAGCCTTCCTACCCTCCAGCAGATCAACAAACCCACCCAATTTGGTCTTCAAGCATGCTTAGGGTGCACTTGATCCCCTCATGCAGGTCACTGCCAAAGATATTAAACAAGGTTGGCCCTAATTCTGAGCCCTGGGCAGCACCACTTGTGACTGGTCACCAGCTGGATGGAACTCCATTCACCACCACAAAGTGTAGCTCAACACAAAAAGCACAAAATAAATCAATCTCTGAGAAAGGGATCAGGCCAAGCTGTGTATGTTAAGTACCATAACAACATGACACTTTGTCAAGATAAAGGATTTTAAGGGTTGTAGTGGGAAAACCCCCATAATTAAAGCCACCAATATATGGCAGAACATCGGAGAAAATAAAAAAAAAAATAAATAAAAAAGAGAGAAATGAGATTTAACTTGTGCTAGTAGAGATATGGCAATAATAACTAGAAATCAATGGCTTGTCCTGGAGATGGAGGCTTACCAGATGCTCTCTATTAGTCACTGTATTGCAGAGACAATATTATTGCCTCAGAGGGTACAGGAGCAGGGCAACAAAAAGGAAAACCAGATTTTGGCTCTTACTGGGCCATAAATTATTAGGTGGGTGAAGTGAGGGCATGTCATGCTTATTCTCATTGTTAAAGAGAATACTTTGATGTGACCTAGTAGATGATTTTCAAAATCATGGTGATCAAGGTAATCTCTACCAAGCTAGGGTGGAGCAGCAGGGGGAAGGAAGACAAGGTATGTCAAAACAGGCTGCAAACATTTCAAATAAAACAACTGGGAGAAAACAGGGAAATTGTCAGGCAGAACTGCTCCATCCGAAAGGTAGTAAACATGTGGAAGAAGTTACCAGGAGACGCAGCTGAAAAAAAGGCTGTATATAAGCTCAAAAGACACTTGGACTTATTTCAAGTGGAGAGAGGGATTTGGAGATTTTTGTGAAAACCAGAATCTTGGGATTAAGATGCACCATAAGTATGCCAAGCCAAGTCAGGGTGCCTAAAATTGTTCTTACTATCAAACACTTGAGACAGAATTCCCTGTGTTGCTGCTGCACCTTTGCCCTGGAGCCACAGTTAAGAGAAATATCTCTGCATAGAAATCTTCCTTCCTGCAGCTTCTTTTGGTCAAACCACTTAACTCGAGAAGAGCTCTTCTCCCAAATACCTCAAGGCTACAAATAGCTGTAACAAAGGCAGAAATGAGCTGCAGGAGTGTCACCAAGTCCCAGTGGCAATAACTTCCTCAAGTAGAGACGGCACCTGCAGCTGCTGCCACATTTGCTGTATGGCCGCCCCAGAACACTGGCTGAGGTCCAAGAGGAAAGGAGCAACCAGAAACAGCCCTGTGCTCACATTTCAGGGGGATCTTCCCAGGTCCTTAGCCTTTCAAGACCTGAACTAGTCATAAGGTTTATGAGTAAGGCTCCCTGCAACCCCAAAGCTGCCACAACTCCAGGCTGCCACAGACACGGTCAAAGCCTCTGAATTGAAGGGGGCGGGGGGGGGTGTGTGTGTGTAGGACTCCCTGCTGCCGAGGGTCCATTGCAGGACCCTAACACCTGTCTGTTTACCTGTCTTCTTTACTGCATTTTGAGCTAAAATATAAAAGAAGAAAAGTGCTGGACATGTGCACTCTAGAAGGATATTCACTCGCTGTTCCCATCCCGAGGACAGGATCTGATGCCCTCCATGTTGAGCATCAGCCCAGAGTAATGTCCCTGCAGTACAACAGCTATGAGATGCAGTTTTCACCAGAATCATGTCTAGGTAAGCAGGATAATTCAAAGGATGTATATGAAGATCTTAACTCTTTCTGCTTAAATTCCCTACTTATTTTAGAATAGACACCTCAGAATTAGCTTCAGTTTTGTTAAGAGAAAAAAAATAGTGTTTTTTGGTTTGGAAATTTACACCCACCAGTTTAGCTTCAAGATATTTCTTGTGAATGAGCTGTAGCATGCAGAAATTAGGCGACTGTTTTGGAAATGTTCAAATGTTTCTTTCTAATAGAGAATTCACCACCATGGAAATTTTTATTTTTATATTTGCTGTTAGTTACAGAAATATGTAACCCTAAGATTGAAACAGGTTTTCTCTTCTGATATTTCTTCTGCTATTACCTGACACCCTGATTTCTTACTCAAGAAACATCATTGGTTCCTAGTGTTTATTTCATTTTGTTATAAAAAAAGCAAACATCAGAGCTGTGCAGAAAAGCATAAGTAGCAATATAAGTATCACAACTGTATACAAGAGGAAGAATAAAGTAGAAGGAGCTGTGCTGTCAAACATGAGCATCCTGTCCTAACTACAGCGGTAATAAGAGAGACAGGATTTAGAAGAAGGCACAAGGTAAATTATACTTTCTTTTTTTTTTTTTTTAATCTTGTTACTATTCCTTCGGACACACCTTAGCCAATGATGCTACCTTCAGATATTCCTTGGATGGGTGTGTTATCCTGTTCAGTGGGCACTGAATCCAAACAACCACCAGTTCAAAAGCCCAGTCAGTATTCTGCTTTCCCTTGCAAACCAGGGCTGTATCTCCCAGCTTGCTTTCCTCAGGCTGTCCATAGTATTGCTCTCCAGGGGACCTGCTATATAATCCATGTCAAATGTGAAAGTCCATCAAGTTCTTCTAGCTTGTAAATCTCAGGCAAAGGATTCCTTATCCCTCCTGATCACATCCAGCTCCCCACCAAATGCCTTTAACTGGCCCCAGTCATCACACCGTCCCTGACAGGGATAACAAACAGAGAGCTCTGAGGAAAGTTAATATTATTAGGCAGGGTGTAAAAACAGTTAACTTTATTTGGGGTAATGACAGACCACATTCCCCAGAGGTGTAAAGGGACTTTTGACCATTTATGGGAAGGTGGAATTTCTCTTTTGGAGAGCCTGTAAACTGCCAGCATCCTCCACCTGTGCTCCAGCATTCACTGCAGACACCTCATGATGATCATCTTTATTTAGAACTGTAAGTAAATTCCTTCCAAATCCATCAATTCTTCCATTAGAAAGTTCTCATGTGAGTGGTATTATTGAGATGACCAGATTCAATGACTCCAGTTGCCTACAGAAGACAACTGGCATTACTCAGGCCGAGGCAATCGGTAAGAAAATCAAATGACAGTTAATGTCACACACTCCTTTGCTCAAATGTGTTGCTCTAGAGTAAAAATGTGTATTTTGCATTTGTTCCTGGTTTGAGACAAATTTTCTTTATGTCCAAGATTTATTTAGGATATGTCTTTTGACTGCAAGCACTGAGCGATTAATTTCAGTTTTCTTGTTTCAATTATATGCTGGTAAATTATATTGATAATCATGATGACAAAGCTGTGCTTTGCACAACCAAGTGTAGCTTAAGCAATTATCCTTCTGCCTTTCTAGAAGTCATTCTGGAAGAGAAACATTAAGCACATACTCAGTTTAAGCACTGAGCAAAATAGCACTCATAAGTGGCAGAAGCACTGTAAAACAAGATGGAAAAGATTAATTATACCCCAGGCTGCTCTTAGCAATCTTCAGATGACCTGAAAACCAGAAACAGTTTGATAAATATTTCTGTGATACATGTGTCCAGGATGGAACCTAAAATAATCAGATAATGTCCTCACCACAATTTCCACCAGTAACAACTGCTCATTTCCAAATATGTCAAAGTATAAATGCATATATATATATATATGTGTGTATATATATATCCAAACTATGAATCTATTTTGAAAAAGAAGAGGAACAAAGTTTATTGTTCCATATTGGCACAGCAACCGACAGAGAAACACATCATCTACTTCACACGGCAGGAGCTCATGGAGCCAACTGCTTGTGATAGAAATAGGAACAGGCAAGGAGCCCACTGAAAGGCAGCGTGGGGCTGGGAGCCTCCTCTTTCCCACCAGTCTCCATATCATTTAGTCCCAGCACAACGAAGTGGGTTACATGAGGAATTTTTTCCCCCTCCAAAGCAGCCTGTGCAGCTTTATCGTAAAGGAAACATAGCCTGGGTGAATTAGCATCACCTTGGCATACAGCAGTGCTCTGAGAAGGTGGGAAGAGATATGGTTATAATGAACTGTCTGAATCAAAGTTTTTGCTTCCCTACAGTAAGTGTCTATAAAGAGTTCTGATTTCCTTTTAAAGAAAATAAAAGTGAAGTCTGTTCTTCCTTAGATGCATGTGCAGGCTGATGGCCAAAGTCAGCAGTGAGAGCAAAAGCCCTATCAAAGTTTAAAAAAAAAACCAAGTAAAAAACCCCAAACAAACAAACATATCCCAAGATAGACACTTAACTGAACCCACTGTGACACAATATCCAAGTTCCTGTCCTTTCCCACTTCCTTCACTGCTTATTTGGGGCTTGACTAATGCTGCAGTCTTGCCAGTCCACCCACGGGAGTCTCAAAGGATGCAGTTTCCCATTCCTCTGTGTAAAACTGGGAGAAAAGGTATGGGAAAAGGAAAACTGAAGCCACTGAGCCACCCCGTTACTTTACGAGTCAGTAGGCAGCAAGAGCAGGAGAAGGCAAGGAAGAACCATTCCCTCTTGCCGTCTCCAGTGAGCCACCCCAAGAATTGTCTGGCCACAAGACAGGAAGCAGACACTGCACTTGGTGGCTCCACATCCTCACTCTCCCTCCTACCTACTATGGCACACGGGGAGGAGGAACAGAAGACCTCGGTATTCCTCCAGCTGCCAAATCCCAGCTGTGGCTGTGTCTCCGGGAGCGGGAAACAGCACTGTGTCCCCAGGGAACTGTCAAGTTTACAAGGCAGAAACCTTGTACAGCAACTACGGCACAAGGAGTATAAATAATCAATGTCAACAGAGGAACAGCAAGGGAAATGTTCCGTTACAGCAAATCTGCACCTATGTCCCACATGAAAAAGTATCTCCCCTCTTTCCTAATGGGAATAACAAAAAAGTACATTTAATTCTGGTGGAGCAGTAAAACAAGAATAAGTATTCCCTCCCCATCTTCGTAGTTAGCATTTTATAGAATGATCCATGCCAGCACATCCCCTTCTCCTGCAGGTCCCTAGGGATAGTTAAGAACATTTTAAAATGAGCATTTCTTCACTCATACACAGAATGCACATTCCAGTGCTGCTCTATGAATACTGGTGATGCCAAGAAACAACCACACAGTTCTCCTATTCAGGCTGCTTTTTCAAATGTAACAGAGTTTTATCCTGAATCGTGTGCCTTTGGCTGAAATTTTCCGATTTTCATAGAAATTCACCAAAGAGATTCTGGCGTACAGAAAATAAAACTGGTTCTGAGCTACAAAGTGAAGTTTTCCATTTCAAAAGGCTGACAGATACTGTTTTGTTTTGATACAAAATAAACTTTTATATTTCCTGTAACAAGATGTTGTTTGGTCTTGACTCTTCCTTTAAAATAGTCTCCTCTCTTCTTTCTCACAAGAGCAGCCCAAGATTGTCTGTCTAAATACTTCAGTCTCTTCCTGTAACCCATGCCCTTTGCCTAGCTGATGCAGCTCTGATCATGTAGCAACACCATGCCATTCCCCTCATGCACATGCAGGCCTGGCTGGTCATGCAGGAGGGCTTGGTCAGCAGGCTGGAGGATATGGGAAGAGCAGATAAGCCATTACCAGAAAAGGCAGCAAGATTTAATAAATGCGAGTAAATGTTCTGATTTTCCTGACGAAAATTGCTTTTATCCCTTTAGGGGAAAAAAAGGGAAGCTTTCTTTGTCCTATTGCCTCTTTCCAAATTATATCACCTCAGCCCAGAAAACAAATATACTTGGACACCTGATTTGTGGGAGTTGGACTTGCAGGTTTTTTCATGCAGCTGAGTCTATTCTCTTAAGCTGAGTTGCAGTGACTTTATACACATCATATCATGTTGCACAGTAATGGTTTAGGAAGGGATTTCCAGATTGTCCCTGAGAAACCAATTTAGTCCTGAAGGCAAAGACGCTGAATGAATTCACATTACCTCAGACTACACTAATTGCATTAAAACCAAGGGCATGGTTAAGAAACAGCAAGACACAATTCAGGTCTTCATGACAAAGCTGCTCCTAGATTTCTCTGCTGTTTGTACCCTACTTTTGTGTTATTTCACCTCTCCCTGCTCCAATGGAGACCAGAAGCTGCCAAACAACCAAAAAGGACTTTAGTCCAGCAAGTAAGAGCTCAATTCAGGCACACAGAGAGTCCCAAGGAAGCTACTGCTCATACAGTTCACACAACAGCTCAGCTGTCATTAGACTCGTTCACAGGGAAACCTGACAAGCAGAAACGACAGTGTCTAGAGAACAAGGAAGGTTCAGTGTCCCTCTCCTCCTCTTCCCCGACTTGTGTCAGGCACTTATGTCAAGTGGTCGCAATTAGTTTCACCAGCTGCGACACACACGCTCATGGACACAGGCCCTACACAAATACCATGGGAGCGACTCTTCCAGCCTATAGGGTGCTATGCCCTGGGATTGTATAAATGGGTATGACAGAACCTGCTCGAGAAAAGTGCAGGGAGGTGAACCAGCTTGCCCAAAATCACAGCATAAACCTATGGCTTGACCAGACCTAGATACTGGTCTCCACCTCCTAATTCCCTGACCACAGTGGGACTATACTCCCAGCAGCAAGAGAGCGCGAGGACAGTCAGTGTTTCCTGGGACAGTGCACTCTCTTCTCTCCCAAAGCATATGCTGTCTTCATTAGGCCATCTTCTGTCACAGCTCATAACTCCACTGCACCACAAACTCCAGGCTGGCGCAACAGAATCTGGCCTTCCCCTGGCAGTGGCAGTGTGAACACAGCAGTGCTCTCAGGGAGCTGTAGCAGGTCCCCAAATCAATCTCAGGTAGGGCCTCTGGCAGCCACTCCAGGGTTAACACATAGCCACATTCACATTTCCTGTCCTTGGTCAGGTCTTTTGACACTTGCTTGAAACCCAGGCTCATTTGGAAGACATTAGGATTTTGGGTGGAGGTGCAGCTCATGTCCTGGACCGGCACTCAGAGCTTTAGCTGTTCATTTCAAACCTCTTGAAGCAAGACAGATGGGATTTTCCCACCCCTTCGCTTTCCTCATAAAAATGCTTTCTAACGACTTTTGCAAAGCCAGCTCCGCCTGCAACATGCAGTTCCCCTCCCTCAACTGTTTCAACACACGGAGAAGTTACACCCTTCACCTGCTCCCTTGCCCCGCTGCCTGTAACGTGCACAGCCACCAGTGCCCCTGCCCTGACACCACACATCTCCAGGGAGAAATGAGCCGGCTGGGAGTGGGGCAGTGGGAGATGAAGCGATGAAGGGGCCCTGCTGCCTGCGCTGGGGGGCTGGGAGAAGCAGGTCAAAACCTGGCCGTCACGCACCACCCATCTGTGTGACGCCGAGGAGAGAGATGCATGAGGCTTTCAAGGCCCGTGGGTGTTGTCTTCTCATCAGAGCATGACAGCGGTGCTCTGTACAGGCTTTATTTCACAGCAGCATAAAAGCAGCAGAAGGTGGGGTTAGGAAGGAGGGCAGAAAACCAGTATGCAATCTTTTATTTACACTGAGAAAAAACATGAGACGACCGAAGGGGAGGATCCAGCCCTCCTAACACACACGCCTTAAATCTAAGCGGGACACAGACAACCTTTCTTAGAAACACCCACCTCTATCCAATGAATATGCAAGGAGCCCAGAGGACTGCTTCCCCATCTTCCTAAAATAGAGCTGGGTGGGTCTGTGACACTGTCACACACTCCTTCCAAGTGTAAAAGGCTTTCAGTCATATTAATCCTCCTGCACCCAAGAGTGCAACATGTCATTGTGTGAATGAAGACTGCAGAGTAACTCACATATCTCTGTTGGCTGAAGTAAGGCTGCATGAACAACATCAGTTCTGCCATTTTCCACACACACTTTTTTTGCAACCTTAATTGTATTCTTTCAATAAAGACGTGCATGAGTTTTAGGGTTTTGGGGTTTGGATTTTTTTTCATGCATAAGATATTGAATAACAGATGCTGGACAGGAGCCTCTATGTAGTAAATCCATGGATTTTTTTCATCCCATTCACAGAAAACCCAACCTCCTGAGCTGATGAAATCAGAAGAGGCAGAGAAAACTGAAGAGCTGTTTGGGGTTCAGGAGATCCCTCCACAGTAGGAGACATAGTGGAAAGGAGTTGACTTTGCTTTTAGAGAGTGGTGACACAGGGCTGAAATGGTGACTCTCAGTGAAACAACCAGGAAGAAGAGTAAGACTTGCCTGTGGGCCAGCACTGAATATTAGCAAACTGGTGTAACAGGGGTTGTTGGGCTATTCAAGTAGCTGAAGAGGTACTCAGTGTGTGAGATGAGTGTCCTGTACTGTATCTCCATACGTATTTTCCTTTACAAAACAGTTGTTTGTACAATTCTCGAGGTATTTTGTTTATTCTGTAGGTTTCCTGGGGTGACAGAAAGGGGCTGGTTTACTCCATTTTAAACATCAGGCTTCCTATCTATGGGTGAAGCTGGTAATGTTTATGACACTCAGTGTTATACAGGTATTTAGCAGCTTTATGCAGTGCAACAGGTCAGAGAATAATTTTCACATTGCTACAATTAAAGCACTTCAAACTCCATTCACTGGGTGAACTCCTGGTGAGACTTTTGCCTCTAAAGTAATATAGTTTTAAGGCAAATAATTACTTGTGCTGGAGGTTAAAAAAAAAGTAGAAAAGAAACCTCAAATCCATCTTATTTGTAGGATATTGGTAACTCTGCTTCATTTCACAGCCATTACCTTTTCAAAAAGTAAAACAAATGAAGAGTGGAATGAGGTATAAGAGAGCTGTCTAGAACAGACTGTATATTAAGATTATAAACAAATGTTTCTCCGACCTCCCTCTTGAACCCTGTTTTTTGGTAGCCACCTAGCTGTTTAGCATGAAAGCAAGGAGTGAATCAGAGTCTTAAGCCTCCATAAATGCATGCTAATAAAAGAAAACCTCAACAGTATTTATTTTTGGCAGAAATCCTAGTATCAGGAAGGCAACATAGCAATGGCACGAAGAAAAGGTATCAAAAGCAGAACCCCTCATCCCCCTGTGCTACAAGACAGGCTTCCAGGTTATCTCAGGTACTGCTGGTGGCTTGTAGGACAATTCCCTCTGGTCCCTGTGCCCTGACCATTTATTCACACACTTGTCCATCTCCATCTTGTGTGACATAAACACTACTGCAACAGTTCCTCAAAAGTGTTTCTAGACCACTGCTTCAAATAGGGTAGGATCTAACTTCAGGAGCTAAATTTCAGCATCTATGTGTCTTTGCTTACCATTCCCTGACAGAGAAGCAACATTTATTGATAGTTGAAGCATGCATCAAATATGTGAGTGGTTTTACACACAGCCCATTGCAAAATGGGGTACAGCTATCAGGGTCCCAAAGATTCAACGTGACTTTTCTTAGATTAAGGTTTACCCTCCCCCCAAATCATGCACATAAATCAAAACTGAAGAAGACAAGAGAGTAACATTTGTACTGACTAGCATTTTAACCCAAAAGTGACAGCAAAGTAGAGAATATATTTATCCTAAAAGACAAAAATTACTTAGTAGAAGATGGGAAAAGGACTGTAAGACAGTGAAAAGCTTAGAACAGATTCAGGTAGAGGAGAAAGAAGAGATAACTCCTCTTTTCATCCTCTAAAAAGGCAGCACCATGCAGTAATTTCTATGATGCAGACCAAAGGCTCCTCTTTGCTTCACAGAGTTTGAAAGAAGGGAAGAAAGAGTCAAAGAAAGGGAACTTCTTTAGCAATTTGGGTGTTATGCCAGGGTGCCTTTCAAGAGCTGCAGCACTGATATCCGAGTATTAATTCCTCTTCACCACATTGCAGAGAGCCAGTGGCATCTCAGCAGATTCCAACTTTACCTTAGCAATGCCCAGCAGAGCAGCTGCACTCCAGAGAGCATCTCTCTTGCACGTCCCTGAGCTGTCAGTTTGCAGCACATCACTCCAGCCATCCAAATGGGAGGCCAGCAGAAAGGGGACGGCTCACAGTGACCTGCCCAATAACATTTTCTGCAGTCTGGAAATCCCAGTCAAAGCTCATCCACTCCCATCATAACCTCCCGCAATCAAACCTGACAAGGAAAGCCAAGTACGGAATGCATTTCAAGCCTTACCTGATCTCCCAAGGGTAGCTCTACATGCTTGAAGCATTTTGATGGGCTTCCTGAAACACCTGCCTGGCTAAAGTGACCTACAAACACCAATGCACAGCACATCCTTTATTCCACTTGCCTCAGCTTTGGAACCCAAGTGCTGTATTTAATGTTGGGGGGGACACCAGAACAAATCAACTCAGAATGAGGAGGTGGACAACAGAAGAGCAGAAGAGCAGGGACCAGCTACCAAACTCTGGTGGAGGTAATTATTATCATTTGAAGGGTATGTTGATAAATATGATGGGGACTATTAATCCTTATAATGAGCTATAAAAGTGCCTTCAGAGTAGAACTGTCTTTACTCACTACCTCTATAGCTACGAACCTAAAAGAAGGAAATAGGAAACAGCCAACTTGCAAAACTTTACTGTCTGACCACAGCAGCCAATCCCTGCTCCACCAGTGTCAAGCCCCACACCTTGGCACACGTGTGTGCCAACAAAGAGAGAAGAATGCTGTGTGCACAGATCTTTAGCATACTACCTTCTGCTAATAATAAAGAAAGAATCATTTGAGGACATTAAAACAGGCCAAACAAACGAAAAGCCTGGGCTCATGTTCTCAGGCATAGGAAATCAGTGCAGCTTAAGTGATACTAGTCAAGTTACAACAATTTATTCCTACTAAAGGTCTCATCCATTAAATGCTAACACTGTCCTTGGGTTTTATTTTCCTTCACTGGGTTTGGGAAAATAGGCTCATTTTTAAAAAAAATATAAACTTCCTCCTCACCGTCAAGCATCTGTTTCTGAATTCAGTGAAAAGTGAGCAGGGGAAATTACTCATTTTTCAAAACACTTTTACCCCTGCATATGCAAAAATAAAACAAGTAAGGTTGTGTATATATATGTATGGATAGATTAAAAAAAATCCCACATACGTGGCACCTGACATATATGGCATACACCATACACATACCAATTATATTCAGATGCATACCATAGACACACACACAGTATATATATGGGCCTGCACATTTGTATGTAGATACTTGTGGCAGAGACGTCTGGAGAGAAGGCTCAGAGAAGTCCTCATGCAGTCCAGACTTTCAGGCGTGGCCTCACCAGGCCCCAGGATAGACATCACTCAGTGACCTTGTGGAACAGAAAATTTTACTTTCTGTAGGGTCGACGCTTGCAGAGCATTTAAGCAGGCATTTCCAACCCTTCCACATCCTCCAGTAAGGTTCTCAGACAGAGCAGGTCCCTACTAAATCCTTTGCATTTTCAGAGTTCCTTCAGTGAAGCCTGACAGGTCTCACCCCATCATATCTTGTATGACATTTTCCATAGGCAGCAAAAGCAGAGAAGCCATGGCAGCTCTCTCACTTTGGCAGCACAAGGGACACCTGGGGGGTGCACCGGGGCACAGCCACAGGCCATCCTGCCCCAGTCCCAGTGGACTCTGTGTCACCATTTTTGCTGGTGCCATCATTGCCACCATGATGCCTAAATGTCCCTCTGGAGTGGAGTGGAGCAAGGACCAGTGAGAGCAAACAAGTGACACAGGGGATAACCACAAGCACAGGGCCTTACACTGAGAAGGAGAGAAAGTCCTTTGGAGAAGGATTTACTCTCAGTGAATGTTTTGTTTGTGCCTTCTAACTCTTTGTGCTAACATGGCAAACCATAATTATTTGTGCATTGTCAGCTATTTTGAAAGGGAAGCAGCAGTTACAATCTGAGGAATTTCTTTTTCATTGCTAAATACTTTCTAGGAGAAGCAATGTGTTCTGTGTACGATGGAGGCTCCTCATGATGTGTGCTTGTCACATCTGTATAATGGCAGCTTTCAGCATGTGTACCAAAGTCCATTCCTTGGAGCAAGAGAAAGCCAGGTCCTGCATGAGTTACACACAACTTCAGGCATCCTTGTGCTGCAGCATCCCAGTGCAACAGTGTTTAAGATGCAAAAAGGGAATAAGCACAAGCCAGTAGGATACAAGGAGCCTAAACTTATGGCCACATTGGAGTAGCCTTATCCTTCATGCCTGAGATAAATGCTTTGCTCAATCAACATTCAGAGAATTTGTTTTTCCAAGAGAAGAAGAGAAGATCTGTTTCACAGTTCCTCCCAGCAGCCTCCTGCAAGCAATGGTAAAAGTGTTCTGGCTGGAGCAGACCCAGGTTCCCAGGGGTGCTCCTCTTACCTCCCACACAGCGAAGAGGCACGGGGCAGTGCCAAAAGGAGTGCCAAAGTTTGCCTTTCTCTTTCTGGAATGTCAGTGCTCATTGATCACTAAATCTCTTCAACAGCTTATTAAGTAGATGTCACAGAGAGTTACTGCTAGTGTTCTAATAATTTAGAAATACTAATGGAGTTTTTTTGATTGTAATTTCTTTCTGAATGAAAAATGCTCCCTGTGTTAAAATATGAAGATTTTAGACCTCACTAGCCAGTGTGCAAGACTGTTGATAACACGGAACACAAATTTAGTAGAAATTTTAATACTGCAATGGGTTTTTAAGGTTGCTCCATAGCTTTGTTGTCTTATTTTTTTATCATTTCAAAGGATCCCTTCCATTTGGTTTTTCCATTTGCAGACAAACTGACATTCTTCTGATATATATTATTCACAGGTTCATGTCAATACCAGCATAAGCAGAAGCTATCAATCACTTCTCTTTAAACCTTCAAAGAACTGCATAAATATCAGTTTGTTTTCACAACATCCCTCTAAGCGTTGAGGAAAGTAGTTTAACCACTTCACTGGTTTGTTTAATGTTCTCTGGTAGTTTAACCATTTAGATTCATGTGTGGCTTAAGACCCGTAGGGTCTTAAGAACCCACATTCTGATACATAGCCTATATTTACAAGACTGGGAAAGCATATTTCCCCCCACCCCCCCCCAAAAAAAAAAAAAGAAACTGAAGCCAACTATTTCCTATTTTAGAAGAAAGCCAGAAAGCATTTTCATAACAGAACTGCCATGCAGCATTACCGGGTTGTGCTGCCTTTCCCTTTGGATACTAAAAGCTTCTGTTTCCCCACAAACACATAGAAAACAGGAGACACCACTGTCTGCTATCTCCTAGTGCCTTCTTTCCCACAGGACTTGAGACCGGGCAGCAGCAATACATCTTTTTGGCATCTGCAGGTACACCTTTGTGGCTACCTGTGCTCTGCCACTCCCACACAGGGACAGCACGTCTGCCACAGGCAGGTACATGTCCTGGACACAAAATTAAATATAGGGAAGAAAGCTTTCTTATGGTGAAGAGGGTCAGACCCTGGCACAGGTTGCCTGGCAAGCCTGTGGAGTCTCTGTCCCTTGAGATACTGAAAAAGTCCAGCTGAACACAGCTCTGAGCAACCTGCTGCATCTGCCTCTGCCTTGAGAAGGTATTGACCTGGATACTCTCCAGAGATGCCTTCTTTCCTCAGTTGTCTGTGTCTTTTGCAAAAAGAAGTTGGTAATCTCTCATTTGAACTGCTACATGCTCATGCAAAATAAATACCAAGGTTTGAGGATACCGAATCTGTGAGTAGAGCTAGAAATGTCATGCCCATGCCTACAGATGTCATCAACTGCCCACTCCAGCAACAAATGATAAAGGGAGCCAGACACATGAAACAAAAAAGTATACACAGAGGACCAAAACTAGACATCTGATTCCAATATTCAATGCAAGGAGCGGACGGGTGTTCTTTGTGTTTGGAAGCCTTTCAGCTCTAAAATAAAACTACTGTTCATTCTCCAACAAAAGACTGGGATCAAGTATCAAACTTTTTTTTTTTTTTCTTTTTGTTTAACAGCTACCAGCCAGACTTCGTAGCACCCTTCTCCCACAGTTTTCCTTCACAGATAGAAAAACCCTCCTGCCCATTACATCCTTGGTTATTTCACATCCATTGATCACTCTGCCTGTCCATCTAGCAGTACAGGAGCAAATAAACAAGAAAATCAAGATAAGATAGATTTTTGTCCTGGAAAGATGCAGCCCTGTGCTGCCTCCCCTGTGTTCTCTCCTTTTCCCCCTCCTTCCCATATCTGCTTTCATCCCTAGAGACATTTCCAATAGCAGATAAATCAGCACTTTGAATTCTTCTTCTGATGTTGTAACAAGCTGGCAACTGGCATGACATGTTGTAGAGAGACATATGCGAATAGCTAAGTCAGAAATAATGAGATTTCTCTCTCATATTCAGCGTGAAATGAGAGGCAAACGACAACACTGCTGAAAACAGAGGACTCCAGGAAGAGGTGTGGGGAAGGGAGGTAGAAAGAGCGGATGTCTAATCCACTTTGCTTACTGCAGTGGATTGCAGAAGAAAGACTGTCTTACAGGCAGCACCCCGGGAAACATGGACTCAGAAGGATGGGACAGTTGCAGAGCGCAGTGTCTCAAATCTGGGCAGCTCCACCCTATATCCCAAGGACACATCCCCCATGGATGCAGGCACTGCTGTGTGATGTGGCCAAATGAACCAGCCCTTCAAATAAAAACATAAGAGACAAAAGAAGGGAACAAAAGAGAAAGGGAATAAAAGGTCCCAGTAAATCAATTAATGCAAAAGTCTGCTTCAGTTTATAGACAGCACTGGTAATTGCTGTGTGAGTTGCCTGTGATGAATAGGGGCTGGTTACCGTTGCACAACTCATCCTTCTCTGCACGGCTGGGAACCGGCAGAATGCTGATCTCCACTGAAAGTCTTTAATTATTGTTAAATTAATCAGGGCAGGGTGTCAGGTCTGGGTTCATGCCTAATTGTCCCATTTTCTTGCAGCCTCAGACCCCCACCTTCCTCCCTTATCCTCCCTGCCCTTTCCCCTGCCCCTGCATACTATCATTTTTGGGTTGGTGTTGTTTACACAGCAATGAGCCACAAAAAGGTTTTTGAGATCCTGCACTTCCACTACTTCAAGGACTTAGGGTCTTCAAAAGCCACAATGTAACACAAAACTCTGAAAAGCAGAACTCCAGACATACTTAAAACTATACAGAGAGTATTTTACCCCCCCGTGCAGAATTCAGATACTGTTGCTGTTGTTACTACTCAACACTGGGCATGCAACTACGTCCCAGTCACGATCTTCTTCTCCAGGGTGGTAGAAAACACAGATATCACCATTTTAGACTTCTTCATTCCCATTAGGGATCACGCCACTGAACAGCTTTTGTCTGGTCCAAACTGTTTCACATTTTAGTGTTCAGAGCAGAGGTCAAGAGCCTGTCTATGGTTAGAGATGACTTCCACATATTTAGAAGTCTTCTTCACAAAGTCTTAAGTCCCTATTTTCTCTCTTCTTTGTCTTCCCAAAATGCTGAATGATTAGTGGAATATGACTAAGGTATTCCATGCAACTGTCATGTTAAGCCACAAGTACATAAAAGATTACAGCAAGGAGAAAGAGACTGTGCTCCACGAATAGAGAGGATAGGACAAGAAATAATGGGAGCAATTAAGGAATAATTAAGTTGTAGCAGAAGACATCTAGCTTAGGTGTAAGGGGAAAAGAGCAGTAAGAAGAGGAAATTACTTGAATAAACTTCCAAGAGAGACTAGGGGATCTGTCACCAGGGGTTTTTAGGAAGAATATAGACAATCAGCTGTCAGGACAGATGCAGACGGACACAGCCTAAAGACATTGAGCTGGTCTGAATAACTTCTTCCAAACCTACAGTGGAGAATCAGACTGGTCTAAGGGAAGGGAACTGACAGATAAGCCAGTCATCAGCAGGGATCCTGAGGACCTGCTCAAAATAAAACTGCAGTGACAAACTCAAGGTTTGGCTCTGTAGAATTCTGAAAATCACCCATGCTTCAGTGTGGGTCCAGTCTTTACAAAGCTACATAAACATTATGGAATTTTCCATGATTCTTATAATGCGAACATATCAATTAGAGCAAAGTTTGGAGGGAAAAAAGGTGAATTAAATTTGACAATTTATTTATTAGTCAAAAAGCATAACCATCCCAGCAGTCTGAATTCACCATTTTCCATCACTGTGCAGAAAAAGTTAGTTACTTCTATAATGCAACTTGCATGACATAATCATACTACTCCCCTTCTCACCCAACTGAAATGATCCACACAGCAAGGCACCAAGGGAAAGCTACAGCCAGCATAAGCAATATTTTATTATTCTTTTTTAGTATAGTTTAAAGAATACTTCACAGAGATCATTCAGAAAGTTCCTTCACTATTTCTAGGTCATTGACAGGAGCAAGTTTACTGTTTTGAAGAATAAATTATCAAGAGATGCCCAAGTACTCTAATGCATCTAACACTGTGGGGCTGCTCACAAAGAACTTAGCCATGAATTTGGGAGCAGGAGAAAGACTTGAACTCTGAAATCTCAAGAGGAATCTCTAGTCATTCACTCCTTCATGTTACCATGAGATTCTTTTACTTTTGGCTTCTCAATGATAAATGAAAAGTCTTCAACCACTGAAGTTAGGCTGTATAAGAGTATATCTTTGTATAGTTAAATTTGATAAAGAAGCACTTTAGATGAAATATGCTTGTATTACTACAATGATTCTTTCTTACTTCCTAAAAATTGAGACAAATTAGCAAGTCTTTATTATCCTAGAAAAAGGCATCTAGCTTTTTATTGGCGCTCCCATATTTGCTTGGCTCAGTTTAACATTCATCAGGGGTGACATCATTTACATATTTTTATTTGCATTAGAATGGCAATTTAGGATCATTGTGCAATCCCAGCAATATGTATCACACTGCACAGCTATGATCGCCCCACTGTTCTAGCAGTAAGGAATCTAACACCAACATAAGTGATGTAATAGTTTACCTAATTGAACTGCTTTCAGATCCTGATACATTATTTTGGGAGGGTTTGGAGAAGGGAAATTGTGGGAAAGAGAAGGACAAGAAGGAAGAAGAGGGACAACAATGAGATTCACTCCATCAAAACAAAATGTCTTGGGTTTTATTCATACGTGAAGCAGCAGAGTTTATTAGTTAAAACTGGTCTTTAAAAGATATGTTTTCGTTAGCCCATTTTTTTCCTGCTGAAGAGCAGATATGGAATGACCTACTTCAGTGACAAATATGTTGGGGTCACACTGTGGCAGATAGAGGGACTGTAGCAGGCACAGCACTGCCCTATCTTTTTTTCTTCTCAAACCCAGAGTCATGAATTCCTTTGTTTTCTCTTCAGTCCCCAAATGGCTCTAGCCTAAGCAGGGCAGACAACTGGGCTTCTACTGGCTCATTATCTTGGATTATTTTGGTTCTAAAGGTACTTCTTCTAAAGAAGATGGGTCCCCATTGTAATAGTATTATCTATATAATAACAGATGCTCTCTCATATTGCATATATCACCTAATTTTCTGAGGGTCAATATACATCTTACCAAGAATGGCATTTGTGGGAGGGTTCTTACTTTTTCTTTTTACATATACTAAAAGATTTGCCTATTTCACAGAAGTCTGTAGCTGAGATGTTATTGATTCCTTTTTATCTGTGAGACACTTGCATAACAAAATAACTGGGTTTCATACTATGAGGAGAGAATAAAAGGACAGGGTGGGTAAAAGCAATTCTATGCACAGCGCAAACCAAATCAGGACATCATGATTTTGCTGGCACTTATTATTCTTCTTTTCTTGTTCATTGTAAGCATCATAGTGTTATTTCTGAAAAATGTTCCTAAAGTCTTTTTCTGAGTTTGTTTACCCCTGGGGCTAGTATTTTGTACTGGAATTTTAGCTCTGCCAATAGAAGAGTCAGTGTTAACCAATGCTTGAGCCCCCATGCTTTATTCCCAGATGCCTCTTTACACTGTAGCAATTCCTGTGTTATTGTTAAATAATCAGAGGTGCAGAAGATGTGAGAAGCAAGTTACTTGTATTGGCTTCCGCAGACGAGAACGAAAAAGATAGTTAAACTTCTCTCAAATTGATACTTTCTTAATTATCTGTATAGATTTTCTGTCTGTCTTGCTGTTGCAACCACTGCATCTCATTAGGGGTTCTTTAGCTTCAGATGGTCTCACAATTGTTGTTTCAAGATGCTTTTGAAAATTACTGTAATTTGTTACTTGTGTTAAAAAAGGCTTGAATTATGAGCTTTTTCAACAAATGTTTACCAAGTATTACAGAAACTATAATGAAATTTCATTTTGTAACACTTGGTGGGTTTATTTTTTATTATTATGTTCTTTTTTTTAATCATCTGAAGTACAACAACCCCACCAAACAGTTAAGCCCTAAGTAGAGTTCTTAAGAGTTAAGTTTTGGTTAGCCTAGAGTACTGGAAGTAGGACTTCATTAATTTGAGCAGTATGTTATTACAGCTTATACATAACAAATCATAGCCATTAGTAGCTGAAAATTATTACTTGAAGGCTAAGCAGAAACAAGATGACAATCTTGCTTGACCTCCCAGGACCATGTGTCACATCTCCCTGCCATAAACAGGTTACACTGGATATAGCCTGAAGGGAGGACAAATCCCCCCCCTGCCCCAAAAAAGCTTTTCCCTCCTATGAGGGAGGGAAATGAGACAAAATGTGCTTCAGCAGTTTTGTGTTTGGAGAGTGGAAAACAAGAGACATGAAAATGCCCTCTCCTGGCACCACTTTTCCAAAGTGGAGACTCAAAAGGTGACTGGAGGGTCTCCACTGCCCTCTTTACAGAGGGCAGCACTTGTTAGCAGTGAACAAGGTAACAACAGGGAGCACTTTAGACAGCCCAAACTTCCTCCTTGAGCTTAAGATGTGGAATATAAACAGCCCTACTGTGAGGTGCCTGAAGGTCCATAACCCCAGATCTTTCAGCAGGGAGAACAGAGTTATTTGTCACATTAGAATATCACTTTTCCCTCTCAGAGTACTGTGCTCATTTTAGTTTATATATGTATATAAAAAGAAATCCTTAACATGCTAGCAGGATTTAGCAAAGGTGTTGCTCTTCTCCATTTTTAGTCTGTTTTGCTTGTGGACTTGACAACAGGAATCTGTGACTGGCCTTTTTCACTGCACGATGGAAGGTGCATGTTCTCTGCAGGCTCTACAATAGGACGCTTTCCAGAAACAGCAGCAGCAAATCTGAGAGCAAAAGACCCTCGGGAAGATGAGTAATACAGAGAGAAAAGGGAGAGATTTCTGTGGCACGGGGCCCAAACTGCAACTCTTCATGAAGATCAATGGGGTTTGGATGTCACTGAGCCTGAACGGAGAATGCCTCTGTGTATGAAAAAAGTGCCTGCCCATCACTCATCGCTGTCCCGCAGGAGTCAATTCAGCCATTGGGCTGTCCAGTGTCTCTGCTGTAGAATTTGGTGTCAAACCACATCAGCCTGAAAACTGTATTTCTCCAGGCTAGTACTGACATTCATAGTTCACAAGAAAGACTGCAGGCCTGATTCATCCTCATTTTATGCCACAGCAGTTACACCGAAGTCAGTGAAGCTGCACCAGCACATACCTGGAATGGGTCCGGCTCAGCAGTCGGGAAGAGCTGGGCTCTCTCCTAGACAGTTTCTTGGGAAGAAAAGTTCCTGCAAGGAATTCCCACCACGTGAGCAACAATGGTGCTTCTGAAAGTCTGTGTACAGGATTTTGGAAGGGGAAAGATTCAGCTCTGTGGGAAACATAAGCCCAGTATGAGCACTTCATGTGGATATCCTGTACAGAAGAAAATATGACTGGCAGGGCACTGACTTACTTTAAATCCTAACATTGCTTCAATGCAATTGCCACTGCATTTTGGTGATGTTGTAGGCTTTTCAATTGGCACGTTCTGGGAATCATTCTCAGACCTGCTTTTCATGTTAATATTTTGAATTATTAAGCTAAGTACTTCAAAATCAGCCCTGTGGTGAGCCTCTCTGAGGCTTGACCAGGTTACCTCCAGAGGTCATTTCCAACTTACAGTTTTCCCTGAATTTAGGATGCAGAGATTATTTGCTTCTGGTGATGCTTATTCTGCCCAGGCCTGTTTCAAACCAGACTCTAGTCAAGCTCTGCCTTTTGTAACCCTTTTATCACAAAGCACTAACTTTATAGTTACTAACAGACTACTAAGTAGAGTGTATTACTGCAAGATCATTTCCAATCTCACTCATCTACACCAAATCTGCTTCCAAATCTGCTTTTAACACTGATGTTTCTTCGTGTATGGGAGTTCCTTGTAATTTCTCCTTTCTTAGACATTCCATACAACTGAGAAGCAACATGTTCCAGACTGCCATCATCCATTTTCCCAGAGATTCCATATGGCTTTAAACATCTTGCCATTTCTGTTATCCCATGGTAAATGAAGAGAGCCTGATGGGAGCCAGAATAATGAAGTAAATTTCATTTTGTTTTGCTTTTTAATTAAAAATAAATGCACTTACATGCTGATCAGATATGTGGTGATGTCTACCCGTGCTTTATTCTGTGCGTATGTCTATACACCACGTATATGTAAAGTCTGTACAAGCAGCATTCTTTCCCAGGAAAAGCCTGTCTAAGCCCCAACCTGACACACCCTGTTCCTCTCTGGATACACCACTCAAACACAGACAAATTACAAATGTGAATGTGCTACATCACTCCTGTTTCTCTTGGCACTTCCCAAGATTTTTTACACCGTGTGCCAAAAGTGCTTCTCTCTGCCAGTATCCAGCTCCTCAGCACAGTGGCAAATGCCAAAGTGGTAGAATGGGCACAGATTTATTGAGGGACGATGGCAGGAGCAAGGGGCTAGGAAGGCTTCACCCTCTCCAGTAGTACTAGCTGCCTTGGCCACATTTCTCCAGTTACTCTGCTGTCCTCTCACCTCTACCCATATGCTTTTCAACACTGCCAACACCCTGGTGCTTTCCAAAAGAGCTGCCTCTCCCTGGCGGCACTGCTGAAGAAAACCAGTTCATTTGAGCTGGTAAGCCAGTCAGTCATTATTTAAAAGATGTTCCAGTTTTTCAGTATATAAATTAAGCGTGACACTACTGCAGCAGGACCTTTACTTCTCCTGCACATCCAGTTAGCCTTGATGGGAGTTAATAACTGCAGGCAGCAAGAGCAGGATACTGCTTTCAGGAAAAATAGTTAGGAATAGCTTTCAGGGTACATGAAGTTGTTCCTTGCAGTGCAGAATTTTAAAATTAGCTGACAGTCAAATACCCCAAAACACTTACTTCTGTATCGCTTTGATCTTTGATGCTCAGCCTTGTGGCTTGTTGGACGTGGCATCTTTACTTCTCCTGCTTGCTTTGTGCAGGAGTTGTATTTCAAGGCATCAGAATGCTAAAGGAAATTAGTAGAAGGTATCATTTGTGTGGCCCTTATCCCGATTAGCTGTGTTTCCACATGTCCTTTAATTCACCCAACTAATCGTAGGGATGGCGTGACCTTTGTCTTTCACCTCCTTTATCACTCTCAGCTAATGAACTAGCTCCCATAACCTAGGTCAACCATTACAGATAATCAGCCAGGGCTGAACTCTATAGCTTTTGTCTGCAAAACCAAAATCCCTTTGCTCTGCCAAATTCAAAGCACAGCTACAAGCTAGGAATCAGATTATAATGTATTTGTAGGAAATATTTTATGCAAATTCTGGCACTTTTTAAAAAAATTAAATATTCAATCAGGTATTTGTCTGTTATTCCAGACTTTGACTAACTTGACTGTAAAATAATATGCTGCAGACATTTGCCACAAGTCATTGCATTATGTTTGAATGCACACTAATATAAAAGTAAGCTAGAAGAGAGCAGCTCTGTCACAGCTGAAGACATCACTTGTGTTTGGACTGTGCAACCAAATCTAACCTATGAGGAAAATATAGAGCATCGTGTCAGGAGACTCTCCCCTATTCTACCTTGGTGCACACACAGCTTATCAGCAAACAAACAGGGCAGTGTTAAGCATGAGAAATGAGGATTTATGTGCTCAAGCCCTGAGCATACCTCCTGTGTGGAAAGAAAGCTAAGAAGGCAGAAAACCCAGCAATCTGCAACATTGGGCATTATGTGTTTCACCTGGAAGAGTGGAGCCCAGACCTCTCCTTGGGGTAGTCAAAAGCCATCACAACAGCAATGTGAAATGCCAAGATATGCAACCCGACAGCAGGCATCCCCTTGCTGCACATACAGTCACCAGGAGCTGCCATGCACCTGAGCAGAGGCTTCTTGGGCTCACCACCAGCAGGCTTTGGAGAGCAGCCACCGATGCAGGCTGCCTTCACCCACAAGAACTAATCCAGTCTGGAGAGTGTTCCCTTAGGAGGGGAGCAGACCTGGGCCAGGCTCATATCCATGGATGCTTGTATATCTGCCCCATCGGCTACACAACACCAGGTTGTTTTATTGGTCTAAGCAAACTAAAAGAGCAAAACCGAAAAACACACCAACTAAAACCTCAAAAGCATCCTACTTCCCCATATTTGCACAGCAAATTCGGCAACTCACAGTGTCACTAAGCGAGGTGGTGTCAATAGGACCAAAGCACATAAAGACCAGTGACCCACGTCAGCAGTTACCAGCCTGCCTGGCACCATCTCTGAAAGAGGCATTCCCCCTCTCCTGCACAGCCTGGCTGCAAACAACATCCATTGTGTCTTTCCAGTGATCCATTCTGTTTGTTGAAAGCTGAAACAGGGCCAGTGGCTCTTCTGTTGGCATCGCAGCCCACTTTTTGGTTGCATGCCTTGTTCTCTCCTTCTATCCCCGGCCGACCAGCTCGCTTAAACAGCCAACAGCACTCGTTTGGATTTATCGTGCAGTTATGGCCCGAGTCCAGCCCTGAGCTGGCAGGATCAGTGGAGGACCAGCATCGTCCTATTCAGCTACACACAACCTACTTGTCATCCTTTTAGGAACCAGTGACTCAGATGTAACTTTATTGCGTCCTGGCAGCTGGTGGGACCGGGTGAGATGTACAAAGACAATAACTCTGGCATCCATCAAGCCCTGGAGCACAGAGCAGAAAGCCTGCTTGCAACCCTCATTCAAGCACTGGCATAATTAAAACAACATTACCATTCTTGGTGGCAGATTTTCACCTTCTGTAAACCCAGACTTTCTGTGAGTGTTTTGTTTTACCAATTGACTATGTCGGAAAGTCAATGGATTATAAAACAGAAGAGTAAGTTCTCTTTCCTTCTTTTGTGCTACTGCTGTTAGCAAAACCACTGCAGCCTACTTTAGGGCTGTGCATATGGTGGTTGCTTGACTGCACCTTGGGCAGCTACCTTGGGCAGCTACCTGGGGGACAGCAAATGAATGTAAGGGTTTACTCTTTTGTAAAGTTCCAGACAAGATCTATTTTCAGGTGCTTTATCTAAAGGGGGCAAGTAAGAGACATCTTACATTTATCACAGGCAATCCTTCCCTCTTAGGCTGTGGTTTCAGAGGAGAGCTGGGCAGCCCCATAGGCTCCTTGTGCCCCACATTCTTTCCTCCTTGCCCACTGCCTGCTCCCACCCACTGCGGTGCCCTTCCAATGCTGCTGATAAAGCTGGTTCTGAAGGCTTACTGAGACCGGACCAAGGAATGCTTCTGGATGGATGAAGAGGAGAAAACAAAGTATTGAGTCACCCTAAACTGAAAACAAATGCAGCCTGTTTGCCTCCATGCAGTGTATTATTCATGGTACCTGCTCCTTCCCAAAGGGCCACCCCCTCCACTGTAAGCACTACAGCATCCCTGTATGCCTACAATGCCCTGCGTATGCTCTAGCTAGAAATCCAACTCCTCTCTATCTTCTCAGTTACTAAAGATCCAACCAGTACCAAACTACATTTATGTTTTTCCGTAAATACAGATTTTAGCCCTGCCTCAACACTGCAGATACCAACAGAAGAGGATTGGGGAAGAGGAAACATCTTCAGAGCAGTTGCAGGGGAGAAGCCAAACACATCTCCCTCCTTTTCCCTTCCCAGAATGCAAGATGATGCTGTTACTGCATCCTCAGACCTGTTTACATCAATGTGCAGCCAACGTATGCCCCATTCACCTGAGGCAATGCCCACTCCCGGCCTAGGCAACTCCAGCAGCTGATCTCCCTTCTCCTCACATTGCTGCTCACTGTCCTAACCCATCCCCCAGCTTCAATTTTTGTCTGCTCTTCTAGAGGGAATAACTCCTGTGGTTGTCTCAGCAGCTGCTCTTCGCTTTCCCAAGCAGCAGCAAGAGCTAAATTGACCTAATTCCTGCTTGTTTCCCTGCCACCCACAGAATCTGAAATAGCAGCAGTGAAAACTGCCAAGGCGCTCGTCAGCGGCCGCTCTGCCGCAGCGCGGGACCGGCTCACGTTCACTCCATTTTCTGCAGGTCCTGTAAGGGTTAGAAACTTTTCAGACTGCAAGTTTCAAAACCTTCAAAAGTGGAGGACAATTATTGCAGGCAGCTCTTTAGGCAGCCTCAAGGACAAGTGGATTTTTTTGTACCCTACGGCACATCCTTACCAGCGTTCTTTACACTGCAAACATCAGACATATCTATTTGTAAAAATCCATGGATAAGTCTCTCAGCTACTGTCTCACCTCCTTTTCAGACATAGTTTGGATTTGTAGTCAGGTTTGGACTATCAGGCTGATTTTTTTTTTCTTTTAACAAAAGCTGGGTCAGTCATGACCAAAACTTCAGCAAGAACAGGAATTAAATTTGTATATGGAATGCTGTAGTGAAATTAGCTCTCACCTGCCAGATAATCTGAGGGACCTGTTACAGCTTCATCAAGAGCAATCTCCCTTTGCTGAAGTCTACAGACTCAGATAGTAAAAAAAAACATATGAAAAATTATTCTTTCCCTCTCATGGGAACACACTGCCACAGCCCAAGCTGCCCAGTTGCCCCCAGAATTTAACAGGCTACAAAGCAAGCAGGAGTGGGAGCATTTATGTTAATTAGTGTGTGGAAAGGGAGCCAAAGATATGGTAAGATTCGATACGGCATATGGGATCTGATAACATGTCATTAGAGGTAGAAAGCAACCCTTCCCAGTGTAGTTTTCAGCTGCTTATTAAGGCTTTCTGTTCAAACTTCCAAGTGCACGGGCTGAAATTTTCCATGCCATAATTGCTACTATTCTGGTAATTAAAGCTTGCTATAGTTCAGAAACACAAGGGCATTTCCTAACTTCTGAGTGTGCGCCTCTGCAACCGTACTTAGTTTTGTTTCTAGTAACAGCTGAAGGAGGAGAAAGGCCTAAGTCTCTCAGCCTGAACATAAGCAACGGTGACGTTCAGGTTCTCCCAGGCTTGATGGGCATCAGCCGACATCACACAGGGATGTAAACTTTACCAGAACGTATTTTCTGTTCTTGCATATGCCCTGGGTTTTTATTGCTCAAGGCAATCTCAAATTTAGGTGGAACTCCCGTATCAGTCAGACAAGAGACATCACAAAAAAAAATGCAGCCAAGCACTCCCCAAATAATCCTCCTTTCCATACCTTTGGCAAAGGGAACTGTTACCGGTGGAAAAAAGCTCGTAACTTTTCGTAACATGAAACATCCTTTTGGATTCAAACTGAATCAAGTGACACACTGTGCACCATTAATTAAACCTGCAAATATTTGCAGGATAGTGAGAGGGCTTCATTCTAACTAAACCTTGAGTTGCTCAGATTTCAATATTGAAGTTTCTGCAGGTATCTTGCCCACTTCCTTATCCCAGCCTTCATCAGCATAGTGACCAATGAATGTCATTCACTTAAAGCTTGCCAAAGCTTCCACTAAGAATTTCTGGCACTGCTTAGACTCTAAGGAAACCTCAGAGCCAAACAGCCTGTGTAATAACTATGAAAATTGTATTATTAGCTTCTAAACAGAAGCAGCATGACACTCTACAAAGGAAATATGCAGGCTGTCAGAGGCACTGAGAGAAGGTGTCAGCTACAAATTAATGGCTATTTAAACATATTATTTGTTCTAAAGTGTTAAAAATGAGATTTTTAGCTCTGATGGCAGAAGAGGTGGTGGTGTCAGGTCCCACACCGGCATGCCATCTCTCCCAGCTGCTGCTGCCAGCATTTCAAAGCTGTTGATTGGTACCATTTAGGTACTCACATGGGGAAAGGAAGCCTCAGAAGCAAAAAGAGGCTTTATTCCTTCCCCTTGGTTTAGCTGAGGCAGAGACATTCCACTTTTGGCTCTGCTGACAAACACAGATGATTAAAGAGAAAAAGGCAAAGGAACAGAGATCAGCTTAAGTTAACACAGATGGACGACTTGTACACAAATCTAGCTCTTCAGTGAGAAACTGAAAGTACAGCTAGTTGGCTCAACTGAACAGTACAATGTGGCTTCTACATCCCAAACTCAGGGTTCTGCAGGTTTCCAAAGAGCACTGTGAAAGCAAAAAGTTCCTCACAATCTCAGATTTTTACTGCTCTTCCTATCTTGCCTATTTAAAATTTACCACCTCAAAGAAGCAGTCTCTGATATGACAGAGCCTAGGAAAATTAAACGGGAAAGCTAAAAGCTGAGCCAGTGGCAGGCATAAATGTCTGTATTTTCTGTAACTGTAAGGCACTGCCTTAGCTACCATGCCAACTCTTTTTTGTGGGGTGGGTATGTAGGGGGAGGTGTCTTAATTGTTGCTATTGTAGATGGAATTAATTCCACATGTGCTGCCACTGAAGGTACGTGGGGACTGGAGGCTGGTACTGCTAAGTGGAATTACTACTAAAATATTTTCACAGCACTTGCAAGGAGAGAGAGCAAGTGGAGAAAGGACCACTGATTTTAATCTATTTGAAAATGTATTTCTTGAACCTACTGCAAACATATTGATGGAGACTTGTAGGTCCAAGGTAAATAACTTGCCACACTCATCCACAAGAGTGGGTTGGTATAGGCAGTGCTTGGCATGGCATGCAATACCCATATTTCACATCAGAATTTCTTGAAAAATCTTCCTACAGCTCCCTGAGCTATCCGGGGACGGAAATGCTCAAGGATTTGGCAAGTGCAGAGTTTCTGAGGAATTAGGCTGATTTCAGAGCATTCTACCACCTGGGTCTCATTGCAGCCACAGCTCAGGTGCTGCAAGACCAGGCTACCAAGGCCACAGACCTGAGACTTCCCTGCTGCTGGCTCCCATGTGACTGCTGGCTAGGTGGGGATCTGGCAGGGAACAAGGCAGGTTTCAGATCCTGCATTGCAGAGAAAGTTTTCTTGAGAAAGTGCCTGTCAAAATTACATCATCACCAACTCAGAGTCACAGGCTTGTCTGATTTCAAGTTGGCATTGTCTGATAGAAAAGGTTTTGTATCAGAATATGCCCAAACAACACATCTGAATATAAAATGATGAAGGAATTTCATTGAGTCCACTGTGTCTTGGGGCAGGCCATCTGAAAAGTCTGGGGTAGTCCACATATTCCTCAGTGATCTTTTGAGCCTAAAATCCAACAGCAACTTCAAAACACTAGCCTTTTAAAGCCATTTCTGTTTAGAGAATTTTAGAGAAGAACTCAAGAGAATTAACCAACCTTTTGTACTTATGGCACACCTTCCTTACCTGGTCAAAACCACCAAAACATCACAGTATTGCTGCATCCATAATTACAGTGACACTATCAGCTTTTGAAAAATAATTTAAAAAAAAAAGAAAACCTAAGAAAGTATTATATGAACTCAATATGCTATTTAATGCCAAATAGCAGCCATCCTAGCCTAGTTACTAACTCATTTCTCTTTTCAGTGAATTGCATCTTTCTACAAAGTTGCACAAACCTCTCACATCAGTCTCAGACTCTCACTAAATGTCAGTCCATGCAGAACTTGGGTGCTCGGAATAGCTGAGCTGATGAAAGGATGCAATAGTCTGAACTACAAAAAAGGGGGCCCAGAGATAGAAAGGGAGACAAATGCAGGCAGCCTGCACTAGTAAACACTCCAGAAAGCAATCACACCATGGAAGCTAGAAAGGGAGTTTAAATTAGAGGAGGTACTGTTATTCTTAAGGTTTGTAATAAAAAGCCTGTGGTTCCAATTAGGAAAGCGAAGATGCCTGGCCAACATGCTATTACCAGCTTTTTTGGCAGGCAAGGCCATTTACAACAACCAGGCTGCCTCTCCTGCACTCAAGTATTTGTTTTTACATTCAAGCATTCTCAGACTCGATAGCTCTTGGAACAGACTCCAGTCACACTTGTACAGGGCAAAGTCTATATCAGATGGATCATCAAGCAGAACAAAGTGTTATTACTTTCTCAAAGCTGCTATTCAGTCACACCCCTTACATTATTTCTGTGAAAATGAGGGAGTGATTTCAATTATGGAAGTATGGAAATTTCAATTATTTGAATATGGATAGAAAGAGGCTGAAAATAGATGAGCTTGTTGCTTCTTTTTTAACCTTCAAGGCTGAAGTTCATTGTAAAGCTCCCCAGAATAACACAAAGCACCTTCCTTTCGACTGTGCTCTTCCATCTATCAGTCTTTGGAATGTGTCTGGGAGCATGGCAGTGCTGTACAAGTTGTTGAGTGTTGGAGGTGTTTGGTTATACCAGAGAAGAAACAAGGAAAGGAAGGGATATTCAAAAAGACTAGCCTTTGCCTAGGGAGAACTGGGGCTCCTTGAGTCAGACTCCTGCTCTACAGGAAGACCACTTCTCTCTCTGACTCTCTTTCTGTCTTGATATGTCTTGATCTTCAGTGACTTGTGTCCCTTGGGTAAGCTCCCTTTCAAGTTTCAGTCTTCCACACAGTCTCAGCCCAATGCAGAACTGCATGTGTTCAGCAGAAAATGTCCTCCACTTTTTCTTCCATGCTTATTTAAAGCTCCACTTCATTATATTTACTGATATTCTGACTTTAATAAATAATAATTGCATGCTTCTTGGAGGCTGTAGGCATCTTAACGCATAATTAATCATAGTATCAAACCCCATGAGCCTTCAAATCATCATTAGAAAGAAAATCTTCCAGCCAAACACCTTCCTAAAAAAAGTGAGATCCTTTCCCTTAATTGGTCTGGGAAGCAGAGAAACAGCTCTTAAACTGATATCTTCCTCGCAGTACTCACAGATCTGGACTCAGACCAAACCAGGGAAATAAATTGCAGAGATGCACAGTCCGTACAGAAGCACGTCCTGCCAGGACCCATCTCTCTCTGCAGCACAGTGTGTCAGGTTGAAATGACCATGAGGAGAAGGAAGAGGGAAAGAAAAGAGGGGAGCATCTTTTCTCCTCAAGTTAAGTGAGAATAAATATGTTAAGTGATACTTCAGGGACAAAACACTACACATGGTCACAGGTGTCTTCACAAAGCTGCTGTTAACTGATGCACACTACTCCTTTCTGAAAGGTGGAAGTGTAAGAGTAAGGCTTCAGAAGTGCTTTAACCCTTTTTTTCACCCAGGAGGGGTGTTCAATCTCCTTAAATCTAATTTCCTTTACAGTAAATATCAGCCTTGATTACAGCTGGAGAGTCTGCACTTATCCCTAACAATAGCAGAAGGTTGCTTCTGGTCTATATGATAATATTAATCATAATCTAACCTAAATGAGCACCACGTCCACAGGCTGAGGCTTTTCTCTTGCCTGGACACAGGTCCAGGTTAGCTCTGTCCCTGTGTTCTGTGGTAGCTCAGAACTCAGGGAGAGCTTGGGAGCTTGAACCTCCCTGTCAGCCTCAATAAGCGATGAAAAACCACAGCCATCTGGGAGCAGTGGCATAATGTCTCCCACGGCCCTGGAGCATGTGGTCAGGCCGCCCTCGCTGCACCTCCTGTATGCCCCACTGGGCCCAGCCACAGCCACTGGAGAGTCCCCATAGCACAGATATGTTGCAAAGCTCCAGTTTTCCCAGTCTGTAACTCCCAGCTCACTTCATTCACCTGCGGTGCTTGCCATCAGCACGACCCCATCGCGGGGCTAACCCCTGCGCAATTCTAAGAAGAGTAGACAACTTAAAAGATAGCTTATTTCCTTTGTATTATCTAAATTCCTCTTCAGTTTTCACTCCTGCTACACAATGAAGTAAGGTCTAATATGTAATGGATTACCAGCAGGGCAGAACGAGCAAATAGCTAACTTATTTGTTTTAGATGGAGTAACACAATAAAAAGCGTGCAACCTACTGCATTGTGCCCATGAACTTTATCCTTCTGAATAACACACAGTGTCCAAGAAAAATTTCCTGCTCTGAGAGTCTGCAACCTGGGACTGGAGCCCAAAGACTCCCAAGAAGCTCCACCAGACGGTAAACAGCTGCATGTCCTAAGGGAATGGCTAACCTGGCAGTGGTTTCCCATATACTGAATCCTTATTGCTTTAACAAGGTTGCCTGGAAGTGGCTTGAACAGAAGTAAAGGGAATGCCGCTCTGACCAAGTGACTCACAGAAAGAGGGAGGGAGGTCTTAAGATACTCTCTGGAAAGGATTTCAAAGCTGAGCATATTGTTCCAGGAAATGTTTACAGGCTGGAAAAGAGGAAGTTTTGACTTTCATTGGCTTGTTCTGTTGCAACATGGCATGTTTACCAAAAAGACATAAAGAAAGGGAAAAGAAAAGCTCCCTTCTGGAGAAGAGCTCGGCAGGAGGCAAAAGAAGTGCAGCTCTGCCCACTTTAAAGTATCAGCCAACAGGAGAAAATTAACTCTGTCCTGGCTCTGCCAGGCACACTCATACCTCAGCACCAAAAACATATCAAAAAGGAACAAACCCCGGAGTAAATCAGAAGAGGTCAGAGCACGAGGAGTATACTTTCACTGCAGAGGTTTTAGGGCCATACCTGCCATATACTACTCATTCTACAGACACCAAAGAAGACAATGTTCCTCCCTGGAGATGTTAGCAATGACTGGGAGATCAAGCAATTAGAGGGAGACTACATTTGAGGTTGTGGTGAGGTGGAGGGTTTTTTTGTTTCTACAGATCAAACAAATTCATAACAACCAACAGAAAGAGCAGGACTTTATGGACGCTCCTGTGGAAGGGCTCAAGAAAATCGTGTTATATTTTAGGTCAATGGCTCCTGATTTTTTTACAGCTGAGTTTCCTTTGAGAAAATGTGCCTTTCTGTTTAGTCCTGTGATTGCTGCTTTATGTCCTGAGTCAGTGCAATTTCATTTCCCTAATCCACTTCGGATATCTCCTCCCACCCTTACCAAGAAGATGCAAGATTCTCCTTTTGCTGCCACTGTTTTTTTGGCAGCAGCATAACCCTAGAGAAAGAGCTCATGCTCCTCTCTGACCTTGCAGAGGTACCAGGTCCCAGGGCTGTGAGACAGCCACACTTCAGCTGCTCCTCACCCTGGCTGAGCTCCTGACTCTCCAAAGAAATGTTGTTCTCCCACCAAAAAGAGCTGCAAGAACAGAGGCCTCTAGAGGAACACACTTTAGCCCATTAGAAAGTAAGGGCTAAAATAACAGTGCGGCTGCCCCTCAAACTGCACTGTCCCCCATGCTCTGAAGCCTCAGAACTTCTCCTCTTTTTCCCCCCACCCTGTAAACCTGACTCCAAAAAGGATGTGAACACTTTCAAATAGGCCCCAGAGCTTGTTGGAAGGAAGAACAATGAAAGCGAAGGGTCATCACAGGCCATGACAGCAGAGATAATCCAATACCCATCAAAAGGTAAAATGATGTTCATTTAGACTGACAAAAAGACAAGGACCTTGATCTAGAAGGAGTGACAGAAAGTTTGGCAAGAAGGTAAGCATTTCAGTCCTGGAGATGTGTGCTGAAAGATGACAGGAGGTGCAGAAGTCATCTTCTTTGTCCTTAGCTCTTTTTGCAAACCATATATATTCACTTTCTTGCACTGCAAGAAGCCTAATGAGGGATTAAAAAAAAAAAAATAAAGAAAAAAAAAGAAAAAAGGTGACTTTGTTCTGCAAGCCATTTTTTTAAAGAAACAGAAGTCCTTCATAATAAATTATCTAACCTGTGGACCCCTATGTGGACTAACTTTAACTTGGGAATGAAGGATCCCTGACTTAGACATTTTGAAATCCTAACCTATTTGACAAGATATTACTCAAAAAGCAGTGCCAGAATGTGTGAATTAATAGGACCCATATGTAACTGCTTAATAGTAACCACTTGCTTAATACTGTGTAGCTAAATGGTATTACAAAAGAATTAGCCAGTGACATCCACTTAGGAAATATGATCCAATCGATACTATGATTTCTTTTTAAGTGCTGAACTGGTTTTGACACATATAAAAATGTGGTTTCAATCAGACCAAACTGCACCACAAAAAAGCCTTGTAAAAAAATCCAGACCTGTGGGCTTTAAACAATGCACTGAAGTGAAGAACATTCACAATGGAATTGAGACTGGGAGGATGAGGGGAAGAAATAAGTGGTCCCTCAGTCATTATTACCAGCCATGAGATCACACAGACCTTTCATCTTATATTATCAATCTCCCTTAGTGCCAGACCTACAATAAAATATGTAGTGTTGGGCAGAGCTGTAACAGGAGGAACAGTCAAATTCCCCTTGCTTTTCTCCTCCTGACTGCCCTCATTTACATTAACTCCTCAGCAAACAGTAATAGCTAATGGAGCAAGACTGTTACAATCCTGGTTCAGTGACACTGGCTAACTGGGAACACTAAAAAGATATTCAGAAACATAGACCAAAATGACAGCAACTGGCACTTGGGAGAGAACCAACCAAAAAAGAAATAAGAAAATAACCCCCCAGACTAAAATAGCCCTCACACCAGGGCCATGGCCGGATAACATTTTTATGAAGCAACCCCACTGACCATAGCTCATCTAATTTTCTGTATGTCCAAAGAGGAGTTGAATGAACTTTCCTCCTGGCGATGGTCTCAGTCCAGCCTCAACCCACCAAGCACTGTAATTGTCTTGGCTCAGGCAAGAAACAGCGCCTGAACAATGTCCCACCTGCAGTTTTAAGATGGTGTTTCATTAAACTGAATTATCTTTGTGCAAAATGTACAGATTAGCTCCCAGGCTAGCTCATATTCATAAGTACACACAAGCACCAATGAAGCCAGTCGGGTTTGATCCCTTGCAGGGACCAACGACAAAGCTAACTGAGCCTTCACAGACCAACTGAGAGTAACATAACTGTGCCCAGAAACTCCAAGAGGAAGGGCCAGAAAGAGCACACACACACTGAGCAGTATGTAGGGAGTGTGTGTGTGTGTGTGTGTGTCCATCCCCATATTTGTATGCTTGCATGCCTACCCTCTGACTGCGCTGGCACATGACAGAGAACAAATATGGCTATGAGCTCTGCACGCATACAGAGTGCTTAAAAATCATAAGAGCTATGGCAGTCCATGGGAAACAGGGGTGCTTCAGTTTAAGAGCTGAAGTTATCATAAGGACCTCAAGAAATCAGCTGCCACACTTCCTCAAACAGGTCAGTACTTGTTTTACAGCTTCTGGCATTGCTGCTGTTCCCCCTGGAGCTGCCCCAATGGGGGCTGAGCCCGACACCTGCAGCCTTTGAGGGAAGCCAGCCTATGCTGTCCTCAGGGTGCAGCTGCAACACAGTCACTGCCTTGTCACATGTACCTCCACAAGATTTATGCTAACTGGGCTTGTGTCCTTGTAGTACTCTGGGTGCATCAGGGTGCTTCAGTGAAGCTGCGTGCCGTGGTATTTGACCAGCCTTTTCAGACTCTTCTGCAGGCTGCAAAAATGGGGTTGTGGCAGGCAGACAGTTATCAATATCAGTATGGCTAAAGACTTGGCTGTATGTCAGCAGGCTCTACAGAGCACAGGTGGTGTGGCCCTTCTCCTCCACTCAAGTTAGAAGGTGAAGTAGTCAGCACTCAGTTACTCAGACTACCAAACATTAACCTTCCCAAACCCTGTCAGGATCAGAAAGAGATTTGCTAAAACAAACAAACAAACAAACAAAAAAAAAAAAAAAAAAACCAAATTGCTGCATTTAAAAAGCTTCAAGTTTCTTGGCTTTTTTTTTTCAAAGGTCATACGGGGTAGGTTTTAAGATTCAAAGAACTGTTTTACTTTTGGTATACTGCCTACTAGCTTCACAGCTGAGGGAGGGTGGATAGACATGAGTAGGCTTCTTTGATTTGCTTTCTGAAACAAATATTCATTCCCACATATCTAAGTCAAACATTAACAGTAATGCCTTACTCTAGGAGCCCGTAACAACATGAAAGGTGAATGTGCAGATATAGAACAGTCACATTTTAGAGAAAGACAAATAAGGGTGATGCCAGCAGTATCCCCGCGAGGCCTTCATCCCTTTGTACAAAAGAAGTCCCAGGTCACCCAGCTCTGTACTATCTATACATAAAGAACAATTTCTTTGTTGCTTTCATCTGTTTCTTTAGTTTTATTGTTCTTTATTCATATGGTTTCACTGGCCATATCAGGATGGCAAGTTGTCCTGAGAAGGACAACATTTTGCCAGTCAGGATAACAAAACTTTCACCAGAGAAAGGATGATGAAAAGATCAGCACAGTCCAAATCAAGTCCTCCCTCTTCAGAAAATAAAGTATCAGGAAAATCAATGTTTCAACAAGAAATTTTTGCCCTAGCAACTTAATGTTTCCTCCATCTTCATGAACTGCCTAGCACGAAGCTAAAGAATCCCCAAAGCTCGCACGGGACAAAAAGACGAGGCTGGGGCACATTTCTTCCTTTGCAGGTACAACCTCATACAGGGGGGAGAGAGGAAAGAGGCTCTGCAGCTGGAGCTGCCACATGGACTGCTGAGATTGAGCCCACTGTACCATGTAAACTTCACAGAGGAAGGCCAACATATTAATAGCTAAAAATTAAAAAATACCAGTCAAATGTTTGCCAAAGCTCTCATAAGAAGAACAAAAAAAGGTTATTGCACAACTAGTGCAGCCTAGGAGCAGATTGATAATCTGGTGAACTGCGAGGACAATCCCTCTGCTTCTGAGGATGAAGTTACTAAAGCTTCTGAAATCACAGAATCACAGAATCAACTAGGTTGGAAAAGACCTCTGAGATCATCGAGTCCAACCTATGACCTCTCACCACCTTGTCAACTAGATCATGGCACTCAGTGCCACATCCAATCTTTCCTAAACACCTCCAGGGATGGTGTTTAAGGAAACACCTCCACCACCTGCCTGAGCAGCCCATTCCAATGCCCAATCACTCTTTCTCTGAAGAACTTCTTCCTATTGTCTAGAACTACTTCCTAAGGTCTTCCTAATGGCCCACTGGTGTACAGATACAGCACCACAGCCATAAAAATAGAGCAGGAATATGTGAAGAGCTGATGGATTTATTCATATTTATTTTGGGGTGAGCTAAAAGCAAATGAAAATTTCAAACAGTTCCCCTTAGCTACATCTCATAATTTTTAACCTTACTCATTACAAAAATCCAAATATACTGTAATGAGCTTAGGACTTGCATTTGCAATTCAATGGTCACTGCATTAAGATCCTAAGTGCTAGCAGGACTTAGGCATGTTTTTATTTATCAATTTACACATTTCAGTCACAGCCTAATGTTTGGAAGAGAATTTTTTTTTTATAATGGGCTACAAACAATGCAGGGAGACATCTTCCCCTCTGTCCAAGAGAGTGCAATAATATACCACCACCAAATCCTGCGATAGTGTCCTCGAGAAAAGGCATGCTATACATGCTTGGTACACATTTAAATGCTTGTTGACACGGCTAAGTCCTTGAACACTATTCTTCCCATGGATACACCTGCTTATGGGATAGGCCCTCTACCATTTTCTTCAGCCACTTGTCACTATACTGCACTTCCCAGACACTCTTCTTCCTCGTCCCTACTGCACCCTGAAAGGCAAGGTTCTCCTTCAATTGCTTCAGGCAAAAATCAACTGGGTTAGTTTAAATAACTTGGTGGTTCAAGCTAAGCCAGTTCCTCCGGGGTTTAGTTCCTCTAAGACTTGTTCTACCTAAAGTCTCCGTAATAGTCTGACTACTTCAGCTGGGGGTGTGATGTTTTACCTGTAAAATTAAAGTGGTAGCCCAGATGTAGTCACACTGATATAAAATATTTCACAGCACAGTAATTTATTTCTCCTTTGTGCTGTGACTACCTGCAGCAGTGGAAACACCTTTGCATTGTCACTAGAACATCCACGAACATCCTGTGTGAACATCATGAGGTTCAACAAGTCCAAGCCCAAGGTGCTGCACCTGGTCAGGGCAGCCCTCAGATCCATAACAGAGGGATGAACAGATAAGAGCAGCCCTGCTGAGAAGGACTTGGGGGTGCCGGTGGATGAAAAGCTGGACATGATCCAGCAACGTGCTCTTGTAACCCAGAGAGCCAGCCGTGTCCTGGGTTACATCAAAAGCAGCATGGCCAGCAGGTTGAGGGAGGTGATTCTGCCCCCTCTGCTCTGCTCTGGCAAGACCCCACTTGGAGTACTACATCCAGCTGTGGGGTCTTCAGCACAGGAAAGACATGGACCTGTTGGAGCAGGTTCAGATGAGAGCCAAGAAGATGATCTGAGGGCTGGAGCACCTCACCTATGAAGACAGGCTGAGAGTTGGGGTTTTCAGCCTGGAGAACAGAAGGCTCTTGGCAGACCTTATAGCAGCTTTTCAGGACCTAAAGTGGGCCTACAGGAAAGATGGGGAGGGGCTCTTTATGAATGTAGTGACAGGACAAGAGCTAATGCTTTTAAATGATAATGAAGACATTTTTTACAGTGAGGCTGGTGAAACTCTGGAACAGCTTGCCTGGCAAGGTGGTAGATGCCCCATCCCTGGAAACATTTGAGTTTGGGTTCGATGGGGTTCTGAGCAACCTGTCTAGTGGAAGATGTCCCTGTTAATTTCAGAAGAGTTGGGCTAGGTGAGCTTTAAGAGTCCCTTCCAACCCAAACTATTCTATGATTCTATACCAAAGAGATGATGCCATTCTAAGACTTCTGCTTTCAAACCAACATAATGAAAGTGCTTTCTAAAAAAAACCCCAAAACAACCAAACCAACAAAAACAAACAAACAAAAAACAAAAACCACACAAAACCCCCAAAACAAAACAAAAAACAAACAAACAAACAACAAAAACAAACAAAAAACCAAACCCCCAAAACCCCCTGCCCTGCAAGCAGTCTTGTTCAACTGTGTCCTGCCTCAACCATTTGTACTGGCCCCTGCTCTGTATTGCAGTCCCTGTGTAACTCAGCAACTTCTGACAATGCTCTCCCACGTGCAGCTGCAGGTGTCACAATGCTGGGAAGGCAAAGGTGGGGATGAGCCCAGGTGACAGGACCCCTCACTTTGATGGCCTCCACGGCTCCAAAGCAGTGGGACCACGTCCCTGGTAGGTTTCATTCAATGCAATCTGCCTTTTCCTCTTACCCCTGCACCAGCAGGTGCATTTTCCATCATGCAGCACGAATGTGGGCAGTGTGAATACGAAGGGGCAGAGAGCAAGGAAACTTTTCTCGTAGATTCTCTGTGTCACTTTAATAGGTGATTTATTTGGGGAGACATGAGCACATGCTGTTTGGACTGAAGAGAAGCTGGTTGCTGTAAGCAGGATGTGTGCACATTCAATAAGACAGAAGCAAACCCCTCTGTCAAGAGCAGTGCCAGACACATTTGCCTACCAGCAGGCAGGAGACCAGCTCTGAAGGACACATTTTAACAGGGTGAGAAGATACTAATGCTCCATTTCAATCCTGGCATCCCCACCACAGCTGCCAGAAAGAAGCTGCCAGATGGGACTGTGGGGAATGTGTACAAATTTTTCTGCCAATTATCCAGACAAGACCACCCATCCATTTCATCAGAGGCTTTGCAGTCATCGCTAGTGACTTGGAAAGTGAGGTTATATATCCTAAGCCATCCAGTCTAGATTTTAGATTTTATAGTTTTTAATTTAGATTCTCTTGATTAATCCTTCCCTCTTTCTTTCCTGCTGTGCTGGAAACGGTAATATATCATGGGCAGAAAACAAAAGTGAGGGGGAGGGCAGGAAGGGAAAAAGAACAACAAAACTACAAAAGTGATCAGGTCAGCCAAAGCAGGCAACAAGAAGAAGAATATAAAATGTCAGCAGTAAAAGTAGAGGCTGAAGGGACTGGCAGGGCAGAAAAGCCAGCTGTGGGATGTAGGGGGTTTCAGCAGAAGATAATCTTTAAAAAAACAAATCAGTTCAGGGATTTGTCATAATACACTCTCTGTACAGAGAGTAACAAAACCCTCCAAACATGGGTGGGGAATAACCTCTCAAGCTATAGCTGTAGTCATCCCCTAATCTTTTCCACAAAGGACAGAGAGGGAGACTGAAGTGAACTGGCCAAATATTGGCAATGAGTCGTAACTCCACTCTGCCTTTTAGCTATTGGCAAGGAAATGCACATCCAACCGAATACAGTGGACAGAACTATTTTGTTAATACATCTGTAATATTTTAAAAAATAATCTATTTAAATTTTATACTGATAGAGACCACAATTACTAATCAGGATGACACCCCTCAAGAAAACCCAGTAACCACATCCAGCAACTTTATTAATTGCATATGGTGGTTTTCTTATAACCCAAGCTGCTGGAGTCAGGTGATTAAGTGGAAGATGATTATCATTTAGCTAGAGAAAAGGAAAAAAATGTATTAAAAATTAAACCTTATAATTGTGGAGAAGCAGTTAGAGGTGAGCAGAAGTTTCAAAATAGAGAAAAATTTTAAATAAACCAAAGTATGTGCAAAACTTAGTTGTTTTTTTTTTAAATAAATGTCACTGCTTTAAGACTAGTTTTGATTACTGGATATTGAAACTCACTTCAAATAGACTAATAAGGTCAAACATAAGGAATCTGCTTCTCTGCAATTCTTGACTGCTTGACATTTCAAAGCAACCTGTACCAATCCTCAGTTTCAGAATCTGAAGCCTCTGAATTAAAAGGAAACACCAATAACCTACACTTTGTTTACCACCCCTCCTTCCAGACTGATGGATAAGGGACCACTCTGAAACAAATATTTTCTGCAAATAGTCCAAAGAAGAGAAATGAGAAAGATGAGATGTCTAAAAAAAATTGTCTGAGAGTACAAAGTAAAAGAACTGGCATTGCCTAGTCTGAGGAAAAAGAGGGGATGTAGGACAACAGTCTTCAAATACATGAAGTCTGTTGTGGAGAAAAGTCAGTTTTCTATATTCACGACGAACAGTAAGTAGTGGGCTTGTGTCAAGGAGAATACAATTCCAGTTGGATAGCTGGGGACACTTTCTAATGATAAAAGCAGCAAAGCCCTGGAACATGCTGACCATGAAGACTTCAATATCAGAGGCTTTTCAACATGGGTTAAACAAACACCTTCTGAGAAATGACATTGGTACAGTTGATCTGCCTCAGGGTAAGGAGATGGTGTGCACGATCCTCCAAGGTCCCCTCCAGCCTGAGCTGTCTGTGACTGCATGAGTTTTAACAGTTGGACTTGATGATCTTGAAGGTCTTTTCCAACATGAATGATTCCATGATTCTATGAATTGTTTATTAAAGTACTGGCACTTTGGAAATGCTGTGTTTTACTCTGCCATATAACGTGAAATAACCTCTGAAAATAAGTTAGTTTGTGGAAGAACTATCCTTCGCAAATAACTCCTCTTCATAAAAAAAAAAAAAAAAAAAAGAGAGAGAGAGAAATTTTCTAGTTTTCTTCTTTATTATGTAGCAACAATATTTACTCACTGGTCTCATTTCTGTAGCAAGGTGAAAGGCTTACAGAGCATTCCTTTTAATGAGAAAGAAAGCTTAAAATTACTACTTTCTCCTTCCCTAATATTTTGTCTGTTTTTGAGATCACTCATGGGTGTCTTATCTTCTCTCTCATCAGATGATCGCTGTCCTCGCAACAGCTATACTACAAGAGAACTCTTCCCTTAGTTTCATTGCCACCTCTCTGCTACACTTTAAGTGTAAAAATATGTCCCAATTGCATATGTAGCTGACCTTCCCCCCACTTGAGGATTGATGGCACCTCTCCCCAAAACACTCTCTCTAGGTTTTGCTCACATGAACGTTAAGAGAGTAAAACACAAGCAGATCATCCAGGCAGCGGTACATGAGATTTCAGAATGGGAATATGCCAGAAACTCATCCCACTTTCAAGGAGTCAGTCAGGAAATGCCTCAGTACTCAAGCCCAGACAGTGATCTGCAACCATGATTCAGTCAAGTATGTGGGAGCATTCATCAACAGTACTGTGAACTGATGGCATGATGTAACAAAACCCTTCGAAGGTGGCCAAGCCCCCCTTTACAGGATTCCCCCCCAATCCCCAAACCCTGACAAATGAATCTGAAAACTTCTCTCATTCATAAGTTCAGTCCAGCTCTGAAACATCACAGGGACTGTACCACACTATTTCTCTCTCTTCCACTGAGAAAGAAATGGGAGGTGCAGTAAATTCTCTCCATCACGACACACTGGTATAGGTAAGTTTTATCCCAGAAGTGCCACCTTTCTTTTAAACACATTTGTGATAAGCAGTAAGGGAGAGGATGCTACTTAACAATGAGTCAGACCCAGCTTTACCCTCCCAGGCAAAGTTCTGATGGAAGACAATAATCAACAAGACTGCCATCAAAATGTGGGTTGCCCAAGGGCAAGGGATCAAAAAGAAAAGCCATTTGGAGAAAAATAGTTTAAGATTAGTGAGAAGATGAGGAGCAAAAAGGTGAAGCTGTTGTGTTCCCACAAGAGTAGAGAAATTGTAATCGCCAGCACCTTCACAAGTTCATAACAAATCTCAGTCTGGGAGCAAATAGTTTGAGTACTTAGAGGTTACAAAAATAGAGGGATTATAAAAGCAGGAGACCTCCCAGGCATCCACGCTACCTCCCAACCAGTCAGGATTATTTCCCACCGTTCATCAATAATGTGTTGCACTTACAACAAGAAAATTGTTTTGAATACTGTTATCTTTATTGTAGGGCTCCTGAATAGCTTGGTTCACAGGGGAGAGAGTGAAGAGATTTAAATAAATTAAGTGAGCAGAAACTATTATAGTGGTTTTTAATTGTTCTTAAAGACTTGTGCATCCTACTGTAATGAGCACGTCTGACACTTAGGAGGTAGCTGCTGCTCTTTGGAGGACAGTACATTTCGGACAATTGGCCTCTTGAGGGAATATTGAAACAACTAGACCTGAAACAGCTCTATTGTGTCAAAGGCTGACATATCACTGGCCAGATAAACCTTAATGTTTCCAAAGAAATCATTGTGTTCTTAGGTTGCTGAAGCATGCACTGAAAGTTTTCCGAACAGGACATGCCCTTTTTAGTTTTAACAGCTCTGAAGAGCCCAGAGGAAGATCACATGTCTTTTACTTATATTGTTGTAGCTTTTTGATTAAACTACAAAGAATCATAGAACTGTTTAATTTGGAAAATACCACTAAAATCATTGAGTCCGACTGTTAACCCATGTCATGGTTTAGGAATGGTTCTCCCCAATTTGGAGTTCCCCCTAAGACTCTCCAAACCGCATGCTGCTTGCTTGCTCCTTCTCTCCCTTTCAACTCCCCGTGCATGTGGCTGGAGATGAGAACTGGAGGCACAAAAGGTAAAGATCATGGGTTGAGATAAGAACAATTTACTGGAACCAGTAAAGAGATAAGAAAATTAACAGTAACAGCCTCAATATTAATAACATTAATTAAGGGCGTACAAAAGAGAGAGTGATTCACCTGCAAAAATTATCACCATGGAGCTCGACCTGATCACAACCATGCCACCCTGACTGTTCCTTCTGGCTCAGAACTGGAGCTACCCAACTGCTCCCTCCAGGTCAGAACTGACGCTATCCAACCACTCCCTTTGGGTCAGAACTGGCACCACGCTTACTAGACTGTAAGGAACCCCTTCTCCTCGGAAGAGACTCCCTTCCTCTGCCCCCAATAATGACATGAGGTGGTACAGAATAACCTCTGGGTTCTAGCCTTGCCCCCTGCTGGCTAGTGCAAAAATCAGCCCTGTCCTGGCCGGAACCAGGACAACCCAGCACTGCCAAGTCCACCACTAAACTATGTCTCTAAGTGCCCCAATCACAAATCTTTTAAATACCTCCAGGGATGGTGACTCAACCACTTCCCTCAGCAACCTGTTTCAATGCCTGACAACCCTCTTGGTGAAGAATTTTTCTTAATGTCCAATCTAAACCTCCCTTGGTGCAACTGGAGGCCACTTCTTCTTGTCCTGTCACTTGTTACTCGTGAGAAGAGATCAACCCCACCTGGCTACAAGCCGCTTTCAGGTAGGTATATAAAGCACTAAGGTCTCCCCCGAGCCTCATCTTCTCCAGCCTAAACAGCCCCAGCTCCCTTAGCCGCTCCACATGAGACTTACGCTCCAGACCCTTCAACAGCTCTTTTTGCCCCTCTCTGGACACAATCCAGCACCTCAATGTCTTTCTTGTAGTGAGGAGCCCAAAACTGAACACAGGATTTGCGGTGCAGCCTCACCAGAGCCAAGTACAGAGGGACAATTGCTCCCCTCTCCTGCTGGCCGCACTATTTCTGATACAGGCCAGGATGTCATGGGCCTTCTTGGCTGCTGGGGACACTGATGGCTCATGTTCAGCTGCTGACAATCAACACCCCCAGGTCCTTTTCTGCCACGCAGTTTTCCAGCCTCTTTTCCCCAAGACACTAGCATTGTAAGGGCCTGTTGTGACTCAAGTGTAGGACCCAGCACTTGGCTTTATTGAACCTCATACAGTTGGCATCATCCATCAATCCAGCTTGTCCAGATCCTTCTGCAGAGCCCTCCTACCCTCCAGCAGATCAATACAAACAACCAACTTGGTGTCATCTGCAAACTGACTGAGAGTGCCCTTGATGCCCTCGTCCATATCATCGATAAAGATATAAAGCAGGACTGGCCCAACACTGAGCTCTGGGGAACACCACATGTGACCTGCTGCCGACCTAAGACAGCGACTAAAAAAACTTTCTAATGTCACCTGCTAGATCAGCAGCCATTACAGATTATAAAGTATTAAAACCAGACTTTTAAAAATACAGAGTTGGCCTTACTAACCCTAGAAAATGGAGGTATGTGTGGGTGAAAATATTACTTCAATGAAATAACAAAAGCCTGGCTTTATCTTCAAGTGATTTTCCATGAAGCATTTCACCTCAGCATCTTATCTCCAGTGGCCAGGTACTGCACTAGCAAAGGTCACTTGGTCTACCTCTTGAACTGTTTCAGCCTTTTTTTTGGAAAGCTCTCTTGCAATGAGCCTGATTAGAGACAGAGAATGCAGATGGGTGCTGTGGAGCTAATAACTAACTTTGGGGATATATGAAGGAGAAGTACTGATGAATGGTCTGTTTTGCTGGTTCTCCCATGTCCCTAGATGTATCTTATTAACAATCCCTCTGAGTTCTCTCTTAATTAAAAACTTAAAGCAGTTTTTCATGTCACCCCATGCACAATATCAAAATGCTACAAGTTACACAGGATGGCAAAGCTGAAACAGACCTCCTCTCTTCCTTACTCTTTTCAGCAGTTTTTCTCTCTGTGAGATGGGGGGACAGGAAAGGTGGAGAGTTGCTCCCACTCTTTGCTCTTGTTTTGCCCTTAACCTCCCATAAGCTACTGACAAATATCAGATTGCTGGCTCAGCTGGAGCATTCACTAAACAAGAGATAAGGATTACTTATATAGGAACTGCAAACCCATCATCAAAACACTTATAATAGCATGAGAAACCAGCTGTCCAAAATGTGGAGGTCTCTCATGAATTTTGCACACAGCCTGGGGCTCTTGCTTTCCCCTCCCCCTTATACTTGTTCAAAGAAATGAAAAAATCCACCCTTAGCTCCATCAGTAGAGGCCATTTCCTCTGGAAGTCTGTGTCTCCAAGTAAGAGAGACAGCATCTGCCAATTAACTACATAAAGACAAATAAAAAATTCCAGATTTTGAAAGGCTTTTAAAGGTGATGCCACTGGTACAAGACTTGCCTCCCTACCTATTTCTGCAGATAGTGCAAAGCACTTCATCTCTCTCCCTTTGCTCTGTAGCTTGGCTTCTCCAAGGTCTACCAGACACATATGCTTACAAGGAACTTTTCATTAGAAGCAGGGCTTTTGCCAGGGAACCCCAATACAAGAGCAGACATAAGCTATCTTTACCCCAATATTGCCTCTCTCCATAATTCACCTTCCTTTCTTTGCACCCAACAGTGACCTAAACTGTTCACCTATCAGATCTCACATAGTATTTCCAGCAACTCATAAAAACCAAAGTCAGGCAGTAGCCCCTCTGTTTTGGTATGTCAGAAGTGCTTGATCTTGACAGCACACCAGCCCACCTATGAGTAACAAGGAGTCATTTTTCATATGCTTTCACAGAAAGAAGGATAAATGGAGGTTCACGCCTGATAAAGCAGCCATCTCAGCCTGTGATTGAGTCATGATGGCTTCTTCAACCATGATAGCATGGTATTAAGGAATTCTATTTCTGTGCCCCTCTCTCTTTCCTCTGCAGTCTCATTTTATGTTTTAAGCTCAGAGTTTTATTGGGTTTTATTTCTTCAGCCATTACAAAAACTATGGATCATTTGTACCTCTTGAAATTCCTAATGACAGGTACAGTTTGTCCTGATTGATGTTGACTTTGAGTTGTTTTGCAGAAACTAAGCAAATGACAGAGTATGAACAGAAAGGGCCAATTAAAGAGGACAGAGAACCTGAAGGCTAGAAAGGTGACCACTGGCGAGATGAAAACTAAATCTCCAGCTTTAAAAACACAAATGGAGGTTTATCATAGACATCAGGTTTATGCATGACTTAGATAAGAGGTTAACAGACCACCATTGCTATTAGTGAATTAATTATTCATTAATTATTTCACTAATTATTATTGACTAGTGAAACTTACTTCACCCCAACTTGTCAGAGGAAAAGAAGATGTCATGTCTGGCCAACTGTTCACTCCCTGTGCCGTTCAAAGCAGCGGCAGACTGACAGAGCTGTGGCAAAGGTAAGCAAAGAGCAGAAAGCCATCCAGAAACAGCCAATGCCCTTATACTGTATTGTTTGCATCCATCATAGGGCAAGATAAGAAATGAAAAAGCAACTTCCTGTTCTCGTGAACAAAAATAGACATTTGAATTTGGTTTTTACAGTTGTAGTGTTCTCCCACTCACAGCTCTGTGCCTTTTTTTCCATACCACCCACAACACTCGGAACAGCTTCCAATTTGCTTTTTACCTAATGACCTAAATCTCCACAGAACCTATTTTCCCCTTGAAACCTTCCTACATCTGCCAGATTTGGCCTAGTGTCTTTGCACTATTTCATGGCCCAAAACGTCATCCTGGTGCTGGTAAACTATCTGGAAGAGGGCTGTATTTCCTCACATCAAGCCCACATGCATTTATGCAGTGTTGTATGCAATAGGAATCTTGATGATAACTTCCTGCATTACATGCCATCTTACAGCACGCGCTCTCTAGATTTCATCACAAAGAGCCCTAATCCTTGCACAGTCATGCCTAAATCTGTCTGCTGCTACAGCTATGGCACCAGCATGGTGATGAAGCAGCTGTATGGGGGGAGCCCAAAAAAGTGCAGCAAGCTTCTTTTTTGTTCAACATACATTTTGTCTCCCTCACACTTATGTTACTTGCAGTAAAGCAAATAATTCATGGTCTCAAATATATATATGTTAATTTTGCTGTTAATGTTATTATTAATGTTTAATTAGTCTTTGCTCTGAAGATGAAAAACAGTGAAGCACATAAGTTAGGCTCCTGCAATTACTGTGATTGCACTCACAAAACCAGCTAATTGCACTTGCAAATTACAACTTAGCTATTTGCACATGTACTTCCGCAGTCTGGCGGCACCACCATGATAACTGTGGAGACAGACTGCAAAAAAATAGGGTGAATTATAGTAATTCTGTGGGCCATTATTGGATCTTTATTTCCCTTCATACACACTAGGATTTTCTGATTCTGTTCACGTGGCACAAGGGTTTTAAGGTGATCGCATCCTGTGATGCATGTGAGACCTGGAGCTGATCAGGGGCTGCAGGCCCCACGAGGTGCCACTGCGGTTTTCCTCAGCCAGAATGAGCAAAGAGAGGTCTCCAGGTGAGGGGATGTGCATGGGCCTTCTATCCCTACTGCGTCAGCCCTAAGGGGCATTGCTTCACCCCTTCCAGGTGTGAAGTCTGGCAGGCTCATCCCCTCCACGGATGCATGAAAGGCTGCTGGCCCTCAACCTCTGCTTTCAGTGTGCAAGTGTTTCCTAGTGCCATGGTGGCCCAAAAGCCTAGTGTGGGCTGAATGAGCTTGGTGAAGCTCAAAATAAAATTTGTGGGCATGTTTTCTGCAGAACTTCATATCTGGAGTTAAATGACTGTTATAAAATGGTCTTTTGGGGATCTTCGTACACACTTTTCAATCCTACACAGCGCGCTCAGAAACTCCACTATGTCCTTTAGGAAGGTGGGGACACCGAGGTAGCTTTGGCTCTTTACCCCTTTCATCATACCAGGCCCTCAGGAGGAACTGAGCATTTGTACAGTGCATGAGTAGCACATCAAATTGCTCAGAGCTCCCTGATGTCTCTATCTGGCAACCCTCAAACCCTTCACAGTGTCACAGCAATGCAGAAAGGACTAGACCCATGAGTAGCCTCCCTAAACGAGAACTGGAGACAGTCTGCAGTGTCTCCGTGGCACAATTCATTCGTAATTGACCATGTATTTGACAGGATATTGATATGAGTCAATGGTTGTTAATTTTTTCCTGATGATTCCTTATGAAGAGCACATGACCTGGATGTCTGAGGGTAGCAGGAACAAAAGGGTTGATCACAATTCTTTTTCCTGATGAGCAGATTTCAATACGTCTGTTTTGCAGCCATCATGTTCCCCAACAGCAACAGGGCCTTTGAAGCCTTTCCCCTCCCCCCTCAAAAAAATTAAACATTTGCTTGTTTTTCTAATCTTGCTATAGACAGCCTCCACAGGTCACGCACAGAAATGAGGACATGATATTAAAATCAATCTGCCCCGCATACTCATTTAAACAGAGGGATAAAAACAAAGCCACAGAGCAGAACTGCAGGACTGGAATGAAAACCAATAAAGTGCCCCCTCTCTAATTTCTCTGAAGGTCTTTCTAGAGTTTTATTCCCAACAGTGCTCCTTAGATGCCTCGGTTTGCCTGCAGAAACACTTGTTATTTCTGTAGTGCAAATCAAAGGGAATTAAACATTAAAGCACTGTGATAGCATAGCAGGTCTGCTATAGGAGCAAAACTGGTTAATGTGGCACTGAAGTTTATGAAGCAGTGGACTGGACTTTCCCTCCCTCCTTCTCCTTCTTCTTCTTCAGACATATTTACTTATTTATTAGTTCATTCATGCATCCTTCAGTGCAAAGCAGTGAAATCTTCTTCCAGTATAACTCTCACCTTATATAGGTCTGGCACTTTGAATTTTCTGCATATTGCATGACACAGTTACATACACACAATCTGTGGGACATGCTGCATTCTGATGTGTCCTCATAGACGGTGCTTTCCAATAGTCCCTCATTAAAAGGCAGCACATTAACTGAATCCCAAACACTGCTCGGAAGAGGAATCCCTCTTCCTTTAATGGAAGGATAAGGGGTGCATAAACACACACTGTTTGAACATAATTACCACCAATCTTCTTCCATCACAGGGCATAAAAAGCATCAGAGAGGTGTGTTATTCACAGGTGAGACCCTGGAGCACCTTGTACTGACTCCCATTCTCCTATCTGACTCACAGTGGGGCTGGCAAGCTGACCAGAGATGACCAGGTGTTTTCTGTAGTCAGATTTCTGCTTGGTTCCTTCTCCCCCTTTCTTGACCATTGACACTCTCTGATTGTTCTCCCTTGGTCCCTCAGTCAACTCTGCAAGATTATAAAATAGGAGAGAAGCAAGGACTGGTAAAATGTCAAGGGGAGCTGGCACTCACACTGGTACCAAAGCGTCTACAGAAACTGACTCCACACTCAGATGTAATGAAGAAGAGTTTGGCATCTGCACACAACCACTGCAAAAGCTGGAGCTTCTGGAAAGAAATGAAAGAAGTAATTCAGGGGAGCACACTAGAGAGGCAGCAAAGAGAAATAATTCTTAAGGCCAACTAAAGGGAGAGACTCTAGCCAGTGCCTTGACTTCCATATAGTAGAACTCTGCACTTCAATTAAGCCCAGAGGAAGTTTATCCACTGGAGCTGAATAATGAAACCATCACTCAAAATGATTTCATGTAACTTTTGCAGTTGGTTGTGGGGTTTTTTTTCTTTTCAAGAAAGAAGCTGCAAGGCAGTTTAAAGCTCAACTGCATTAAGGTTCATGGGGGCTAGGTCATCTGGAGAAGCTCTGATTCCCTCGGGGCATTTCGGTGATTCTCTCCCCTCCCACACATTTCCCTCTCTATCTCAGCATGTCACATCCATGGCTATCAAGCCCTGACCAGCAGGAGCTGAGCAGGTGAACACGAATCAGATTCCATCCTTATTCTCTTTAGAAATATTTAGCAGGTTATTTAAAGATGACTTTGATTAATTATTATGCTGGACAAAAAGTTCGAAGCCTCTTTCAGCACTGGTAAACCCATTTCTTGCCCTGTATTCATACTGCAGACCTTAATTTCATAGCTAACTTTACTTCAGACGTGTGATTTCACATAATCAAAGAGATTGCTTTACATCTTCGTTATGGTCCCCCCACCATTGCAAAAAGGAGATGCAACATGTATGGGTGTATATCTGCGTATGTGTGTATATATATATATATATATATGGGTCAACTCCAGTTGAACACTTCAGCCAAATAATATTCAGCCATGTTCCTGAAGAAAGGACACAGTACTCATGCAAAGATCCCCACTGTCACTAGGATATGACCTAACAGGTGCTACGTGTGGAAGTAATATTTCCACATTTGAAAGGAAAGGAAGGACATAGAAACATCCCAGGTGAGTGTTTCTTTTTATTTCAACAGATAAACATACAGAACTGCACTGGAAGCAAGCCAAAAAGCTCACACATAACCTTGATCAGAAACTGGCAGATCAGATTCCTTTTTTCCCCTGTTACTATTATTTTGAGAACTAAATCTTGTGGAGCACCAGCATTGAGGAAAATGAACATCAGATATGTTGTTGTAGTGATATTAATGTGGAGACAGGATGACATTTTATATCTTAAGTTCATCTATTATCTTTCAAACATTATGTATGCATTCTTCCTCCATGTTCACTTTCCTTTGAGAGCATGGCCACAGCAAATATGCACTATCAATTATTTATGAAAATTCTTAGCTTCTTCTGCTCTGATTTCTGACTATAAACATGAATGTGCCTAATCAAGATGAATGGGTGCATCATTGATTCAAAAAATTGCTTCTTTGATTGATAAGCAGCTTCACTACCTGCTTAGTTTGATTTACATTAAGTGCCCGAACTCCTCACTAACATCAGAGCCTCTCTGACCCAAGTATTAGCCAACATCTATGAAAAGACTACCTCTCCCCTAAGAGTTTCATTATCTAAACACTCATGAAAAGTTGAGATACAGAGGGATGAACCAGCCTTCCTGCCAACCAAAGCAGGCTACTAGCCAGGCACGGAGCATAATCCATATCTCCTGCCTCTCAACAGGGGTGGTGGCATCTTGCCATATTGCTGCAAGCTCTGCAATAGCTTTCACCAATATAATGCTAGTGATTCACGTTGACTCAATGAAGATGGTTCTTCTCCACTGCATATGAGATGCTGGAGTTCTATTAACTCACTATTTCTTTGTCCCTTTCATTGGTTGGCATTATCCCTCAAGAAAGGTTCTGCAACTAAAAAAGAAATTCCTTGGTTAAACAGGGGATACAAAAGTATAGAAAAGTGTATGTATAGAGATTTGAAGAGAGCTTGTTTAAGCTTACCAGTCTAGGTATTTAACATTGGTTTTGAAGTGTTCTCTCAGAATGAATGTTTTTATTGACAGGAAATGTTTGGCTTTTTTCACCTGGAAATCAATTCTGAGAAAAGTCTGCATACTCCTCAGGCAAACTGCTGATTTAGAGAGCAACAAAAGGATAATAATAATCTGACACCACCCTCTCTAAAGAAAAAAGAAAAAAAAAAAACCCAAACAATAAAAAAACAAGTATCTCAATTCCCTAAGACACGATGTGTGTAGTGTGGCTAGACCCCTTTTTTCACCCCTGTAATCATTGGACTTCTCAGCAGAGTCAAGGACACGAATTTTTAGTAAGAACATTTCAAAAGATCTCCCAGCGTCCTACCCTCCTGAAAGGGCAGCAGCCCCCTGCACACATGGAATTTCTGCTGAGGCTCAATTCCAGCTATAGGTTTATGTGCCATTTATATGCCCGCACCGGACCTACCTCCTTTTTTCCCTCAGGGACCACCCCAGGTTTATCCTCTTTCCTTACTGTATTTTTCCTCCCTTCCACCCCTAGCATCCTGACCTGTCACACAAGACTCAAAGAACACCCAACTACTTTCATTTGCAGCAGTAGTGCTTTGAGCACACACAGTTGAATGAAACTAGATGGAACTACACTTTTGCTATAACATCACGTGGGTGACTTCATAGACCAAAGCACTCCATACGTAAATAGTGGAAAAGTACCAAGAACAACTCAGGCCCACCTTTATCTCAGACAGGATCTGTTTTGCAGTGTAGTTGTAGCATAAGTTAGAGTGTAACATTTCTTGCCCTATCTATTTTCAGGAATCATCCAGCCAGAAGGAATTTTATACTGGGAAAATCTGACTTAATAATGGACCACATGAAAGCACCCGGTTAATACAGCAAAGGCCCTATTTTGATGTCAGAAGTTCAAAATTCAGTGCAGAAGGACAGAAACATCAGAAGCCTCATTTAAACTGCCCTCTAGATAAAATTCCCCAAACTTCTTATTTAGCATGGGCATAACTGTGACAGATAGACAAAGCACGTTCCATATTACAGTACTACATGAGCTAGTGCAAATTATTTATAGAATCACAGCACCATGCTTTGGATTAGAAGGGAGCTTAAAGATCATCTACTTCCAACCCTCCTGCCATAGGCAGGAACACCTTTTGATAGACTAGGTTGCTCAAAGCCCCTTCCACCCTGGCCTTCCAGGGATGGGGCATCCACAACTTCTCTGGGTAACCTGTTTCAGTGCCTCATCACCCTTACAATAAAGAATTTCTTCCTAATACTTAATCTAAATCTACTGTCTTTCAGTCTGTAGACATTCCGTCTTGTCCGAACACTACAAGCACTCATAAAAGGTCCCTTTCCAGCTCTCTTGTAGACCTCTTTTAGGTATTGCAAGGCTGCTATAAGATCTCCCCAGAGCCTTCTCTTCTCCAGGCTGAACCACTCCATCTCTCTCAGCCAGTCTCCAGCCCTGTGATCACTTTTGTGATCCTCCTCTGGACTCATTTCAACAGGTCCATGTACTTCGCAGGAGTGATGGTGGAACTGTCTTCCATTGACAGTCTCTGTCACCATGGGTTTCAAATGTAGCAACTCACACCTGAAAATACAAATAAAGCCATAAAAGGCACTAGAAACAGGGACCACTATGGCAGGGGTTTATGATTATAATGGAAAACAGGAAATACTTTCATAGGCAAAAATCTGGGAGACAGCAGAGGGAGAACTTAAAATTGTATGCACACACTTTCCAGGGATGCAGACCTTTTTAAAGGCACATTTCTAGCATTCTGTTCTCAAAAACCTTTTAAAATATTCAGACATGATTAGATCAAACATTTCCCTACAAAGCCCAACGAATGAGGTATGGCATTTCAGCTGTCTGAAAGACATGACTGCAGAGTGAAGCCTAGGGGAGGAGAAGAGACTTTAAGCCTCACTGACATATACTCCATATAAAAGGCACGCTAGGCAGACTTTTTGGGTCAGTGGTAATCAGCAAGAACATTAAAGACTAGCTGTACTGTAACCATGGAAAAAAATCTCTTTTTATTCTCTCATAGCAGAAGCAGTCACAATGGCTGTGCTGAGCAGCCAAGTGAGAGGCCACTTACTCTCCAGCCCAGTCCTACTGAAGCCAATTGTTCTACAGCAGCTACGCCAGTGCGTGAAGTCAGCTCGCCAGAGCCCCAAGACACTATTGTGCTCCTAAGCTGCCCAGGCACACTCTGTTTTTGCACCACCTGGTTAAGGAGACAGCTCAAGCAGAGCTTGATCTAACGAAAATGTTCCTCCCCTCCAAAACCACAGCAGTGAACATAAAAGTGCACCGATAATTGGTATTGAACTAATGTGTCATCACTCCCCTGATTTGCACACTAAGGAAAACTATTACATTTCTGAGGTGCTTGGTATTGCTAAAATCAGATGGCAAGAGGCTCATATCCCTTTCTCAGGTTTGTATTCTTTTCTCCTTGCTCTGTTTGAATTTCTTCAGCTGAAAGCAAGACAGTCTCACTGACTGTCAAGTCACTCAAATCCCAGATTTCACTTCCTATCAAAGCAGCACAGGATGACAAGAAGCAAATTCTTCTTTCACTCCAGCAGAGTTTTTCCCTCAAATTAATCACTAACCCTTTGAGCCATTAAAGAAACTGAAATCTATACACAGCACTTGAATAGATACTGCACTTGAGTATATGTGAATAGGCTCCACTGTTGCATGGTCTGCTCTTTGAATGGGATTCCAATTACCTTACGATCAATTGGAAATCGTACTTAGGTGACATAGGGCCCTTTCTCAAATGTAAAACATACAACTTTAAAATGAGCCCCATTCCTTCAAAATAGACCCCAATTAACCAGACACAGCCTCTTCGAAGTTGTTCTTAGGTGTGGCTGGCTTAAAGAAGGTTTATATCTTTGCTAAACTTGCATTAACAAACAAAATCAGAACTTCACCATGAGTAAGACAGTATAGCGGCTATCAGAAACCTTCCGGCAAAATACACACATCCTTGAAAAGAGTTTGGATATTCGCTCCTCATGCTTCCCCCCTCTAATGCCTGTCTGCCTCATCACTCAATCCTACCTTAGTCAAGAGGCACGATGGGCCCAAGCAAATTTGATTTTAAATATTATTGACTACAACAGTCTCAGGAGAATCAGGAGAAAACTTCATGAAGAGGTCCCTTGAAGAAAATCCGTGAAACCTTCCATCAAATGGTGAAGACTTGCTCCCACTGAGCACCCAAAGGGTCTGGTTCCAAACCCTGCAAAGATCTTGCAAAACCATACTATATTTTGTGCCTTCCCCAAAGCTATCTGACAGGATGATGTTACAAATGTGGGTATTTTCTCACTTGTTCCACAATCATAATGATGTGCACAGCTACTTTTAGGAGGAAAACAAGGAAGCAGTCACCTGGTACTCAGTGTGTGGGGAAATATCCAGGCAGACACATAGAGCTAAGGAATGCAGCAAATAATTCAATACAAAAACCAGAAGCCTGGGTTTTAGCAGGTACCTGGAGCTCCCACAATTCAAATTCTAATAGCACAGGCTCAAAATATAGAAAGGATCATGGAAAATAGCAGGAGAGAAATGCTTTGTCTCAATGAAAGCATCTCCTAATGTTTAAGGAATGACAAAATTAGCTTCATGCATTGCAATTACTGACCACCTTTCCTTTCCTCTGTTCCTGGAGCCAGAGCACCTGCACACCATCACAACATTACATGTCTCATTTTGTGTGTGTTGTGAGCATTATTATGTAAGACTGAGCTCACCATTCCACCCTGAAAGAGCTCTGTGTTCTGGGAAGCTACTGGCTGGTGTTTGTTACCCATCAGGACCAAGGTGTCAAGCATATAATGCTGCTTTTTGAGCAAGTAAAGAAGCTCTAGCTGGCATAGAAGCAAATGAGCAGCTTTCCCAGGGGTGTTTTTACAGGACACCAGCTCAATAGTAAAAAAAAAAAAAAAAATAAGTCAAGGCTTATGTATGATGAACAGCTGGAGAATGTTAAACATATTTTACTTTAGGTTTGGCAGGGTTTAGTAAATCATGATTTAATCACACTCCCAGGCCATCACTGCAAGTGAGCTCTGGAAATGCTCAATAAGACATAAAGAAAGGATAAATGGAAGAACGGAAAAGACACTTTACCAGCAAGGACACAGTCATTTCTTATTCAGCTTTGGAGTGAAACAATGTGAAGAAGTCTCAGAAAACAGAGATGAGAACAGCTACGAAAGAAGACCATGTCACCTTCCTCCGTCAATCGCAGGCACGCTTCAGCTGCAAACCTGGCCTGGACCTCTGTGTGGGTGTCCCCACCCTGCACACACACAGACACACACAGAGCTGTAGGCTCCAGAACTCTTTAATGTGAACTGCCTATTCCTTACCGCAATAAGACTTCAATGTCAGGAAACGCTGCCAGCTTTTTCAATCAGCTAGGCAGTGCATAAGCCCAGATAAATTAAAATAAGTTCCATGCAAGTTTTGAGGAATACTGTCATATGCTTTCCTGAAGATTAAGGGAGAAGTCAGTGAAAGCTGTGAAACTGACTTCAGTGGCACAATGTTTAGCTGTCTGAGCACTGCATTTGCCTTATTCAAGCAATTTTAATAGCTGTGATAACTAAGCCAATGCTCTGATTTATTCTTTATTAACACCGCTTGTTCATTATTTGTGGTTTCACTACCTTCTAGAAGCCAGAGGTTTATAGATTCTGGGCCAAATCCAGAAGCAAGGCTTGTAAAACTGATATAAACTATACTTGGGTAAATTATATTCTACAAGATCATCTTAACTCCAAAAGAAATGCGAAAACAAAATGTTAAACTGGAGGTCAAAGTGATCATGTGTGAGTCATTGCACAAACCACAGCATCTTCTGCCTACCTACTAACTGCTTCAGCTCAGCACCCTGTCTTCAGTCCTTTGACTGGGCTTCTAGATTACAAGACATATCACATGGGCCTGTGAGACAGTGCAGAAGCTTGCTCCACCCACTCTACACAAACCTGATGTGGCAGCACCTCCCGAAAAATAAACAATGTCACCAGAAGTTGCCCAAGCCAATGTAAAAGAATGTGCCAAGACTTTTCTCCAGAGCACCCCATTTCCAGCAGCGAGCCCCTCTGGAATTTCCTTGAACAGAGCAGATGCCTCTGTATTTACCAGCGCTCAGTAGATCTCCCTTTCATCAGTGGCCCAAAAGTTGAGGTGAGGAGCTCCCCAGTTGTCCAAGGACCCACTTGACATAGTCTTGAACTTGTCATTTCCTAATTAGCTTCTGTTTCCAACATCCCTGTACTGTATCCAACTCCTCTGGTTTCCTTAGTGACAAACTACAGTAATCCAGGGTTGTGGTCAGTGGCCTAATAGTGTAATAGTATAATAGTGTAAATTTTATGTGGCTTTAAGTTCAATATTTCCACCTTTTTTTTATTTTATTTTACATTTACATTATTTTACAGGAAAATAGCATAAAAATTAAGAATTCATTTACCAGATCAATTTTTTCACATACTTGTGACTTTTCACATTATAAAAAATGTTTACACCACAATGTAAATGTTTTAAAATGTTGTTTTTTATTCTTCGTATCTCCAGTTTTTATAAGAACTTCACAGAAATTTTGGAGTTTTGAGTAAAAAGACTTCCATTCTAATGGAAATTTTTGTGAAATCACTGCTTCCAAACTGTGCCGATGTAAATGAAAGAAAAAAAACCCTATGTCTTTCATTCTTTCCTCTGCTCTGAAACAAACCCCTCTCCCTTGCTTAATCATATGCAAGTTACAAAGAAAATAAAGTTATACAACATTTTACAATAAAAAGAAGTTTGCCAAGCATTCTGTTTTAAAGGATAGCCTGGGACAAAGTGGCAAACATCAGCTCTTACCAACACAGCTAAGGCTCCTAGCAAATAGCTAGATTGCCTTCAATCAGCTTTTTTAAGCATTTATTTTTTAAAGCATTCATGCACAGCTGCTTGATTACTTCTAATGGTTTGGCCAGAAAGATTGTTCAAAAAAATCATTGAACTGAAGGGTTGAGGGCTTTCTTATCTATGTGAGAATGATATTTCTTTGAAACTTACTCTTATTGAACATTTACACTCCAGAACTTTTGAAGCAAGATGTCACAGTTGGCAGAATACAATGAAACCAATGGGGGAGGTCTGGGCGAGCACAGTTTACAACTAAGAGTTTAGCACTAACAGCAACTGCAGTTGGGCCATGTTTTGAGAGTCAGGCACTTGAAACTTAAATACAAGGAACTCACAAGTCAGTTGTGATGGACTTATATGTTACCAGTGGAACAGAAATGTCATGTTCACAAAACATTATCAATTTTGCCCCAGGAAAACACAGGTTTCTAAAAATTAACAACCAAATGAACAACTTCCACATGCGCTTAATTCGTCCTGTCTTGGGACCACTTGTGCTCAGCCAGATTCCTGCTAGGAACTGGCTGGATTTCTGGAAGGAAGATATTAGAGACTGTGGTGGAAGTTAATCCTTTTCATTTAAGCACACTTTGAAGGCTGCTGCCAGCAACTAAGATATAAGACAACACACATCATCTCTTCAAAAGGCAAAACTAGGGAAAAAAACATATTAAGGAAATGAAAAGCCACAAATTGCAGCCCTCATCTTAATCATTCTTTGGACAGCAGTGGCAACTAGGCTGAAACACAAAGAGTCTCCATTCAGAATTAAGTCAGTTTTTCACGTCAGAACCTACACTTCAAAAATCAGTGGGCTTACACATTATCAGGACCTAAATATGATACTTCCTGCCATTGTAAGCACTACACAAATGGCTTCAGTTCGGATACATAAGCCGAGACAGTGTGTACTAAAGGCTTTCCTCCCAGACCTGTGCCTTGTGGTGGCTGCAGGAGCCCCAGGACAGAAAAGATGACCTCAGAGGGCAGTTGTACCCCCACCACACCCAAAGCCAGTTACCAAGGCCCACACCAACCAGCAGTAACAACAGGTCCCTTGTGGGACCTCTTAGTAGTTCCTTCAGTGTGGACAATGGCCAAGACAGCATCCCCACTGACATTAATGGTAAAACCCACATGGCCAGGACATCATGCTGGATGCTCAGTGGAAGCTGAGACAACAATGCCATCACTTAAGCCACCTCAGATAGAGCAGGAGACACCAAAAAGAATTAAAAATTAAACTGAATGGAGGATTTTGCTGTGAAGTCTTAAACTGAAAGAAAACTCCTTCACAGAGTGATAAATATGATTCGCAGCTTTTATCTAAGCATCAGCTCAAAGTATTTCCTTCTTTTCTAATTAAAATAGGGGTTTGAGTACCAGAACAATGATCTCTAGTCAAAGACTCACAGACGGAGGGATCACACCAACTCATTTCCTACTGGAACAATGAAATCAAACCAAGGTTCAGGAGACCAGCGTTTGTTGCTATTATTTGAGCTGGCACCACGCGCACTCTGCAGTACTTTGATGTGGCTGCCTTAGGCAGCTCATAACAGGAGTAATAATATTGTAAAATATAAACAATCCCAGTTAGCAGTTTGGGAAAGGATTAAAAAAAAAAAAAAAAATCCAGAGCCCCTGCTTTTGGAGCAAGAACCAGCATACTGCCTTTTCTACTTGCAGGGCCTGGTAAAACTAATCCCAAATTTTAGCAGTGCCAAAACTGTGCTCCTGAACATGATGAAAGGGTATATGAGTGCCAGCACAGAGACTCCCCTGAGCCAAAACGAGCAATGCAGTCCTATCCCAGAGTTACCCCAAGTGTCCCCATGACTGCCAGTGAAAGGGCTCTCCTGCTGACACGGGGGCTTTTGAAAACTTTAGATTGCCAGTCAAAGTGATAATCATGAAAATAAATTAAAGCACTGAGAAAATAATGCTCACATTCCAATGCACCCCTGACACATAGGAGTAGATAATTTTTTTAACTCATTTACTGCTTTTCAAGTGCACATTGCAATGAAAGGGTAAAAAAGTGGGCACTGGAAAGAGCCACAGTGCACACCTAATGGCAGACAAACCCACGCAACCCATGCTACATGACCAGCCAGGCATCCATCCTCCCAAACGACTGGAAAACAGAACAGATGTACACAATAGCAGTACCTAGGAGTACCACTACTTTCCTGGTTCTGCACCAGTTCCCTTTTATCTCCTTGGACCTTCTCACCTCTTGTCTTTCCAATGCCAACCTCATCCAGTGCCTCTTAAAATCAGCAGGCTTCCTGCTACTGCTTTCAACAGCCTTCAGTCAGACTCAACAACAATTAAGACTCTGCCATTATGAGCAAACCCCACCAAGTGAGGAATTTCCATCATGAGATGTGATATGCATGGGAAGGCATGGCCAGCAATGCTTGGAGACAAGGTCTGCCATAGTGGAGTTGAACCAGGAGCTGTAACAGAATGAGTAAAATCACAGAAATCCCAGCCTAGCAAGCAAGGGAAATCATAACCTAGCCTTGAGATGGGAGGGCAAAACTGGCTTTGTTTTAATAACTGTAGTTCTGCCAGAGACAAAAAAAAAGGCAGCACATGTCACAAAAGTAGAATAAATTTAATGGCATTAATGCTAAGAAGCAGAGGGCTCCAAGTGAATCCAAAGCAGTTATTGTTCTTCTTCTACCAATCGCTGTGCTAAAAGCCTTTTGTATTTTAGAGCCTGAAGCCAAGCTCACAAGTCTTAAGATTCATTAGATCAAAGGAAATGGTTTATAGAAAAACAGACAGATTTAAGGACATAACCAAACATATCTATTTACAGGTCTAATCCTTAAGGCATTGGTTGTATTACTCAGTCTGTACATGGACAATGGTATTGATGGTGGTGCTGCTCCAACTGCCTTATTAAAACACATTCAGATGGAGATGTAAACATTGAGTTGTGTTTTCTAGAAGTAAATTTATAGCTATCAAAACCAGACAGTATTCCTCACTTCCTTTATCACATTATTTTCAGATAGATAGAATGCATGATATGAAATGCTGGTCATAAAATATGCAACCTCTGATTCATAAAATGAAGACAGATTTTAACTTAGTCTATTCAGTAGCTCTAAGAGATTAAAAGCATTAAAAAAGAGTGTTAGGGGGAAAGAATTAAAAATATGGCGGCTCCTTACCATTCATTCAGATTCCTGTAATTTAGACATGAGTTAGCAAGCGGAATGTCAAAAGAAAAATATCTAAGCACTGTCACATGCATCGGCCAATTTTGAAAGGAAAATATCTCAATCCATCCAGTTTTAATTGTTATTCTTCTATAATTTTTCACTTTCTTTGCAAAAATAGAAGGCACTGTCACTGCCAGGTATCACTTCCACTTCCAGATTAAACAGCAGAATCTACCAAGACCTCCCATATAAAAATAGGGGGAAAAAATGCACACAGTAAAAGCAGCAGCAAAAATCCTTTGAGCAGGCTGGAAAACTGCCCCTTACTGCAATAACAGAAAACAGCAATATGCCTATCAGGAAGTCCTCTAGACAGACAACCCACCATTTATTTATATTTCGGATTTATTTTAAGGTGCTGAGATCAGTTTCAAGTAAATTCACCTTAAAAGGGAGATCATATGCTAATCTCTGTCCATTATTGCCAAGTCCAAATATTCAGAGATCAGTAGTCAAATGTTATTGGCTCCTAAAACAGAGTCTGCATACATATCATCTAGATAAAAGTGCCAGGGCTCTGTAGGTTGTTTATTAAAGGGTAGTTTAGTGCTTTTCATTTACCTTCAGGGCTGTGAACCTCTAGAGTTCAAAATACTAATGTTTACAAACAAACTAGCTAGCAACTTGTTTCTTCTTAAACATTAAGAACTAATGCTCAAATGAACATATGATTCTAGTTTTTGGCAATCCAAGAGGGTCAATAAAACCACAGAAGTTGGCAACACTGACCAGAGTGAAAGCAAGCCTTGAACCAAGGGCAACAGTTCATCTACCATTTTACAAGGTCTCCTTCCATCAGTGTTTTTCCAAAGAGTTACTAAAGCATCTCTCAAGTAATACAGCCTATGCTAGCACAAAGTGAATAAAATTAATAAAATAGCTGTTAATGGCATTCAGGGACCATGTTGTAACAAAACAAGAACAAAATGCTTTAGCTTCCTTTTCATGCTTAGCAAAGTGTGCATGGCACACTGCATTTTTCTTGTGCACAGCTTTCACTTAAATGCAATGAAGACCTTATAGAGTGCCTCAGCTTCACTGTTCCACTCATTCTCATCTTTTGGAGGCCACAACCTATTCCTAGGCTATGCACTTTTTCCTCACATCATGAAGTGACAAAGGGTCCAAAACCAACCAATTTCCACACAGATTAGGCAAGCAGCACAATTACATACTTTTTTAATGCAAAGAGATCTCTCTTAATGTTTCAGTGTTTTGAGCACAAAACTGTGTCTCTGCTTGCAAAAAAACAAAGATACAAAGAAAACCAAGGTGGGGGGGTGGGGGTCAAACCATAGGCACAGAAATCTTTGGGACTGTGCCACAGGTTGTGGAGTGGCCACACTGTTCCGCTATGCCTGTCCCACAACAGCAAACCTCTCAGGCATCTTCCTTCCCAACTAGCAGAAAAGCCCTAAGTCATGCGATGAAAAAGGGGATGCATCTCAGTACTACACTACTTGTTGTGAGATGTGTCACAGCCCTTTCCTCTGGTCTGCCACTGAGCAGACCTGAGTCTCATTAGAAGTTTCCAGTTAGGCGGTGTAACCCAGGTGCATCACAGCAATCCCCTTCCACCTGACCCAGCTAACTGCAGTACGTATGGTCAGTCACAGGATGCTGCTGAAATATGTATGAAATTCAGGCCTGGCTGCTAGGAAGGAGCAGGCCGAAGTCAAGCATGGGGTCTCAATGTAAGATAAGCACCAGTCTGTCCCAAGCTAGGCAGAAATCACACAGTGCTCTTGAACCACAGTTTCTCCAAAGCAAATGCATTTATTTGTAGCTGGGAATTCTACACCTAGCAGCCCTGACTCTGTGATAAAAGTAAGATAAACATGGAGGAAGTAACAAGGCTTGGGTACCAGGAGGTAATGAAGAACCCCTTAGTTTGATGTTCTCACTTCTAAGCTAGATGACTTTAGCCTGGCACACAGTACATGAAGGAGAAAAGTTAGCATCAATTTTCTCAGCAGTCCACTACAAGACCATAACCATGCTGGTCTTCAAGAAGAAATGCCACTCAAAGGAGCCAGCTTCCAGAAACAATGACAACCCACATGAAACATATATGGCCCTGTGCTAAAAGGCTGCTGCAGTACTTCCAGACCCCACAGAAGCTCAGTTCCAGTCCTAGCATGACTTCAGGCCTGCACAAGGGATGCAGCCCCACTCTGCATGTTTGTAACGATATTCCAAAAACAGCCATTAGCCTCCTTCCTCCACGAATATTTGCAGACATCCTCACTCCCCCATCACTGCTACATGCAGCCTAAGTCTCCCAAGCGAGGTTACCCTTTGGGGGCAAACACTTCCTTCTGAAAGGCCCTCCCACGTGTCTCCTGCCATCGGAATGAGAAATCCACACGCCCTGGTGAATAGACAGTAGGTGGCTATTCTGCTATGGGATGTGGCGTCCCGAAGTTGAGTTCAGGCCATTCAGGCTCTAGGCAATCAATTCCTAGCTGCATACTGCAGCAAGTGGCCATGTTAACATCACTGACATCACTATCACCTCCATGCCAATACAGGACAGCCACTTTCTCCCTGCAGTATCTCCCAAAATGTTCCAAAAGGCAGGTCACAGTTAAGGAAATCCCCAGCAGGGCTAGAACACCACTTTATCCAGTTCTGCATCAACATGGGGACAAGAACACAACTGTGAGAGAGTTAACTGTCCCAGTGTGGGTATTTTTCTTTATTTTTACCTTAAGTGGAATAAAAGAAGGTAATTCTGCAGCACAGGTATATGCTAACCCAGGTCTACAAGGACCAAAGCCTTTTTACCTCCAAATCATCCATTCCACAAATTTTTTTTCCACAAGCTTAGAGTTAAGGTGATTTGTTTGAGCTTAGTTTTTTGGCTTGTTCTTGAAATGAAAACTGTTTTAATTTTCTTGCTGATATTCACATGGGTTCTTCACAGCACATTTGTCAAATATTGCCCTTTACATTGCTCTATAAAACCATATTCACAGCCAAATTTACCTTTATAGCACTTAATATAGAGGACAGCAACAGTAGGGTGCACATTTTTTCTTAAGTTGCTGAATTGTAGCAAAAAAGACGTAATTTTGAACATCTGAGGACAAAGATGTAAATATTAGCCCCCTTGATACAATAGGAGGAGGCTTGTACCTACTGACTGAGCTCCTGACATTCAGTAAGAAAACATGTAAAATGAAGCAAGTAGCCCATTTTCTCAAGAAAAGAAAGGTAACACTGTTCCCAAGATCAGTACCACTGATTAGCAGAATATACCCCCATCTACTGCTACTTTATAGCCTAGACATACATAGGCCCTAAGTTCCATAATTAGTGTCCTCTGTTACAAAGATAGAGTATACATTCATGTCAGAATGGAGGGGAGAAGGAGAGGGGAGGGTAAAGATACTTTTTCCATGTAAAAGAAGCTACTGTATTTCGCTGGCTCTCTGCAGACGGGTTCCGTAGGTGGCCATTTAAACAACAAAGGAAGTTCAAGGGTTCAAAACAGACTTCTGTTTCTTAATACACAGAAATCTGCATTTTTAAACTCAGTCTCCCTGCTGTGCAATTATGTACGAATTTAAGACTAGTCGTTTTCTTACAAGAGGCTGTGTTGTGCAAGTGGGAGACGAAATCAGGTCACTCAATCATGAGAAGTAAATTTCCCCCCACCAGCCGCTGCACTCCTGAGAGAGACAAAGAGGAAAAGACAGATTTTATTCCCTGCTCAGACTAGTCCAATTTCTAATCATATCCTTTGGAATTTTGAATACCTTTTCCATTTCCCTTCAGACCCGGGTACTAATGTGGGAACCTAATTAAACCGTAAGTAGTGCTGTGTAAAGACCAACACTGTGTTAAGATTTGACTGAAAGAAAAGATCAGCCAAGGCTGCTGCTGTAAAATATACATCCCCTGTTTAAAATGAGGCACCTGTCCTCTCTGAGACTCCTGTGTCTATTCCAATCTCATTTTCTTTCTCCTATTTGCCTTTGAACACTTCATTTAAAATTGTTTCTTTCCTCTGAGACATTTTATATATCCACTCAGTGTGTTCATAACAGTCCATATTCATTGAAGATTATGCCCTTCCAGAGCAATAAGGCTACAGAAGAGCATACTAGTCCCACTCAATGTGCTTTGCCCCATTCCTCACCTTACAACCCCTTGAACTGCCAGCAGAAATTCCCCCAATTTCACAGTGGCTTTGTACAGGCAAGAGAAGCCACAGCAGCAAAGCCTGACCTATGAAGAAGTCTCCCTCATCTGCCACCCTCTGATGAATATCCACACACAAAAACATTAATATTGTACAACTTTACAGAGCTAAAAAAAACCCCAAAACAACTTACCTTCTGGTGTTGAACCAGAATTCAGTATTAGTGAACATCTCTGAGACAAAATTTCTGTTGCTAAAACCAGCTGAATTCTTGTATGCTTTCACACGGAAACCAGTAATTAGAGGTACGGCTTTTTCCAGAAAGACATGGCAAAAGAAGTACATCAAGCTTAAACTATATAACTATGTCTGTCTCCTTTGCTCTCAATACAAAGAGGTGTTTGGAAGAGCCAACCTGGAAAGAAATTACCTCCTTGACTACCTTTGGGGAGATCAGCTGGCAACAATTGCTTCTATAAGAGAGACATGACCCAGATCATCAGCTTCATTTATGGCAGTTCTGCTCTGCAAACAGTTCTGTTACACAGCACAAATTCAGGGTGTGCTGCACTGTCTCACACAGGATGGCTGTTCCAGGGCTGCCAAACAGTGTTTTATTTCCCTTATGAGCAGTCATTCTTTAGTTTCTATATCAAAAAATGAGTACTATCAGACATTTCTATTTATTAGGCATTCAAAAACTATTTTGTTGTTGATCAAATGTCAACAGTAACTGTATCTGCTTATTCAAAGCTTATTTGCAAAAGAAATTGATGCCGTACACTAGAGATTACAAAGTTAATTCTGTTTAGTTTCAACATGTGCAATATACCGCACAAGATCAAAAAGGAAAAACAAATCAGAAAATGTGTTTTTCTGCTCTGATCCTCCAACACAGCCCACAGTTTCAACCCTGACCCAGTGTAGTTCAGTGCTGAAGAGCTGTGGACTAATTCATGGTTACTGAGTCAAGAAAGAAAATCAATCACTGGATCACAGTAGTATCCTTTATCTGTAAATAAGAAAAAGCCTGAAGTTTACCCTTTCTTTCCATATACAATGAAACACAAACTGATGCAAAGAATCTTGAAAAGTGAAATATGTGAATAAATCTAATAATTGAAGATACTAAGATTTAGATATACGGATGGACAGGTATTTAACCTGCATGTATGTATCTGTGGATGTTAGAGCTAAGGCTGCCATGCTCAAACCTTGTTAAAGACCCCAGTCTGACAAGCTGCCTGCTTTCCCACCTCCCCAGCTCTTTCCCTTTCTGGGATCACGAGACTATTTTTTTGTTAGAGTGGAGAAAGTAAAGGGAAGAAGAATTTTGAAAACAATTTTTTTGTTTCAATCTGAATTGCCACTTTTCTGTCTAATAGAGGCATCTGTGCATGGTCTACTAAAAACAACCTTTTTTCTTCTCTAATTTTCTTCCTAATTTATGGAGCAAATCTTCTTCTGCCTGCACAGGACAGGTATCATAGACTATGTTCAGAGAGAGGAGAGACCTCTGGTAACACTAGAAGCTCTACTAAACATCTGTGTGTGACTCCTACTGAAGTATTCTCCTGAAATAAGAGTAAACTCCAGTACTACAGGCCTAACTGCTGCTTTTTCAGCAAATATCTCTCAAGGGCAAGTTTAGGGACAACTTCTCTCTGAAACTGTCATCCTCCAAGCACTTAGCAAGCCTCATTTTGCTTTGAATTCATTTCAAAGTCTCCTTCCTTGGGAGGAGCTTTTCCATCAGCCCATTTTTGTAAGAAAATGAAGGTTACTCGCCAACTACATAACCATCTTTTCCTGCATGATATGTCCTGCTCTTGTTGAACCCAGTTGTCCCCCCAGCAGTGACAGGGCCTCACAGGTCAGATGCAGACATCGAACAAATGAGGGGACTAAAACACTATGTTCTGCCAAACCTGTGCTAGCTTTGGGACTGCAGCACAACATTCATCTCCAGATGCAGAATTGGCAACATCTAGCTGTGTGTACTAATGCTGTGGTGGAGCCAGCACTGCCAAAGCCAGAGGCAGGGACAGCCTGAAGGACGGGGAAAGCATCAGCTGTGCTCGAGGCAACTCAAGGACGGAAATGGTAAAGCAAGGTGAGAAACTAGACCCAGCCAGGTCCAGGACCCACTCTAAGCTGTTTCATGTGAGGCATGTGACAGCAAAAAGATTAGATGGAAAAATTAAAAGCAAGCCCAGCATTAAGCGTTCAGATGATAAATCCTTCCAGATGGGACCCATGCACCACTGTTCTTTCTGTCCGATCTCTTGTTACAAAGGACTGAAGCCACAAAACTGCTCTCAGATCCCACACATCTATGGTGAACTACATCCTCTTTGATTCAATTTCAGCAGGTATTAAAAGAAAGGGATTTCTCTTTCAGCTCTTGCTAGCATTTTCATCCCATTCTGGAATTTGTCTATCATTTTTATCTTTTGATTTAGAAATGTTAATAAAGATTGATGGTCTCCCTGAGGAAAAACAGGTGAGGAGATAGCACAAGTTGGATTATATCATCCCAATAAATCTTCCTCTCAAAACAAACACAGCTTTCTCCTCTTGCAAAATATTGCTCTTTTAAGACTGTACTTTGTTTTTTAATAAAGAAAAAAGTCTTTCAACTGTGTTAATGATTAGCAAATGAATATGGCAGCTCCCCAAGATGCTTAGGCCTGTAGCTTCAGTCACTTATCAGATTAATACATATAAATGAAGGGTTCTGTAGTCTTCTCTTACAATGGCTGAAGTCATCGGAATTAGATGGCACAGTGAGGAAAGGCTACAGCACTGAGCCCAGAGAAATGGGGAGGATGGAGAGAAACTAAGGAGAAAGGAGCTCCCAGAACACACTCATAAGGATACTGCTGTCTGCGGCCTCCTTTGAGCGGTGAACGATACCGAGGAATAAAAGAGTTCCAGAAGAAGCTTATAAAAATAATTAGTGTCATGAAAAGATCTACGGATGGAAAGACACTGAAGAGGTCTGATGTGTTTAATTTAGATATAACGACACATGAAAGAGGAATACAAAGCAATGAATAGCACAGAGAAAGAACTCCAGGATTTTTTAATCATCCAGCTTTGTAATGCAAGAACAAGTGGGTATTCAGAGAAATGAAACGAATTCCAGAGTTCCCAGGTGATGTACAGGTAACCTTCAGAGCTGCTGGCCATGTTTCATCACTGAGGCCAAGAATTTAGAAAAAACACACACACAGAACTCGCTCAATTAATATTAGCCTGTGCGATGACAAACATACAGAGTCAACAAACAACACATAAGAAGCTCATGCTTCAAAGACCTGTCAAAGCCAAGCCTTCCTACTCTAGGATAAAGCTTCATGTGTGGGCACTTGTTACTACTTTTTACTACAGTACTCCTTACACTTTGCTTGCACCATCTGGTACGAGCCATGATATTTTTTTAAGTATCTGAGAATTGCCAATAGGCTCACAGTAGAAGGAATACTCTTCGCCTCTCCTGATTCCTCTCCCCGTGCTACCTCAGCCTGAAGCAGCCCAGGCCTATAATGGGGGAGACCCTGCACTGCTTCCTCCACTGTTACAGCAGGAACACTAACATTGCCGTGTATTTGTTTCCATGGTCCTGGAACACCAGGAGCACTTCATTCCTTCTCCAGCAGAAGCAAGGCTAATGTAACATCCCAATCTGGCTGTCATCCTCAAGCATTTTCACAGCAACTGAAGAGAGTGTGCATGGACACAGCTCCACAGCTTTTCTTAAGAGCTGATAAAATGGGGAAGCTAATGTAGGTCTCCTGCCACTGGCCAGAGATACAGAGTCCTCCTCAAGCTGTAGAAGCAATTAAAAATTTCTTAGTAGACACAGGACCAGTGGTCTGGGCTCATTTTCACAACTGAAAAGAAAACCAGGTTCTCCCCAGGGAAACAGGCAGAGGAGTCAGTCCTACACCACATCAGCCTGGGGAGCACAGGGCAGAAGGGGCACCCTCAGTACAACTCAGGCCGTAAGTACAGGTCAGCTTTGGCCTCCAGAGGGCACAGAAACGTAAATGGAAATGATCCAGCTTGACGCGACTGCTCCGTATGCCCGGTCCTTTCAGTGAGCTCCCTCGGAGAGGGAGGGAAAGAAAATCCCAGAAGCGATTCAAGAGGGAGTGAAGCTTTGTCCGCCTGAATAATGAGCTAACGGTTGGCCCTGCCGACAGCCCCGCGTCCCCTCACAATCGCATCAGTCTGCGCTTTGTTCTCGGCCCGCTCAGCCATCAGCTGAGGAAGTTCATCTGTCTCAGCAGTATGCAGTAATGATGGCAAGGGTTAAATACCACTTACATGGAGGTACAAAAGGCCAGTATAATTTTATATGAGGCCAGACAGCTGGTTTGGATAATTCCAGTTTTCACAGAGCGTTTTCTTTCCAGTAAGTCCCCTTAAAAAAGCTTTTCCCTGCGAGTTAAATCTCTCACTGGAGAATGCCAGCACAGCTCCAATTATCTGTGAGACAATCCAAAGTGAAGTTCACTGTCAAACTCAGACCCAGACTAAGGCTTCAAGAGAAAAACCCTTATAAAAGTCCTCACCCTGAAATCATTTGAGGACAAGGTGGAAAGTTTGTTTTGTGTTTATCCTGTTGGGGTTTTTTTCCCTAAAAAACCTCAGCACTCAAGGTTTCTAAGGATTTCCAGATAAGAACATCTGGTTTTAAATAATCTCAGTGCTGCTTTGGAGTTTTCACAGCATACAGTGACACAATCAGCTGCTTTTTATTAACTTATTTGTTTGTGCAACAGCATTGGTGAATGTTCATCCATTCATCGCTGCACATCAAGCAACTGGGGCAGATCCAGTAGCAGGAGTGTTCAGTGCTTGCCAATTCTGGAACATCAGCACTAACTAGTAGCTGAATCATGCTTGCCTTGCCTGAGCAGGCACTCACTGAAGACAAACATACACACACAGAGTTGCTTACTCAGTCTACTTTCCTTCATGTTTTAACAGCTAAAAAGTGAACTGAAAATATAAGCCAACAGCAAGGCATTCAAGGTGCACCTGAATCCTCCTTCCCCTTGCTGCCTCATCTCCAAGATAATTCCAAATCATGAAAAAATGTCCTTTTCAGGAATACCACTGCAACCATGAGCACAGGAAGGAGCTGATCCGTCAGGAGTCCTGTAAACAGATTTTAACCTACCATGCACAGCTTTGCAAAGCTTTGAAATACCATCCTAGAAGCTCTTGGGATTTCTCACAGTGTGAGCTAACAGTCTCTGACTGCCAAAGAACTGAGGGGGGAAGGGGCAGAGCAAAACAGGCTCACAGTCTGATAACATGCTGTATGGCCTTCACCTCAGACCACTCCTTGAAGCTTTTGGCACATGACTGCTGTTGAGAACAGATGGAGGATACTAGACATCACTCTTCAATTCACAGGAAAACAGGACAGGAGCAATAGGGAGACCCACAGGTGCAGGGTGTGCCACAGCAGCCCTCAGAGACCAAAAAAGAAGAGCTTCGTTACTTGAACAACGTGCATGTTATCACAAAAGGGAGAAAGCCCCTTCACTGCACTTGGTCTGATTGCCAGGCTACTAAAGGCAGGTGGGTTCTGTTTTCCTTGCCAGTCTTCTTAATGGCTCAGAGCAGTGGAACTGGTGACTGTCCTTTTAGAGGATAAATGAAAAACCATGGTCCTGGAAGCTTTTAATTAAGGCACCTCAAGCCCTTAAATGCTTCAAAGATCGGATTATAGAGGGGCACACAAAACAATGAGAAAATCCCATGAAGTCCAACCTGATTTCTGTAACTATCCTATCTGATCTGATTCTGAATTTTTGCAATGAGTAGAATTGGACAAGCTGTTTGGATGCTGTGAAGATGCTGTGTGTGATGGAGTGAGGGGGTGTTTCAGTGAAAGGCAGGTTTCAATTTGTCCTACAGTGCCCGATGATCTTACAAGAAGAGATAGCAAGCAGTCTTGAAATGTCTTGACCAAAGCACCATTGCTGTCCCTGCTGGAAGCAAAAGCACCTTATCATGCCACAAACGAAGAATTTTGATAAAAGCCCTCTCCTCTACCAATCTGCCACTGTAAATCCAAGAATGGGGATCTCCACCTCCACTAAAATGCAAAAAGCTGTAGATCTAGGTTTAAAAGGTAAGGGGGATCTGATTACACTTTACAAGCCACCTGCAGATCTTGAGTAAACTACTATTTAATTGAACCATTCTTCTGAAATTTCCTTTAAAGACAAAGAAAGATACTGACTCATTACAGTTTCTTTGATCCTTTCCAACATAAGCAGCTATGTGAAGAAAGTAATTTTCCTTCCCTGGGTCCTCTCCTCTTTGCTTCCTGAAATGTCATCTTGCTCCAGAAAGGCAATCCCCACTCATGCAGTAACACTGCTTATCCTGCCCACCATCTCTTTTAAAGATGCAGCAGTTCTGAATAAATACCATCAGCACTATTAATGAGGGAGGTCTACTGTTATGGGTGGATAAGCCAAAATGATTTCTGATGTCTACCTAGGTACAGCAAAGAACTACCACATCAGGATGCTGCTTGTGACTTTCCCAGCCTCTACCAGCATTTTGGAAAAGGGCTAACTCCCAATATATCCTGTTCTGGCCACATCCCCTCAGGAATAGCAATCAAACTTAACGTTGCCCCACAACCTTTTATGCTGGAGCATCTCTCTCTCTCTCTAGACTTCATACTTAGATGATCATTTCCATATTCTTCTGCATGTGAATGGTATCTACACTCCCTCTATGCTTGTGAACTACAGAGGAAAAGGAAATATTAGTTTAATAATGCACTAAGGTGTTGGTAACAAAAGCAAAGCTACAGCTTTCCATAACATTAGATTTACTATACAAAGCTTTTAATACTTGAAAAGATTAACAGTGACAGATTCACTTGTAGACTAGCAAAAGCTATTGCAATTCTTGCAACTTTTACATTAATCACATTTAAACATGCTGCTAACAGATGGGCATCATGGAGCGCTAGGTCTCTCACAAGCCAGCGCTAACAAAAAGCACGTCTAGGAGATCTTGTGGCTTCTACAGTTCAGAGAGATTGTATATGCAGGGACCTTGTTATTGTTTTTGTTGTATATTATCTATGATTATTAGAAAAGCTCAAGTTAAATAGATGACAGGCTTCAGCATACATGAGTGGGAAGGGAAAGATAGTAGGGCAGAAAGAGTCAAAACAAGACCACCCACACAAAGTTCCTCTAAGTCCACATTTCACATGCATGATCCTGACTTTTCCACTACACAGGGAAAGCCTTAGGTTCTGTACTGCAAGTTTTCCTCTGACACTACTACCCACACAAACCTTTCCCCAAAGCCCAGACACAAGCCCGAGCTGTGCAAAGCAAGCTGCCAGGCTTTAACCTGGTTGGACTGAGAATGACAGTCTGTCCTCCCTCCCCTTTCTTTAGTGCAGATGTCAAGCTAAGATGGTCCTTTTTGACTGAAGCTGGGAGAGCACCTGAAGAAAACATCAGCGTTAGCAGTTGGCACCCAGATAGAACATATCAGACATTTAATAAATTTCCCAGCACCATTTTTTAATTAGACCAAATCCCAAGGTAAAACCTCATCTTTACATGACTGTAATTAAACAAGACACACTGTCTGTAATGTAAGAAAGCTCAATCTCCTCTATGAGCCAGGCCTCAAAAGAAAGACTGGCAATCGAAAACTCAGACCAACTGAAGGTTAGTCCTCAGAGCGTAAGAGTTGCAATGCTCTGTGACAAGGACTCCTGCTTGCTGAAGGAGGACTGGAGAATTCCACCTGCAGATACTGCCTCCATAGGGCACCTGGAAGGGTTTGCCCATGAAGGACGGAAACATTCTTTACGTGGAAGGATCTCAGACTTGCAAATTGCTTGTCATTTACAAAGCATGTCTGTGTACATGGTGCATCTATCACCACACAGCCCAACTCACCCTCACTGTGTCATTCTGCCACAGAGCTGAGGAAGGGAGGTCTACAGAGGCTATGGCAGTACCCACTTCACACTGTGACATTCACAGAAGTTAAGGGATTCATGTAATTTAGAAACTTTGTCTGCTCAAGTGTGAAAAGACAAGCTCACCTTTGAATGAAATGGATGGCCCAAAGTTTACAGTGCTAAAACTTAGTGATCTGAATCCCACTACCAACCTTCATCTAAGTTCCCATGAAAAACCAGTGGATGAATCCAGGTCTCCAAAGCACTAGTATTTTAGCTGCTGGGTCCTCCTCCTCAGTTCCAATCTGCTGAACATTCTCAGCTCACTTAGGAATTCTGCACCTGGATGGGTCTAAGTCTGCTCTGCACACCTATCTGCCATTTAAAGATAGCAGCTGAGTCCACCTAAAAGCTATCTGCTATGTTTTCTCATAAATTAAATGGTGCACACATGGACCATCAGCAGAAAAATAAACAGAAAAAATACTGTCATGTGCCTTTGTGAGGCCAGCCACCCCAAGGGGCCAGACTGAGCAGGGCTATCTCTGAAAGGGGTTGAGATCCCACAGCTATGGCCTGTCAGGAGTTTCTTCCAAACTTCTTCCAACCCCTGTGTTGTACAAACAACACAGGGGTTGTTCAGGACAGAAGATATAAACTCCTATCTGGACACTTAGATGGCAATTCAATATTTTAGCTAAGACCTATACTGTAGACTTATTCCAAGGGCTTCAGTGGTATTGAAAATGTTCTTCACAGGCTCCATCCTGGCCAAGGGTGGCTGCCTGTGAGCAAATTTCAGCGCTACTCTGCCTGTAGCACCTTGTTCTAACACACACCATCTTGATCATAAGGCACATGAAGGAATTCAGTGCTGCTCCACAACAGAAAACTTCCCCGGTAGTAAAAAAGGAAGCTCTGGTCTCTGAATACCCCCTGAAGTGGCTCTTCTCACAGCTGCACCAAGGTTGACATGTACTGTCTTTCACTCTCTCTATTATTTTTTTTTTGTAATCATCACCCCACTATGCATACACAGTACCACCACAATAACATTAGGGAAAAATGACCCCCCTAACTTCAGTGTTTCTTCAGCAGAAACGGAATGCAAAGCAGAGGAGAGTGATTTTAAGCCATAGTGCACAGCACAGCTTCTACAAACACCACTGCAGTAAGTGGTCTCTCGGGATGGCAGAGACTGCTTCCTCACCCACTCCCTTCCCACTGCCAACTCCTCTCCCGTGCACCGACACCATCCTGCTGAAGGCTGCACAGCGCCCAGGCAGTCATGCTGCCCACCAACACTACACATGGGAACATGCACCCTTGAAAAGCAGAAAGGTTACAAAGAGGAAGCAGAGGAGAAACCTCAGCTGCTCTGCATCCACGAAGCTGCTAAGCAGCCTGTCGAGGAAGGGGAGAAGAAGGGAAGCTGGGAGACACTTGCTACAAATGGCATATGTAAGCAGGAAGACAAAATGCTGCAGGATGGCAACAGACCCCTGATATGGTTTCCAGGCTCCTCCCAAACTCACAATGAGAGCTGCAGAGCCACATTCCAGTGTCCACGTGTTTGGCCAGGACCATGCTGGCATGGGGCAGAGGTTCACATGACAATCACAACTAAACACCATGACTCCAAAACACAGCAGAAAAAAGGCTGTACAGATATGAAGGGAAAATTCAGGTGAGCTTCCACAAGGTTCCCCTAATGGAAGTAAAATCTTCCCGTAGCGCTATCAGGACACAAAGTAATAGAGAAAGCTCTGTATTACATTGATGAAAAAAAAAAAAAAAAATATATATATATATATATGTGGGATATAATTTAACATCCTCATACCCAAGGAATATGATTTGAAAGAAAAAAAAAAATAGAGACATAACTAGAGACATAACTTGAACAAAGAAATGTTGAGGTATTGGCCAAAGTTTGTCTCAGTCAGCTCCAGCCTTCAATACTAGAGCACTTAATTATGCTATCCAGCATTTAGCTTTAGGGCTCTGTCCATCTGGCTCATGCCACTAGAATCCAGAAGCTACGGAAGAGCAGACTGCAGCAAACAAGGTCAGTATGTGCCAACTTCTGTAGAGACATATTTAACAAGCCCAAGGTTGGACTGTCTCAAAAGAGAACAAAGGAAGGGGAAACATCTCTTTGCAAGAATAAATACACGACATTCCTTCAGTGCAAACAACGCTGTAGACTTTCATCACTTTACCTTTCACTTACCCATCTGTTTTCTTGGAAGATTTAGTTTCATTAACTTGGCTTTTCTACATTTTGATTTTATTTTTCAACCCTTGCTGTAATATAGCAGAGGCAATTTATTCAAGAGCAAAGGTTTTACTCCTGCACGTATGCAAGGACAACCAAAGAGGAGAATTCCCACATCCCCAAGCAAGATGTACCTCACTTTTGATAACCCATTACATCCAGTAGAAGAGTTTCCATCAGTACATTACAACCTCTCAAGCCCAAACCAATCTTCCACTGGGAGAAGGAGGGGATAGGAAGGAAGCAAACTCAACTGTGAGATGCTTTTGGATGAAGATACAAAGTTAAAACAAGGAAAGAACAAGATACATCAAATGCTTTCAATTTTTACCTTTGTAATGAGATCTGTAGTACTGAATATTTTCTCTCTCGTTTGACCAGGTTGCTGCTAATGTGGCTGTAAATTTCTTCTCCTGTTTATTAAGCTTTTCTAACCTCAGTGACAAATATTATCTTGTCCAGTCTTTCCACTAGTCTTCCTCCTTTATCTAGATATGTGTTTCTCTGTGTGTATATATATATATATATTTCACCTATAATTTATAAAAGTCAGCACAAAAATGACCACACTTATTTTATGGTAACAGAACCTTTTAGTCTCACAGCCCAAGATGCTGCTTATCAAGACAGATCTAAAGCCAAACAGGATCCAGAAAGGAAATAAATAATCAACCTGAGCTGCAATATTTTGCAGTTCCCTTGCCCTCTTATTTCCTTTAACTAATTGCCATTCTGCCGGGTTCTTAGGAACAAGCAGATAAATGGAAAATACTTTTAATCTACGCTAATAATTTGTGTTAAGTTCCACTTGGACAACTTCATAAATGAATAGCCACATTATAGCTGCTGAATGTAGCTGTAACCCATTCACTCATTTACAGCAGCTCTCAAATAGGGGTGTTCATTTCCACAGTGTACCTGTAGGCAGATGGTTTTACCGCTGGATCTGATATGGAATTGCCCTGTAAATTTTGCATATATTGACAGAGGTCCCTAAAAATGTTTACAGCACAAACTGGGTAAATACCCTGGGTCATACTTCAAACAGTCAGCCAAGGGAAGCTATGAGCACAGGTCCTGCAGCTCTGCCTTGGCCTCTCTCCTCCTCCTCTGTCAGACACAGGTCAGCCTTATCTGTGGTCAGGCTCTTATCCCAGCTTTGTCCTCCTGGCTTGCAAGGGGGCAGCTTGCAGGCTCTGGGCACCGATTCACACCAAATAACAGCAATAGAGAATTAATGATAAATCTTCAGGTGAGCCTCCTAGTCTCCATTAGGAGGGTTTTGTCCAGAACATAGCTTATCCAACCTCTGTCTCGGCACCAAGGCTATATCAGGACTGTGGCAGCTGTAACAGAGGCCAAAAAATATTGCTGAAGTCATGAAGTAGTGATACTTATTTTAGACTATTAGAAGAGTAATGACAAGATGATTGCCACAAAATACACTTCAGCTAGAGAGCAATTTGAAAGTGAAGGAACTTAAACCAGTGATTTAATTGTGTCAGGCAAAATAAATGCATTTACAACATCTATTAAAAGCAGGTTATGTTCGGGGGAGGGGGATAATTACATGTTAACAGTAGTTTATTAACTGAACAAGACAGTATCACATTAAAGATAATCAATGGAGAATAAACCACAGCTGTAAAAATTAATACTCTTCATTCACACAGCGATGGGAGTGAAGAGGGGTTGCCTTTGCCCTTAAAATAGAGGTAAAAGTATAGCCCCTGTGAAACCACCATGAAAAGATGAGTAAAGGGTAGGATGGCCCAAAATGAAAGTCATTGAAGGCATAAGTTTAAAAGAAAATAAAAAAATAAAAAAATAAAATTAAAATTGAAAAGAAATAATCAGTAATTCTAGAGGGGAAAGAGGAATATGAACAACCAGTTTTGCAAGCAGCGGAACTAATGAAGCCTGGTTTTCTCCAGCTTTTATGTCATGCAAGGACTGACTTTCACACTGAAGTAAACGTGAGCTCCAACTGGAGCAGTCTGGGGGGGTTTTTTATTAGTTTGGAACATTTATATGGGATTCTTTCCCCAGTGGATTTTCTTGTTTCTAATAAAGAACAAGCCCTTCCTTCAAATGCAGTAGGAATAATTTCTCCTTTACCTGACAGCATCTTTTATGATTTCTACATCATGCCAATGTAGTAGAAACTGTAGCTGAGTAACAGATACAAACTTTCTGATTGTCTGGTGTGAGATACACGGGTATGCCCACCCTTCCCTGCTATACACACACAGAGTGTGCTATTACGTAAAACTTGTTTTGATTAAAAAAACCCAAACAAAACAGGTAAAAACAGTGTTGCCAAGGTAATCCAGTTTATCGGGAAAATTTGTCTTTGGCATGCTGCGTGCAAGACTTCAGGCAGTTTTCTGCAGAGACCAAGACTTCAGGTTCCTGCAGCAATACTAGTTGCAGGGAATAGTCCGCATAGAAGGGAAAGTGAGACCTCCACAGCATGCTGAGATAGGAGACTCCATGACGATGTTAACTGCTGTTCTACAGGAAGGCCGGAAGGGGTTTTGGGTAAGTATGAGAAAGCCATCCCCCCCAAATAAAAAGGAAAAAAAAATGCTTGCTTTCAAAACCTGGACTGCGCAGAGCTATGTAGCTTCCAGGATTAAAGATGGGCATGTGAAAGTCAGAAGTCAATCCATGATACATGATTTTCTTTTTTAGAAATTAATTATTATACATCTCTTGACTCTGCTCCTGCACACGACACTTCACCAAAAACCACTTCACAAAAGAAAAGACCATGCATATGCCAAGAACTAGCCCTCTTTTTCCTGTGAGTAAACAAACCTTACAGAGAGAAAAAATGGAGCTGGGTAGTACAACTCTTTGCACCCACTCTAATTTGCATGGTAAGCATTAAATCATAATTAATCTCTCATTTCACTTAAAATTAAATCACCCCTTATCATACCTCACCAAATACTTGATGCAGTGAAATGTATACCATCTTTAAAAAAGTCTGGGCATCACAGTGAGCTACTGCTGCCTATCTTGAGTTTCATCATCCAGGAGAACTGACTTCTGCCATCATGGACGGTCAAAGGCCAACAAACAATGCTTGGTAATGCCTGTTTTGGAAAAAAGTCAGGTGACATTGAGCATGCACAGACAGCCCAGTTTTACCTTTAAAGCAATCCAAAGCCTCTGGACACACAGGAACTTTTCAATGTGCCCTGCATTTTCTGCTTCAAATGGCCCAATTCTGTAGACACTGATACACACACCTTCAAGAAAAGGATTGTCACCTTTTCCCCCACAACTCACCCTCTGTCCAGGCTAAACATCACCAAGATAACAAAAAAAAATCATCAAGATAACAAAAAAAGACTTTAAGAAGGCAGGGAGAAAAGCTGTGGAGGCCTGAAGATGTTATGCATATTTATAGCACAAACACACCGCCCTATGCTCATTCGCCTTAATCACATGCACACGCTAGCAAGACTTCTCCTCCAAACTTTCTCAGGGACTCAGTCTGAGTGGCTATAGTTCAAAGTCCAACTGCCTTTGCAGCTGAAAAGAAAGAGAAAACCATAGTGGCTTTGTAAGAACTACAGTGATCCTATTAAAAAAAAAAAAATGTCATTCTCTGTCGGGACTTAACATGGCAGTGCCATGCAGCACTCATTGAATTGAGCAGCATTTCAAGCACACAGCTCCTGGTGTAATTAGACTACAGGCTTAATTAGGTTCCTATCACTATTGCTTTCTTCCTGCCTTCAGCCAAGAAGGTATAAGAAAAGATTGTCCAACACAGATACTGCAATTTAAAGTCTCGAGTTAAGAACACAGTGGGTGTATATCTACTATAAAATCTACCCTAAAAACATGCCAGTTGTTAAACTAAGCAGTGCATTAGAAGCAGTTAGATATAATGAGAATGTAAATGGAAAGTATTCTAGGGAGATATTTCAGCTAAAAACAGCATACACTGTATGCTATCTTTTATTTTAATCATGCTCTAAGCCCTGCTTTTTTGAACTTTTTATAAATTCTGCTATCTCCCTTTGCAGTTACTTACATATTGGTATATAAATTCAAAGATGAGAAGCAATTAGGAATGAAGCGAAGACTCCCTCTCTTGATGCTAATACATCAAAGGAAGTGAAAAAAACCTTTCCCCCTCATACACACTGGGTAACAAAGAGAGTTTCTGCTCTTCACAGCCTAATAGCTCAAGTAGTTCCAATCGAGAGTCTGATGTCAGCCTCTGATTACATGGAGATGCCAAGCGATTGAAAAGAGCAGCTTTTGAAAAATTAGAGCTCTCTGACTCAGAAGACCACACAACCCTGCAACAATACTTTTAAAATGTGGCTGTTTATTACTCACATCAGCTGTTCCTGGTTTTTTCCCCATTTTGGACATCATAACATTGCTATTAAGAGTTCCCTGAGGGTCTCTGCTTGATTTGGGTACAACATGTCTTGGCATGTGTGAAAGAAATGTGTTAGATCTGGGGCTTTTTTGAACAACCATCTCTCCCCTGCACCCGACCTCTTTTGCTCTCCAGTTTGGAGAGGGGAAGAGCCAGGTGCTGCCTTTAAACAGCCGCACTTGAGAAGTCTGCCTTTGCCAGAGCGGAGAAGGAGAGGTTGGGACAGGCTCATGGCAGGGAGCAGTAAGGGACAGCTCCCCTCTTTTTTCCCCACCTTTGCACATCTCTGCCAGACTGGCCATAACCTGATCCTTGAAACTTAAGCCACAGAACAGGTAAGCCTATAAGAAATGCCAACAAATCTTGATTCTGCTGATCCAGAACAGCAACTGAGTGGCACCCTTAGACTGGGTATTTATATTTGCTTCCTGCAAGTTCTTCCCTCAGTTCAAGGACATTTGAGAACTGTGCAAGAGTTTTTTGGAAACACTCCAAGCCCTTCATCTTTCATAAAGGAAAACTACCATCTTTTATGCATCTGAGTCAACAGGTGAATGACCTCCCCATGCCCTCAGCAAGTTATCGGAGTCCGCTTATTTCTTAATCTTCAGATCTCTCCTGTATCCGCAGGGGAACCAACCAAAAGTAGGAATGACTCCATTGATTTCACTGCAACATTCATTTTATGTTTCTATATGAACACACACATTACATTATAAAGGCTTTTAAATAGAAGTATGGAGTTTTAAAGGGGCTGTAGGAAGCATTTCTGTTAAACCATCAGATCCACAGTAAATCTATGTTTCTTTATGGGCCTGATTCTATCTTCTCTGCAGTTTTATTCCTGTGTGAAAGCAATCTCATTGGTCTTAAAAGAGCTAAAACATTTCCAGCAGAATTTCTAATAAGCCCACCAGAGCCCCTTGCTTGGTTCTTGAGCATGAGGCAGGAAGAAGTTCCACTAACTATGATGATATTACTCACCTGTTTAGCAGCAGTGAGGTGGGAATCAAGCACTGAATATTTTTTGGTATTGTGCCTTTTAACTGGCAGGCTCTCCATATAGCAACAAAATCCCCAAACATTCAAACCTGGTACATTACTTTAGGTACTACTTGTAGAAACAAAAACAGGGAGCTATAAAACAGGCAAAGGCCTTCTGAGCTACACCAATGGAAGATCAAGTAAATGACATTCACCAAAACTCCAGAAGTTTTACTTCTGTATAACGGGGAATGGTTTCCAAGGAAAACCACTGCTGTCTCCTCTTCATCTGTTACCAGGCTGTGCCAAGTAACGGCTAGTGAATCTCCCTGAGCTCTGAGTTCTCAGAGTCTTTCCACTGAGAGTCTCACTGACCTTGGCAGGACAAAAGATTTTATACCATGCTTTTATCTGCAAAGAGGCCAGAGTCTGCATTCCACAAGCTAACAGGACTGAAGGTGACAACCCCAAATTCCAAAGAATTGAATGCATCTCTGCCAAAGCCACCTGATAAATTCCATCCCATCACCTTCTATCACATACTAAAGGCATGAGAAAAAAATACCTCAAGCCCAGCCTCCGAATGGTCCTGTTCCTGTGTAAAAGGTCCTCTATCACTTTCTGTAAACAAAGATAAGGCATCTTTATCCTAAATGACAGTACTCTAGCTAATGTTAGGTAAGGTGGGGATGGGATCCTTAAGTGAGCAGGTTTTTCTTCCTCTGTTCCTTTGTTGTTCTGACAGCAGTAAAGGTAAGTTGGAAAGCCAATGCTTTGGCCTCCTGCTTCTTTCAACTCTGCTGACTTGCCACCAGTCCTCTGCATTTAGAAGAAGCTATGCACCGAGGAAATTCTCCAACTTTCCCACACCCACAACTTGGGTTATTTGCATTCAGGGACAAACTACAGGCAAGTGCACCAGAGAGGTGCGTTCTCTAACTCAAATGAGTACACAGCGACCAGAACAACATCAAGAAACCACACCTGGCAAGTAAAGCCTTTCTCCTTTTCCAAAAGAATAAGTGAAGAGGATCTGTCATTCCATAGGGGCAGGTGCAGGACCCAAAGCCAAAGGCGATCGATTACTACATCCGCTGTACAACTGGGTTTTTTTGGAGGTCTTATTCTGCAGCCAACAAGGATTTGCCAAGTCATATAATTTCAGTGTGCAAAGGGAGCTCTGAATACACCCTTGTGCCTCGTGGCCCTTAGGCTACATTAGTGTGTTCCTCTAAAAGTGCAATAACTGCTTAGAAAGGCTTATTCACTATAAAGGACTATAATACAGAGTTAAGGGAAGCTAGAAATCTGTTCTAATTTGTATTCAGCCATATCTAAAATATTTTTGCATAAACGTATCCAACCCATGGAGGTCTACAGTTGTACCTCAGCACAAAAGAAAATCCATACGATGAAAATTGCACTTTAAATTCTCCAGGATTTCAAGAAGCTGAGATAAAATGCAACATTTATCAACTCAGCTTGCACTTTTTTTTTTTCCTTTCAAGACGGCACCTGCTCTTAAGGTCTTATATATCTATCTGAAGATCTCTGCAAGGATGCTCGCCAACACTTAGCCTGGGATGGCCTTAAGAGGCAACCATATTCTGAGATGGAAGCATGAAAGTTTCTTGATTCCATTTCAACAGCAATTGAGACTTCATCTCATTAAGTCAAGGAGGAGGAGATGCATTATCTGATGAGCTTTGGGTCCAATATATGTTTTATAAAGATGGTAGGATCATGGCAGAAAATACATGAAAACTTCATAATGGATTAAACATTTCCCTGCAGTGCTCAAAACACAAACAGAAGAGCATTATATCAGTGTGGCTAAAAATAATAATAAAAAAAAACCACCAACAAAAACCTCAAACCAAACAAAATCAAAAGAAAACCAGCTAAAAAGCACAATGAAAGAGACTAAAAGCAAGAGTGAAACTAGCCAGGCTGTTCTCAGTAACTGACTTCAATCAAACAGAATAAATTAATGCAGAGCCTAAAATGATAAAGAATCAGTACAGAACTGTCTTTTTTATCTCAATACTGACACTTCAGAAAAGAAGAAAAACCTATAGGGGAGCTCACTGTAGAGATCCAGGGACCTCTGAAGAGCAGAGTAACACGGGAGATCCCCACACTTCTAAGCAGCTGCATCACTAACTGCTAGCACATAGGAAAATCAGGAATGGAAAAACAGAGCAATGAAGATCCAGCAGGCAACTGCTGGAAACGATACAGCTTTTAGAAAGATTGGCTACTGGTAACACGTTGATGCTTTCAGAAAAAAAGCCTGGAATGTGTGGAATTCTCTGGGATGCCAGGGTGCAAAAAGGATCTCATTAGCTAGGGCTTTCAAAATCTGCTGCCCAGTTGTTGCTGATTATCCAGAAAGCAAGATGGCTTACACCATCAGTTTCTGAAAAGTATGATATTCCACTTAAACTGCCAGATCTGTAGTCCCCTAGACTGAGAAATCATCTTTCCAAATAATGGAGGCACCAAGTGCCAAGTCCAGCACTTCTCCTACATTTCTGCACTACCAAGATAATCAAGCATCTAATAATAAAACTGGGCAGCACCACACTGCTCAGTTCTCTTGCTGGCAACACGAAAACTCTAAGCAACACTCAGACTGACAACAATCATGTTATTCCCACATGGTTCTGCTTTAAAAGCAGACCCTGGAACTGCTCATGATGAAAAGCAGTAAAGTACTTGGACTGACAGAAGGGCAAAGTAGTTAGTTCAGGAGCTGAGCAGGAAAACATTTCTCACCCTTGTTTCTTTTCCAGTCAGAGGGTGGGAAAGGATTCATATTTGCAAGATGCTAGCTGGCCAGAGGCTTAAAAGAAAGATGAAAGGACAGACAGCATCTGGGGAGGCAGAGGCAAGGGACCTTGAGTATTTGAAGATGACCTGCTTGTGACTACCCAGAATAAGTCCTTTATTGTGCCTAACAAGATTTTCCAATCCCACTTACTGAACAGTGACAAAAACAAAAGGGCAACACATAGGTAAATACCCTTACCCATAGCTCAGCAGAGGAGTTTAAGTACTTTTATTAATGCAAAGTATACACATTCTTGCAAATGTTCACCACTGTAATAGCAACAGAGCTGAGAATGTCAAGGTCTCATGAAAAGGACAGCAGTAGTCATAAGCATTACTGGAAAAATGCCAGTTTTAATTAATTTTAATTCTTTGTTAATATCTCCTGAATCCAACAGAGATGTTTTATTTTAATACCATAATACATAATTTTCAATATAAAATACAACATTATTATGCAAAATTGTGTTATATGCTATTGAGAGAGCTCCTTTCCTGCTCCACTTCCCCTAAGTATCACCTCTGTGATTGCCAAGGAATGGGATTCTGGGCAAGGAATGGCCCCTCTAACCACTGGCTCCAGTAGCTCTGGAGATGGCATTAGCCCATTATTCCCTTTTCCTCACCCAGCCTGTGCCTTCACAAGGGAATCTCAGAATCGAGCTAGTTTATGAGGCATGGAGAAAAAGGCCTTCCACTGTCACCGCTCAGTATCTAGGACATGTCTGATAGCATTATTCTCAAATCACTGTGCTGCACTTGAAGTTGGAACATCAAGAATGTCTCACTGCGGCAATATATCCTACTAGTTTTAAACTCAACACTTAAAAAACGTGTGGTTGGGCTGCACTGTCATGGTGTTAACATCCCGGTACATGGTGTCTTGGCCAACGTATCAAGCAGCCCCGCCCCTCCAGACTCCTGGTATGCAATGAGCTCAATGCAACCCTTACAGTCATGCCATGGGTGCAGTGACTGCATGCCTGTCACTAACTTGTTCCTTGTGGTTGTCAGTCCAAACCTCCATCCAGTTTTGAATTATTCTCAGATGTGTCATTTGGGTTGGACAGCCAAAAGACACCCCTGAGGCCATCCCATCATTCCCATGTTTGCCACAGGAGATAGAAGTCAGTATGCCTAATGTGATGCTGCTTAAGTCCTGGGCAGACCTGTGACCACCCACAATCGCTCTCTTGGTTTCAAAAAAACAACTGGGTACAGTAACTTGAGTGTAATACTTTCAGGAGTGAATTGTGTAGGCATGAAACAAACATTAGCATAGTCTTGCTGAGAGTAATAATGAAGGAGGAGGCATCAGCCCAGAAAGGACAAAGCACACTATCATTATACACTACAGCAAGGATGGGCAGTTTCCTGCCAGGCAGTTTTATCTGTCCCTTGGAAACAGTGAGTGGTCTAGAGGCCAAATGGAGGCGTTGCTGTAGGTGTGTGTGTATGGATTTGGGGCATGTGAGGAGGTGATGTACAGAATGGTGCTGTTCAGTTCAGTTGAGGTGTTCAGATGTAGCATTATACAAATGCAGCTCTGCTGGTCCAACACTGGATGCAGAAAAAAAGCCACTAGAGCATACAAAGAAGTTGACTGCTCATACACATTGGTTTGGTATTGAGACTTTCACCTTTAAAGAAATGTGGTACAGAACTGCCAGGAGAGAAGTGCTGAGGACTGGGAGATGTGCCTTCCAACAGCTGTATAGCTGGAGGCAAGACACACTCCTACTGGAGGATGGGTGCTGGCAAAGCCCGGGATTGTGGAGGAACCTTTGGCTGACCAGATCTGGGGACATCTGCAGCTTTATCGGTGGCACTGCGCTGTATACACAGGGTAGAGGAACAACTGGCAGACACAGGGAAGATCATGCCCAAAAGTCTCTCCCCTGCTAAGGAGAGAAGGATTTAAAAGGAAACAGAACACCAAAGAAACGGATTCTGCATTTACCATCACAGGGATAAAGCCAGACTCTCTAATTAAGCAGATGACATAACTGTGCTGTAATATCAAGATTTTGCTCTGTGATTTGCAAACGAGCTACACTTGCACAACCCAGAAAGAAAAAAGCCGTACGGATTAGAACGGCTAAGCTCTGCTCTCACTTACATTAGTATATAGTCACAGTTACTCAGCTCAAAAGACCTACAGATGAGAATGTGATATGAGGAGTTTCATTTCCTCAGACAGTTCCCTCACTAGCTCAGCCAAGCCTCCTTCTCACCGCAGTTTCCAATCACAGCCCAGCACTCTACTCTGATTACACACTTATCCTGAAACCACAGAAAGCCTCTCTTGGTCTCATCTACAGTTGATGTATATTAATATAGCACCAGCAAATCACTCTAGAGCTGCCGAGCATGTAGCTTAAATACCGTTGAATACTCAAGGCATGATTCTGTTAATCAGTACAGCTTCATTGATTCTGGAAGAGTTACTTATATTCCATACCACTCCAAAGGCGAGGAAATCCAGAACACATTTTTTAAATGGCATGTTCATTAAAAACACCTAGAAGAGGAATAGTCTCATTTACCCCGGTTTAAACTCACTTTGCTGTACTTAGTGGAGGTACTCAGGATTTAGAGGGGTACAGCAGAAGGCAAAAACTAAGCCAAATTCCCCTTTAAAGCCATTGTTTTTCCTAAACCAGACAATAACAGGTCAGAACCAAAACCAATCTCTGCTATTCCAGACTTCCAATTCACAGCCCTACCTAACAAAAAATACATATCCACAAGTGCTTGGGAAGCATATGCATCAATGAGAGTACAAAATCATTACATTTCTGTGAACACGAGCCATATTCAGCAGAAATCAGCAGCTGTTAGGATTACGGAGGCTGTCGCTGCTTTTATAGTTCGGGTGGAAAAGAAACAGGATTCAATCACTGCTCATAACACAAGTCGCATATTGCCTTGATCTTTCTCCTTCCCCTCCTCCCCTTCCCTCCCNTTTAAACAGAAAGATGTCATTAGCTAAACTTCCTTATTTTTATGACCCCGACGGGGTAACGACGAAGCAGCTTTATTATTTCTACTTAAGACTTTAACATTTCAGTCGGGAAGTCAGAGACACTTCTACGGGAAAGACGTGTCTCGGAGACAGAAGACAGGCCGGCAAAGGGATAAAATCCAAAGATGCCCCGGTGCGGCGGCTCATCCACATCTCCGTCACCCCCGGCGCCCCGCAGACAGACCTCGTCCCCCTCCCCGGCCAAACCCTTGGCTGCAAAAGATGCGCCCCGAGAGCCCCGCCAGCCAGCTCCTTACGTAAGGCACAAACCACTGACATCATCCCTCCAGCCGGCATCGCCGCGGCGCCCAGCGGCGCCCACCGACCCGACCCGCGTCCGCCCGGCCCGGCTCCTTCCCACTCCGCTGCCCCGCCGAGGTTCCCTTCCCACCGACTCTGGCCCCAAACTTTGCACGGCGGTTTGCCCGGGGATGGCTTTCCCCGCCAGGTGCCTCGAGCTGCGGTGCGCCCCATCCATCCCGCGGTGCGCCCCATCCATCCCGCATTCCGTGGTACTTACGCACTGCCTCCTGCTTGGGGTCGAGGCCGCGCACAGCTCCCTGGAGGCCGGCGATGCGGCCGTGCAGCGCCCGTACGCGGCGGTGGGTGCCCTGGATGTCAGCCTCGACCTCCTGGAAAAGGGTGCAGGCGTGCCGGGCCACGTCGGAGAGCTGTCGGAGGATCCGCGACAGGGCTACGTTGCTGACCGAGCAGAGGTCCAGCACCATCAGCACCGCCGCCGCTTCCCTCTCCCC
>VXAY01001456.1:176025-237583 GCA_013399855.1 Oxyruncus cristatus | reverse complement strand
GGGACACTCTTTCTCTACGCGCCCCGGCCCGGCTTGCCTCCCCTGCGGCGGGGGCGCTGCTCAGATGCGCAGAAGAAGAAGCAGAAGGAAAACCTGTCGCCAGGGGCAAAAGGGAACCCGGCCAGCCAAGCCCGACCACTGCGGGAGGCTGGTGCCCTTGGGGCACCGCGGAGGATGTTGCACTCCCTAAAGTCAGGTGGATGCGCTTGGGCACCGGGCTTCTGAGGAGGCGTCAGGGAAAGCTGGGTTCCAGTCAGACGAGGAGCACTGCTTCTGACGCAAGAGCGCTCAGCTGGTGTACATGCACTTCTGAAAGGTGAACGTGCCAAATAAGTAGGTGTGAAAGCTGAACATAAACTCTAAATTATTGGTTGTAAATACCACTGAACGAGCTACTGTAAAAGGAGGGCCAGACAGATGCAAATGCAATCCCCCAGTTTGGAAACATTAGCCTGAGTTTGCCCGCTTCACCTTAACTTGTCATCCTTCCTCATGTGTGTTGTGGTACAGTCTGTCATTACATGACCACATTCAGGCAGCTTTCAATTAACTCTGGTCAAATAGCCTGAGTTGCAGAGGACATCACCACCAGCCTGGTGGTAATGACACCCCGCATTCTGCAGATCCAACAAGCTTAGGTGAAGAGGGCGGATACAGCTGCTTTCACAGAGATCAAAGTCTGAGCTGATAAACTTCACTGGCCCCGCTGCTGGCTTTTGGCATGGACCGACTGTGTGCCTTCATGCTTTGCCTCTGGGAAGGGGAACAACCATGACACAGATGCAGCTCATGTCTTTAACTCAGGTTTCCAACTTAGCTTGAAATGAGCCCAGCCCTGTGCTCAGAGGACGGGGAAGGCTCAGAGCCTGCCCAAGTCTCAGCATCACCTTCCCATACTTCCTGGGGAGCTTGAAGTTTAACTGCAACCCAGTGGGAGCAAAGAGAGATGTGAGAGTGGTTGCAGGTCCAGGAGCAGTGCTCAAACAGTACAAAAAGTATTTCTTGAACACAAGATGAGCCACTGCTAAAATCACTGCAGCAGTTGTACCCCATACTCCTGAGTTTCTTCTGCATCAGGGAGGCTTTTAGCTCTGGTAATGGAGCACGGACTGTGCTGGTCTCCCTACCTGTGGGAGTCATGGCACGTTATTTATAAGCCACTGAAAGGTATTTTAATATTTCACTTGAGATTCATAAAGCAGAGGGAAATGGTGAAGTTTTAATGCTTCAGTAAGAGCAGCAGCCATCCAAACTGGTGTGGGATCACAAGAAAAGGACCAAAAAATGGGAATATAGCACTCACCAGGCAGAGGCAGGAGAGATCTGTGAGGAAATCAGCTCAGGCACTTGTCCTGCCTCTCTCTCTGGCACCTGATAAGCCAGTGAATTGAGCAATACATAAAAGGTAAAAGCTGCAAGAGGCAGGATTTTAGATTGTGCCTTACCACAGACTCCCAACTGCACATACTATCTGACCAGTTCAGGTAGGACAAGAGCTGTGCAGCTCTCTTCTTTCCCTTGAAAGAACGTTCTGCTTCATACTGCCTTGGTTCCAGCAGTATATCCCACTCAGTCTTAGCAAAGCTACCAGAAGCCAGCTCTTGCTTTTCATTTACTTTTCCCAGTCTGTTATTACTAGTACACATTTCCATAGACTCCATGGTCTCTCTTTTTACCCCATGCCTGGAAAGGTACAGCTTACCTTAGGGACACCACTAGTCCCATGAGAATTGTGTGACTTCAGCACGGGACACAGTGCCAAACTACGCGTGAGTGAACTTGTTTATAGGAGGCAGGTCCTGCCAAGTCTGTGCATCTCCACCACAGGGAGCATATCTTCATTTTGGAAGTCTTGTTTCATTACTGACTTTCCCTCCACAAGTTTAGATGTTGCATTTTTCTTAGTTTTTCATTGCAAACAGAACAGACTCCATTCACAGCTCATGTGAGGGGCACTGGCACTTTCCACCAGGCACGTGGAGATGACATATCACTTTCCTTTGATCAGAATACAGCTCCAATCATTACAGGCTCTGAGGAGTCAGGTGGCTCTAGTCATGCATGTACTACATGTTTTTCATCAGTAATGTTGTGTAGTGCAAATCCAAATTCAGTAGATTCTCAGCTGCCCCTAGGATTGCTCTTGGTATTTCTGTTTAATAGTACAGATTAACTTCAGACTCATGAGATGAGTCTCTGGAGTCTCTCTCTTGTAGCCAAAGGAGAGGAAAAAAGTCTTCCATGGGGGATTTTGAATGTTTAACATTGGGTCTCAGCTCTGAGGGGGACGCTGGTCCCTCTGCACTGACTGCAGGGGGGATAGCTTCCCTCAGTTGGAGTTAGACCTCAAGACCCCAAGTATTAATTTGTGAACACATCAGCCTGGACCAAACATACACATACAATATGAGAGTGGAAGAATGGGGTAACAGTAACAGAAAGGTCCTGCTTGGTCTCTCACCTGTGCTGCTGGTGGTAGCAGGTACCTGGTTGCAGCCCACAGTAACTGCTTCGCAGCTTCCCGTCCCATACCACTGCTGTACTCATCCCCTGGCTCACATTGGGTGCTGACAGCCTGGCTGAGGTGTGACTTTACAGCAACAACAGCTAGGGGATGTTCCTGGCCGTGGAGACAGAGGGCAGAACCACTGGCAGAAGAGAAGGAATTTGGTTTCCTGCTGCAGTGAGCTGCAGGAAGCAGGGAGTTGGGATTAGGCAATCTCACCCGGTTTGGCAGGGCTCCTTTGGCCTGCTGCACTGTGTCTTGTTCTGCTGTGCCAGAAAGGAAAGAGAAGCTGATGAGTGCTGTAGGCTATTGTCATTTCCTCCTCTTTCCACAGTTGTCAGGAGGGTGCCTTTAGGCATCATATTAATGAAGTTGTGGCCTTTTGGCCATAATGTGGAACGTGTCATTGCTGATGTTAGCCTGCCCTAAGTATATAACTTATTTATTCTCAGCAAAGATGTCACAGGCAGAGCATTCCCAAACCTGTACCTATTTAGGCTAGCAAGATTGTCCTTTTTCAAAAAGTCCCTTCCATCCATATTCAGCTGCCATTCTGCACTTAGACATTCCTTCATCACACCAAGGCCACATTAAAGGTAAAACCCCATAAGGCAGGAAAGTAGCAGTTGGGGCAGTTCCCTCTGAGTCTGGACCTACTCATTTAGGACGCTCAGTCTTTCCAGTTTGTTTCAGCAGGTAAATGTTAAAATTTTGTCCAAAACATGGGACATTAAGATTTTACTGGCAAATACTTTTGCTGAGGAGAGTCCCTAAGTTTGAGTGACTTAGTGAGGCAAAAGGTTGGTAATTCAGATTTTGACAGTATGTCCAGGGCACTGAGATGACTTCCTCCTTCAGTGAAGGCCACACTGCCGATGTACTGACACACACATCTTACTTCTGGTTCCTGCTTCCCTATGACTTTATTGGCACAAACAACTATACAAATGTATAGAGCATGCAAGAGATCATGAATCTCTTCTGAGAGTTGCCATCACCACTAATGTTGCACTGTCTGAATTTTCTCTTGTCCTCTGGGCCTGAACACCCTATTTACTCACTTTTTCTTTCTTCTGTGAGAATTTTACTATTTCCAGTAGACCTGTTTCCTAACCTTCCTCACACCTCTGGGTGAGGACATGTCAGGCATTAGAATGGTGAGTGTTTCTCTGCATTAATCTCTCTCCTGTCCAGCTGCACTTCCCCAAGCACTCATGTGCTGTCACCAGCTTACACTGATCCAGCCCGGTAATGCTCTTTCTGGTAGTTGTTAATATTTGTATTGCCATAAACCTTTTCACTCTTGAACTATGACCCCACTGATTTAATCACTGGTTTAAGTGGAGAAAATGCAGGGCCTGCAGGAGTGCATATACTTGTAGCAAAAGGAATAACTGGACTACACATGGTGCTGCAAAACAGAATTAAATACATGCAAACTAACTTCCTTTCTCCAAACTCTCCTAATTATAGTTGTTAAAGAGTTTACTTGTAATCAGAGTAGGGATGACATTTCAAACTGAAGAGTGATTATTAAATTGACACTTCCTTTAAAATGTGCCTGAAGTCAAGGCTGACATGCTAATTGAATTTTATTAGCAAGAAACGTCTGTTTTAATAGGGAAACTTCCTAATCTCTCTAGCAAGTTCACGTTAAGTGCACACCTACTGAATGTTTTCCATCACTACTAACTGGCATTGCTAGTCAGAAAAAAGCCTCAGTGGAGCATTCTCCTGAGCAGCAAGTGCTGTAATTTCCTTTGATATCAGTATTAGTTTCATATTCATACATACTATTGACTGCTAGCACTAGGAGATGTCAAGGAATCAAAAACCAAACCTGCATAAGCCTTTAAAAATAATAGTTGTTAAGAATGTGCAATAAATCCAAGATCAGATAAAAATGAAGTTGGGAATTGCTGGCAAATTTCAGGGTCCCCTAAAAAACATTTAAACATTTCCAACAGGTCTAATATGACAAGTGTAAGTATTCACGTCATTATCCTAGAGAACACTGATGCTCTGTTTGTCATCTCAGAAGAGGGGAGTTATGTCCCAGCCAGCTGGGATGCCTTTCTGAGACTCCACAACAGAACACAGCACTGCAGAGTAACTGTGTCACTGGAATAGCCTCGAGCTCCAAGCCGGACTTTAGGGAAACTAGGTTCTACCATGTGGGCTGTGCCACTCTGCCTTGGGAAAGAGTGGGTGGGTCCTTCTTCAGAAGACAAAGCTCTTAAACTAAACTCAGGCTCTGTTCTATATAGGAGAGCTCTGTTGGGGCAAAATTGTCAGTGACCCCAGCTGGAGCACTGTGATGCCTGCCTCCAGCCTATGCAGAGAAGTGGTTAATTCAATCCCTACAGTCCCAAGTAGGAACATTCAGGATGACAAAAAGTTAACACAGGAGGTTGTATTTTAATAAAACACAATAAAAGAAGAAGCAGACAAAAATAAACGGTGTTCTTTACAAAGAAAAGTAATCCATTCTAGGGAAAGAGAAGGGAGAAAGAAGATGTTTTACTTCCAGTGTGAGACCCATCCACCCTTTTTGTTACTCTGACTTCTTAATTGCACTTAATTTGATAACAGTGGGGGTTTAACCTATGTTGTGGATATTTTCACTGTTCTCTTTAATTTGCCTGCTGGCATCAGGCAGTTTGTGCACATCAAGCCAAGTCTGCAGTCTTGATTCAGGACTCATCTGACCTCAGCCGACATTTTGCCTGTACCAGGACAGTGGGAGCAACAGCAGTCTAGAGAAAGGAAGATTTATTGAGAACAGAAGGTGAAAACCCCATCATCAACAGATGAGTGTTTATTCAGTATTAACAACACACGTTTTTACACATTCCAAAATAATTTGGCACATGCAGATTGCATGCTGAACATGTCCGAACTCCCTATAATACAGTCTAACGTGGAAGTAATTTAAAGTTTCTGATTTCTGGTGCCAATCCAGCCTGCGGTTCATGTCACCATGTCAGGATCAGTGAAATGTCGCTTCTACTCCTTATGCTTATGGTGAGGAGCTGAAGGAGATACTCTGGGAAAGGCCAGGTCAGGTCAGTGCCTCCACACTTTCTGTTGCTTCTCCTAGAGGCAAGGAACTTCAGTTTGGTTGGGTGGGTGTTCACTTGCCGATATCTTTCTGTGTTGTGGCGTGACCTTATCTCACTCAGCTCTGCATGCTGCTTGGAGGGCCAAGCACAATGAGCAGGTTACCTTTGCTTGTTCTGGAGGAGAAGGATTGGTCAACATCAGAGGTTTCCCAGCAGCACCTCATGCCAGCTGTTCTCCCAGGGTTTTAGCCAAGCTCCTGGCACTGGGCTCTTTGACATGGATTCCAGCAGAGGAAGAGCACGAGTGAGTCAGGTTGGTTTCATCTTTCCAAACTGATGAGGGAGAGTGCATTAGGGCATTGCAAGCTCTGGCCTACAGTGTGCAGGACATATTCCATCTCAGTGTGGCAAATGTTTAATTTATTGGAAAGCCTGTGCTCCAGGGGTCCAAAATACCAAAAATGGAGCAAATCAGAATTGAATACCACTGGGGTAAGTAAATGCAAAAGCTCATGCTACCCTGCACGTAGTCTTTCCAGCTGTATGATTTCCATTATGAATAAATTTTCTCTGCCAGGAGTAACTCTTTGATTTTGAAAGAAATCAAAATAACAAAAGATACGTAATTACTTTGTAGGTGGGCTAATTCCTTCTTCCATGTCTTTGTCCACAACGGAGGCAGTAAGTGTAGTTTTATGCTCAGTGGCTTGGCAGTGCTTCCAACCCTCCACCAACAAGGGAAAGGCATCCTAAACATTAATATTTTAACTCTTACCATAACGCAGCAAAGGTTGGTTCATATCCTTGAGCAGGCTGAGTAGTTCCTCCACATGGCAGTACTAGTGCTGGATGCAGGGCCAGTGGCCCAGCTTTTAAGAAGAATTTTCATCTGATATAAATCATTTTTAGTTGGAGACCACTTGTGGTCTCATCATGGCAGGTCAAATTGGCTTCCTGTTTTGTTTAACAACAAGTAATACTCTAAGTGCTCTGAAAATGCACCATAATAGAAGTCTGATGAAGTAAGTGATTACAATTCCAAAGGAAAACAACGTTTATAGAGGCATAATTAGTCATCTGCTCTTAAACCAGAAAAATATGATAGAGAAGCTGAAAAGGTATATTTGGTGTTTTAGAAACAGATACAAAAACATGTTAAATAATGTAATGTCCTTAGAGTCTGCATTTATTTTAAGGCTAAACAGAGCTATTATACAGCTGCCCACCTTTATATCTACTCTTTCTGTGTTCTACCTGATGGGCTCTTTTTCTTGTGTACAGAAAAAAAACAGCCCTATCCTGTTTACAGTTGAGCTGCAATAATGCTGAAAACTATTACTTCAGATTTTGTACATTAAGTCTGTCTGCTGGCAAGAGGAAAACCCTCTCATATTATCTAATTATGGCTTCCAGCAGCACTAATGAAGAAACCGAGCAGGCTGGGGCCTGTTCTCTCTTCTCTGGAGGCGTCGACAGAGAGTCTGTGGTTGTGGTCACACAGAAGTGGGGAGGGAGACTGGGGCTGCCGGGAGCAACAGCCTTCAGAGAGAAGTTTAGCACTCAAGAACGCAAATGTGGAGTCAAGTCCACAGCCCTGATGTACAAATGCAGCCTTGATTCATGAGGCTGAGACCCCCACCAATGCCTCCTTCTCCTTCCCCACCACCCCGGTAACCTCAGCTGGGATGCATCCTGGAGACGGCCGAGCTGTGTGGGATCAGAGCCTGCCAAGCTTCAGAAAGGAGAGGTGTGCAGCTGTGCCAGCACAACCGCAGCACGTGTCTGCAAGTGTATTCCTGGCAGTGGGCTTCAAGCCGGAGTGAGGAGTGGCTGTCCAGCTTTAGGAAAATTGTGTCTGGTTGACGGTGAGATTCAGGCATATATGTTCCCTGGAATCAAAAGAGCTACTGAGGTAAATAAGGCAAGCTCAGTGGAGAGTCATGCTAGACAAGCCAGGCTATGTACTCATAACAAGGACTGAGGCATGGCAATGGAGATCAGTGAACTTGCTAGTTTAGTATCAGCCACAATTTAGCTGTAAAACCCACTGTAAAAGCCTAACATAAAAGTCACATCAGAGTTCCCTGCTGCCATTCCTTACCTGTTAGAGATTCCAAAGCTAACTAGTTTAGCATCAGCTGTGCTAATTTTGTAATCATGGTTGAAACCATGGCATGGGCATATGTGTAGTCATTTAGAGTAGTGCAGAGAATAGTATAGATGCCAAATAGAGTGAGAAGAAACTCCACTGATAGCTGGCCTACACAAAGAAAAAAGAGACTCAAACTTAGATACGAGTTAATTGGGATTTTCTTCTACATCTCATTAATCTCTAGGATGGAGAACCCAGGAAAGCTGTGATTTATTTACCATAGAGGCACTCAAAGGATGCTGCATAACTTAGTGTTCTGGCACTGTGAAAGTTATTTGCAATAATGAATTTTTAAAATTCTTTGGAGAAAAGTGAGTGCATATTCCCTTCCCCCACCAAATTAAAAAAAAAGAAAAAAAAAAAAGAAAAAAGAAATTGCAGAGTAACATTCAAAGGCTCATTAAAAGCAACCAGGGAAAATAGATTACGGAGACTTCAAAGACTTGAGATACTGGTTAAGAATCAGCTCTCTTTTTCAAAGAAAATGTTATTAGCTAATCCTTGAAATTTGGGTTTTGGCAGATGACACAGTATTTCCTGCAGGTGCAGAAACTAGACAGTGTTAAAAAAGTTTTGGTAATGCGCAAAAAAACGTCCCAACTAGACTTATGGTTCCATTTGTTCAAGTCAGCCTGAGTGCTGTCCCTGATCTCTCTTACATCTACTGAAATGTTCCAGTATTTCAGGAGACTCTAACTACGTTAAGCAGTCTGTCTTTACTGAGAAAGCAAGTCTGTTAAGACAATGGTTTGTTGTTTGGGGTTTTTTAAAGTAGGAAAAATAATACCTTAATTCTTTCTATTATCAGTATTATCAAAGCTAATGCAATGAAGAGTGGAAACAACATCTACAACTACACAAATCATGCACGTGCGAACAAACATCGCTCCACACCACCTTCCTGCTTACATCAGTATGGATATGCTTTGATACATTTCCTCTTTTAAGATCTTCTTTAAAAGGTCCTTAGTATGTGTTTTTGTCTGCTCTATCCATGGCTAATTCTAACTCCTCCACGAGCTAGAGGCCCCTCGTTATCAAAAGAGACAAGGCCAGCCACATCTGTCTCAAATCCTTTGTCAAGCTGAGATCCTTTGGCTTTGATTTAAAACTTGACTGTCTCACAATGACAATTTTTCCACTGAGACTTCCACCTAAAATTTGGCCCAACAGATGCCTAAAGCTAATGTCTTGCTGTTTCCATGGTAACTATTTCCTTGAAGTCTAACTGAGCGTAAGATGCCCTTAGTAGGTAGCAACCTGAAAAGCAGCACCTGAATGAATAAGGGATGATGAACTAGCAGCAAAATTTACAAGGAAATTTATTCCCTCTTTCTAAAAAAACAAAGAGTTGTTCTGTAGGTTTTAATTTTCAGATATAATCTGAACAACATTGCTTATAAATTCAATGAAGACATTCAGGTGTACGAAATTCAAACTACAACACAACTGAAGTTCACAACTTGTAGAAAAGAGATGATGAGAGTTCATTAATTCTAACACTAATGGTAGAGACCTGTGTCTGTGTGTATTAGGAGACATAAATGCCAGAGGGACACAATAAATCTTACCACTTTACTGAGTGCTTTGCACATGTCTTCTAGAAAGTATTTTGAAGAGTTTTTGAGATCTTGAATACGCTATATGGGCACTTGCATACGCTTGTAGGAGGTAGCTTCTCCTATTACTCCCAATTCCATTCTATGGCTTGTATTTCGTCCACATACACAGTACCAGGTATACTGTGCTGATACCTAATATCAGAAAACTTGACACAGTTACAATTGTTAGAGCCATGTATGTATTATGTTCTGCAAAAGAGACGCAAGATGTCACATTGAAAAGTTAAACTTGTTCAAAAATGAATATTTGACTTGTCTGTTTTGATTCTGCACCCAGAGTAACTACATATTTTCCAACACATATTTTTAACTAGAGGTCCCTGAACTGGCTGGGAGAGCTGGGGCAACCCCCACCCCTCCACCCCTCCACACCAAAAAAAACCCCAAACACAGGCACAAAACCCACATAAATCCACATTTAAGCCATTGCACAAGTCTTTTGATTTTCAAAAGCATCTTTGGTTGGCCCTCATTGCTCTAGTTTTATTGACATTTGTGCAGATGTGTCAAAATGCCTGCTGAAAGGTTTAATCCGATATAATACTGTTCAGAGAGCAAGAGGGCTCAGGAGATTTAATTTTTTTTTGTCAGAAAAGAGGTTTAAAACAATTTGGGTGCTATGGAGTTATTGCTCAAAGAAAAATAACCTAGAAGTTAGTAAGCAAAATAAATGTTTCTGGAAATAAAAAGGCTACATCTTGAGTGCAGGGCATCTGAGCAGAGCTGTAAAAGTTATTAAACTTCTCATTTCTTTTGCGCAGACTTATTTTCCTGCAGGTGACAATAAATGTTGGGTGTGCTGCATGATCTGCCGCTGACCCTGACACAGACTATTCCCTGTGAGCAGAGGCCATTGAAGGCAGATAGGATAAGGAGGGGGGAGAGAGGTTGCAGAAAAAAGCACAGCTGGGGGGGCGGTACTCTGACCATGACATGAGTCTCCTAACTGTAATTATAAACATAAAAAAGGTATCCAGAGCCCTTGTACTCACTCCTTACTTAATGTTGTGTTACAGTGAGTTGTTCATCTTGCTAAGAGCAGAGTCATGCTCTAACACTGCCTTTATCTGCCCCTGTTTTATAGAAACACTGTCTTCATAGCTTGAACATCTCAGTTATAAACTCAGTATCAAAAGTCAGGTGGAATGAATCTGGGCCCCAATATCTCCCTTTTGGTGGAGGATATGCTCACAATATACCTCAACACTTTCTGTATTAGACTAGTGATGTCATCAGGGTTTCCAGCAAACTTCGTAGAGTCTCTTGCTCTTCACATCTAGGAGGTGGAGAAAGAATGACATCTGGAAGATTTCAAGTGAGGATGAGCTATACGAGGGGAAATGTTAGAAAATAGAGTGGCCACAGTGAATTATAAAAGTCACAGTGGTTATAAAGTACCTTGTTGGTTTTACCCAGTGTAAGTAGATAGGAAAAATAAGTGGGATAACCAGTTTAAAGAAGGTGGCACTGAATCATGATGTATAATTTTTGCTGCATGGAAACTTTTTGGAAGGCAGTATAACATCTACTCATCACCCATTATGTTCAACATATGTTCATTCACTAGAATGACAGTACCTGTAAGAACTATGTTGAGATCCTTATTCTTCGCCTTAGTCCATTGTACTTGAAGTACTGGCTATGAATTTTATGTGGATTTCTCCATGGCTGCTATGGTGTCTGCTACCAATTTTAGTTTCCGAATGATGTGTGCATATTGCTACTTTAATAAAAACATTTGCTTAGTTAGGAATATTTACTGTTTTGCACCTAGCTTGCCAGCAGCCAAGGCTGTATACAGGCAAATAAAAATGTTCTGAGCATCTGAATAAGAACTGAGAGCACTCCCTCTGGTTCCTTACAGTATAGCCCATGCTACCCACACTGGGCTCTTGCAGGGGCAACGATGTTGCCGTGAGGCTGTTGACTGGAGGATGTGACAGGATGCTCTTCAAAAGAGTGATTCAGCACCTGGAATATTTAGGGCTCTGCTACTTTTGGAATTGCAAGTAATCTTCTATTCAAAAAGAGCTTTGATAATCAAGAGGAAGGAGAAGCATGAGGAAAGAAGTACTTTTTTTTTTTTTCAACCTTGTTCTTACAACTTTACCTTTATTTGTTACTATTTTAACATTTGTCACAACACTTAAAGTCTTAGCAAAGGCAAAATGTCTCAACAATATTGTTTTCACTTCAAACCTAGACACAGAATTCCAGTCCTACGAGTCTGCCTTTACAAGAATACAACACCGAGCATTGTAAAGTAAAATCAAATTGAAATGGCAATTCAGAAAAATCCATGTGCAAAACACATTAAAAATTCACCGCAACATCACTGATCAAGTATAAGGTCTTAGGTTACATGAAAAGAGTTACTGAAGCACAACTTGTTCTTGAGAGCTACTTATCTTGCTCTCCGTAATTAATTTAATACCTTAGATGAGAACAAAGGTTAAGGCTTACTCTCCAGTGGGGGTCACTGTTGAAGAATAGCCTCTAATTTTTCTTCTACAGAAGTTCAAACACATCCTAAAAACACCAGGCATAATTCATACAGCTCATGCAAATATAGTGGAATTTGATTGGAGTAGTTCACATCAACTGTCGAAGTGAATCCTAGGTAAAGGCAAAGTGTGTGGACTGTAGGAAGTAAATTATCAGGTAATTAACACTATTTGCATAACAAAGAAGTGAAAAAAAGATGGGAGGGTGGGGACACGTGTTTGACTTCAGACAAGGCTTGCCCAGAATGCTGTGGTCATGGAATAAGGAGTTACAAAAGTCAACTAACAGCCCTCCGTCCTGACAGGGTGGCATTTAGAAACCTTCAAGTCCTGGTTATCACATTTCACAGTTGCAAAGCCTTTTCATCTAAACTTGCCTTTACTTTTAGTAGAAATGAAAAAGCAGAGGACCTCCAGGGTGCAGTTTAGGGAAGACTGCAAACACAACCACGGTGGGGTCCACCAAAGGACTAATGCCCCAGAGGGAGGAGGGAAAGGTTTATGAAATGGACTGGCATTTAAACACACACACCTGCCCTTTTGTTCTCCACCCTTCCTGGCACTAATGTTTTCCCAGTAAGAGCAAGAGCTTAATGCAGCTGTGAAGTGACTGCTCGTAGGTGTGCTAGCACGAACTGAAAGGTGCATGGGGGGTTACACTGACACACCACATTGTGTCAATGTCATGTGGCACAGCTCAAATGACTTCAGTGGTGTCAAACCCTTCCTTTCAAAGAAGCACTGTTTCTAATTTCACAGAATAATCTGTGTTGGAAGGCACCCACAAGGATCATTCAGTCCAACTCTTTAAGTGTACAGTAAGCCTGTACAGGGGTCCAATCCGTGGCCTTGGTATTGCTAGCACCATGCTTTAACCAACTGAGCCAGTCTCGGAGGCATCCCACATGACTGTCCATCTTTGATATTAGGAGACAATAGCTAGCCAAAGCAATGGAGGCCTTGTCCCTAATGGCTTAATGGATGAGTTGTTTAGTAATGATAAGCAACAAACAAAACTGTCACTATTTCCTTTATATGTAGCCAGTCTGCTTTTGTACCAGCTGACTGACCAGCCCATTGACTCTGCTTTACGGGAACTTTACTGTAGGTCTGTATCTTCTAACTATCACCTGAGCCCTGAGTTTCACCCCTTAAAAAATATTTACTAGTATTCACTCCTGGTACTAGATCTTTTACTAAAATTGCTTTAGTGTTTCCATTCTGGACCGAAAACTCCCATAAAACTGAAAATATCCCTTGAGAGCAGAGTTAGTGTCATGCGATATGATTTTTCTCAACAGTGTGATCTTTATATCTGGTTGTATTCAGATTAAAAAGCTGTTATTACTCTTTGTTTGCTGAGTTCAGCAGCAGCAGGCCTCAGACTACAGGAGACATGTAGAGTTGCAGGCAGCCCTTATGTGTGCTCTTAGAGGCATAGTTTTAATAGAATAGAATAACCATGCATTCTGGGTCAGATCTTTTGCTCCCATAAATCAGAGGGATGCCACCAGAGTTCTGCCACTTTCAGGGGCTGACATACAGCTCAGAAACTTTTGGTCTGTAAAATGGGAACAGATGGCTCATGCCTTCACCTGGCATTGGAAAGGAAGAAAGAAGGAGATATTCTAGCAGTAGTTCCAAACATAAAGATGTTAATCCCCTCCTGAAGGGATTATAAACTTCAGCTTTTTACAGTTCAAGGAGCAGCCCCCACCACTGTTAATTGTCCTGAATAGCACTTCACTGGGAATAGGCTAAAAGGTTTGTTTCAGGGAGTACATATTCAGTGCTTCAAATTGTCCTACCAAAGTTGACATCTGAAATGCAGACATGACATTTCCTACCTACCAGAAAGGTTTTGTATATTTTTTAACCATTAGGATTTGTCAAGGTCAGCAACTCCTCGGCACAGAGGAGAACTCAGAGATCGTGAAAAATACAATTCATTCGTTCCTGAGCTGGAACTGAGCTCTGCCTCCCTCACCATGCTGGTTGGGACATGTCCGCATATGGGGCGTGTCTCCATCTGGTACCTGAAGAGGAGACTCTCAGCTGCGAGCACAAAAGAGATCCAGACTTCAGGAAAACACTAAGGTATTTTAAGAAATGTCATTACTCTGAGAAATTAATGTCATGAAGAATCAGAGTTAAACTGTTATTTTTAGAAGCAGATTCTCTGTTTAAGAGGAAAATTACTGGCAAAGATCATTCAAAAAGTATGCTCATGTAGCTGAAAGCCTCATTCTTTGTTTAATACTTGCAATTTCAGCATCTTTGCAACTGCAAAATACCGGTTCTTTCACTTCTGTGCATACCCATGTCCTTTCATGTCCATGGACTTCCTTTCTCCATCGCATCTGACATACAGAAGCGTGTGGTTAAGCTGTGGTTAACTCTTGGTGCAAAAAAGAACACTATTTGTAATACAAAGTATTGTATCTGGAGAACTTGGATGCGGTGTAAGAAGCTGTATATGACAAAAACAAAGAAAATGTTCCTTCTCAGCTGAGCAGATGTAAACCTGTGACTTCATGATATGCTTCTCTTACACTCCATTATAAAATGAAAGTTGAACATTTTGTTCTGCTCCAATTTTAGCATCATCTTCACAGATAACACAACACTTCACAGACTTTTCGAGAATGTTTTTTTCCCCATAATGTTTATGGAAAAAGAAATTTGTCACGCTACCTTGCAAAAGGCGGTTGCTTTGTTGACCAGATGCCAAAATGAAATTCAGACATGGATGGCCAGAAATAAGATTTACTTTAATCCTACTAATCCTGTGCTGTTGATTGGTACAAGGCACCATTATAGCTGGGTAAGCTTCCCAGGCTTATCATCTGATTCGCTTTGGAGTCATGAGATCACTCTGGATTCTCAATTTTTCCCTTGTAGAGGGCAATGTTCCTGCCTCGTGTTCCATTTTCTGCTATAAACAATAAGGAGCAAAAGAAATCATGTACCTTTGCCAGGAAATGCAGAAAACCCAAGGCAGGTGTTATTCTGAACCTGGTGATAAGCTTTTCCAGGGAGAGTGGAGTGAGAAGACTTGTGCCTGCCCTTAAGGAGGTTAGCAGTCTGCCCGGGTAATTACAGGGCCATCTTGAACTGACTTCAGTGAAGCCCCAAGCCCCAAGTTGGAAAACACCTGTAAGATCACAAGTTCCAACTGTTATCCCAGCACTGCCAAGACCATGGCTAAACCATGTCCCCAAGTGACACATTTACGCATATTTTAAATACCTCCAGGGATAGTGACTCCACCATTTCCCTGTGCAGTTGGTTCCAATGCTTGACAGCCCTTTTAGTGAGGAACTTTTCCTTATATTCAATATAAACCTCCCCTGGTACAACTTGAAGCCATTTCCTCTCAACCAAAACTCACAAGTCCTTTTCCACCGGGCAGGTTTCCAGACATTCTTCCAAAAGCCTGTAGAGTCACATGGGCTTGGTGTGACCCAAGTGCAGGACCCGGCACTGTGCCTTGTTGAGCCTTTTACAGTTGGCCTCATCCCGTTGACCCAGTTTGTCCAGATCCCTCTGCAGAGCCCTCCTACCCTGCAGCAGATGAAAACGTATGACCAACTTGGTGTCATCTGCAAGCTGACTGAGGGTACACTTGATCACCTTGTCCAGATGGACACCCTAACACCGCTTCTGACTGGCCACTACCTGGCTGTAACTCCATACACCGCCACTTTCCAGGCCCAGATGTCCAGCCAGTTTTTTACTTTTCATCCAAGCCATGAACAGCCAGTTTCTCCAGGAGAATACTGTGGGAAATGGTGTCAATGTTGTCAGGTAGACGACATCCACAGCTTTTCCCCTCATCCACTAAGTAGATCACCCTCCCCTAGAGGGAGGTCAGGTTGGTCAAGCAGGACACACTTTTCTTAAACCCACACTGGCTGGGCCTGATTCCCTGGTTGTCCTGTACATGTCACATGATGTCACTGAAGAGGATCCGCTCCATGATCTTCCCTGACATTGATGTCAGTCTGACAGTCCTGGAGTTCCCTAAATCCTTCTTCTGGCCCTTCCTGTAGATGGGCCTACTTCTGGCAGGAAGGCTTAACTGTGTCTTGCCTATGAGAAGAAGAAGAGAAACAGAACTACTGAACCATTTTCAGTTGGATTTGAGAGCTAGTGGTAGCCTATTGATATTTGCCTTCCCTCTGGAAGAAGCAAATAGACTTTCACAGGTCTGTGGATTACAAGGTGGAAAACCACTCTAGACACGAAGCACTGACCCGGTCCCATTAGCAGCAGCAACGGAAGAAAGAATACTGTACTCAAAGCCTGAATGCTCACACTACCTAGCTGAAGGATGAATAAAGCCTTTAGAGTAAGGTTGTCTCTTGACAACAATCTGCTTCATTTACTTTTTTTTAAGATACTGATTACATTTTGTGTTCCAACTTGACAGAGCTGCCTCACAGTCCAGAACACCACATTTGGTGCGCTTTATACCTCACTGGAACATTATCTGTAAATCTGCTGCCTGCATTCATGCTCCTCTGGAAAAATTCCTGTCCTTGAAGCTTATCTAATTGCAGGATAGTTAGAAGGACAGATTCCAATCCATCTGATGGACCCTATGTTGCAATGTTATCAAAGTAGCACCATCACATCAGCAACAATGCAATTTGAGTTGAAATAAAAAGATACATATTCAGTTTCAGGCTTAACTTTATCTAGGGGCTTGAAGATATAACTTGAAAGGACAGTAGATAAGTAACAGAAGGCTTCTGAGTCATACTTTCACCTAGAAAGAAAAGGTGAAAGTTTTAAAGAGATGAGAACAGCTGAGTTATATTGGCTCTCCATTTAAGACGTCTTCAAGAATTTACACATCAGAGTTTTTGAAACTGTTGACTGCCTTTTTTTAGTGTGCTCAAGGAATCCCTGCAATGGAGCCTGCTCTGTTTCTGAGGCTTACAGGTGCTGTGGTAATACAGACAATAGGTGGTAGTAAACAACACAACCTCCCACGCATAATAGCTATATAAGGGTATTGAGAACACTTCTTATGATCCCTTTCAGCAGTGGATGCAACTAATTTGTTAACATTTTCCTGTAGTCTCACAAAGAAGCTGAACAACGTGGAAATATAAACCGGACAACAAATGTATATTGTTGATTCATCTTCACCCTGAGAAGTTATCCACCATTTATACTAAACATCTTGAAACACCCTAAAGGGGAGTCTCTTCTTATGCCAGTGCACAATGTGTTCTTGAGACCACAAAGTCCTTCCAAACATAATAAAATATTTCATGCCACTGTTAAGAAGTTAAGAACTGCATAACTGAGGTCAATTGGTGTAGTGGTGGGATGTGCAACTCTGATCAACCTCTGTCGTTACTGGTCTCAAGCCTAACCAGCTCTCATAACTTTCCAGAAGAATTTTTAAGGGTATTGATTTACAGAAGTATTATTTGAAAATAATATTATGAACTTGCAATTTGCAAACCTATTAGCTCAGTTTGGCTCTCCTCTCACAGGTCCTGCTTTCCAGAGGTAGGATGTGACAAAACCCATGTGATACCTGTAAGAGATGTCAAATGAAAAGAAAAATGTGAGAAGCAGCAGCTCCTGGCTACCCCGGAGTTCAGGATGCAGCGGGAGGTAGAAATGTCTGCATCTGTGAGAAACTGCTTGAGGGGAGCAAAAGAAAGTGGCATCCTGGCCAGTACATCTTATCTGCCCAAATGCATATCTCCCCTGCAGAGAGTAGGTTCCTCAGATACTGGCAGCCTTCACCTACTTGTAGGCCTGACTCTGTGCTGTTGAAGTCAGTGGAAATCTCTGCATTGTTAAGTGTAAAGTTGATTCCAGCGGTAAGTACTAGACAGCGTTGAAAAGACAAAGAGCTTTTTGCTGCTGTCATTAACAGAGCAACAACAGTTTTTAGTGTTAGGAGACTGACTTACAGTGAAAGAGAATCTCTGAACACCTTTTCTGCAGGAGTATTGTGCTTGCAAGAAGTTGTTACCGTGGAGTCAGGGAATTACTCCAGTAAGTTGACTGAATTTCTTTCAAAACTTCTCTCCTAGCAATTTTAATGGTGAGCTCATTCTCTAGTTGGACAACAGGCATTTCTTCATCTGTTCCCATAGAGACATGGGCAGCTCAAAGATCCCTCTGACTGTCCTAGCTTTTTGACTTCTGATTATATACGGCTTACGGTTCTGACAGTCACATAAATAGCCTTATTTAAAGCAGACCTGATGATCTCTTAATGCTTTTCTAGGCTAAGGTTTCTAAAGAGTTTTCTCTTTAATTTCGTTTATGGCAGCACTGTATTTCACAGCTGGTTTTAATGTATTTTTGGAGACTATATGGAATCAGTACTTGAGTTACAAGGTATGTGTATCAGATGGAGACATAGCCACCATTCCTTGGCAAACTGTTAGATCAAATGAGCTGAATCTCCTCTACTTTATTGCCTAATTAATTCTTGAATGATCACTGAATTGCCGGAGTGGGAAACTTTCCAACTTTGGTTCCCATCTGCATTGGGTTATGTCAGAAAGGGTTGGAAAGTGAGGGTTTTCTTTAATCTGGGTTCACAGAGGAAAACTTCTAGGTAGGTGGGCAGGAGTTTCTTTTGCCTTCTTTCACAATTAAATAGCAAGAGGAAGCAGCTCTTCAGCCAAGGGTCAAAATCTCCAGGGAGGAGCAGATCCTACTGGGGAGCAGGATGATGAAAGTGCTTGCACTTCTCAGTTGCCAGCTTGCTGATAAACAGGATGGGCTTGATTATCTGCAGACAAGTCTTCCTTGGATGACTAGTTCTTTAGTGGTTTTTGCAAGCACTATCAGAACTGGGACAGCAGATCAGTTGGAGAGATAAGTTATGGGCTGCTGAAGATGGGGTCACAGCACAGAAAAATTTGTCTGAGAACTGACCCTGAGGAATTTAAGAAACACTTAGGGAAGAGCATTGTTTCTGGCACGGTGATATTAGACCCAGGACTGCAAGTGAAAAATTTCTTTTATTTTGCTGGAGTAACACTTTCCTATTTATGAGGCTTTATCCTGGTTTTAAGCATGGGAAGACTCTTTCGGGTATCTGACCACATGACAGTGTACTTACACTCCCTCCAGAAAAGTATTAACTATTTATTTTACGGCCATGGGCTTCAGGAACACCTGACACCTTCCTGGTGTGCACAGCTGGAGGCCTCACTTCTGCACTGCCTTTCTGGGCCATCCTGATCTTCAGATGATAGCCGAGAGGTCTGGGCAGCTCTGGCAGCAGGTGCTCTGTCTGAGTGGAGCTGCAGCTATGTGGGGCTGAATAGAAGGGCTGCTTTCGTCTTTGCTTTCTGTGCAAGCCAGCCTGGGTACCAGAAGTTGTCTGATGTGAGTAAAAGAGCACATACTACTTTGGGTACAGAAGTGACAAGTCCATAGCGACCTTGAGTATCTCTGCACAGAGCTGCACTGAGCTGCACAAGCTGCTCCTTGAACGTCCCAGCAGGAAAGAAAGAAGACCATATGCAAAAAAACAGTGGCATCAGGCCTACCACTCACCTATCCCAATGTTCTCTCCAATGGTGACAGTGGTTAGAAATGCCAGTCAGAAAGAGCATACAAACCTGCTTGCTTTCCATTCATACTCCCAGCATTCACTGCTCATGTATTTAGGATGCCAGAGGGTGCTCCCCAGACTCCTGCCTTTAGCATTTGTGTATATAACTGCAGTCTGAATTTGCCTAGTTTGTCTAAGGCAATAGGGTGGAAACATTGTTGGCAAGGATACAGGTTTACAAGATACTGTGGATGTTGCAGCTATGCTTATTCCTGGAGTGAAGGGTGCAGTTGTAATCTTACAAATGAATGCCACCACTTCTACTTACTGTGTCAGCTCAGGCCAGACTTCACTGTGGGTGTAACTGAGGTCGGTGGCACATTGCATTTGTTTTAATGAATGGAATAAAATTGCCAAAGGCTAATAGAAAATTCAAGATACAAAACTTGGTGGCTGATTTACATTTGGATGGCAGGCAATCAGCTTTGAACTACTATCTTGGCTGGGCACTAGGGAGCCCTTCTTTTCCAGCAGACTGAAGCTCCTGGATAGGAGTCAGTTGGAGGTGGGGGAGCTCAGCACTGCAGTAAAGACCAGAAGTGGACCCAAGGGCAAAGGCCCTGTAGCAGTACTCAGGCAGACTTCATTTTTCTAACTGTTTGCTGAGATGCCCACTGGTTCCCAAATGATCTCTCTCCAGTTATCACCATTCTTTTCCCTGGCACTTGACTTCTGTTTTCAGAGTCACAGAATCACAGAATATCCTGGGTTAGAAGGGGCCCATAAGGATAATGGAGTTCAATTCCTGGCCCTGCAACACTGCTCTGCTATGCAACCCTCTGAGGATTTGATGGTGATCTCAGAAGTACTGTGAATGTTCTCTGCATGTATGGAAACATTCCACCTGGAAGACTGGTGCTCAGAAGGCATTCAAGCCATGCCTTCCTTCCGGTGTCTTGGCTCACATCTGCAGTAGTTCGCTGTGAGCCATTTTCCCTGTAAAGCTGCTTCTGGTGGGACACCAAAGCAAGCAAACTTTTGCAACTAATATAACTCCTGCAACAAGAACCACTGTCTTTTTTTGAGCAAGAGCTTTCGCAACACCCCCCCCCGCCAAAATGGAACAAAACAGCATGCCTGAACACATGCTAGCTGAGTTAGACCCCCACAAAATAAATGAAAAAGATAACACAGAACAGCACCACCTCATCCTGTCTACTACTACTGCAACAACAAACACCTCCAGTAGCTTTTCACTGCTCTAACCCCTACATGGCCTCCGTGATCCAGGAAAAGCCACTGAGAAAAACAAGCCTATTTTTAAATAAATGTCTTTTGGCCACGTAGGGGCTTACATCTCCACTGGTCACATTTCCCAGGGATCACAAATCAAAAAGATGTTGAAAACCACAGTCCTATTTAAACAGTGTTAAACTTGTACGAAACCGGAGCTATTCCAAAAGCCACTCTGGCGCTCAGGGGTGGTTATGGAGAGGGAAGACTATCTCACTGGTGTGCTTCTACTTTGGCCTCTCCAACGGCTGGAGGGAGGAGGAGACTGAGCTCCCAGTGTGAGAGGGAGCCCACGGAAAGGTAGATGCTCTCCAAAATATTTTTACCTATAAGAGTGTTGCCTGTGGGAGCTCATGGTGAAAGCATGAACAGAAATGTGCTTGTCCTTTCACTGTCATCATACGAGAAGCTCATCGTACAGTGGATCTAGGCAACACTAGAGATACCCATTTCTCTTCAGTGTTTAATATGTAAATTGAGGGGGGTTGACTTGTTTTTGTTGAAATATTGACTCACCAAAATCTGCAAAACACTAACTCTTCTTGCATTTTTGAGTGCAATTGTGAAGTTTTTGCACAAGACTAATCCAGACAAGGACAACTTTAAATTAACTCTACAAAAATCACCTGTTTCTTTTCTTACCACATATGAAGGAGAGCCTTAGGGAAAAAACTATGTCTCTTTAAAGAGAAATTTAAAAAACCCATAAGAATAATCATATGAATCATGTAAATCATATTATTTTACAGGGCTGGTTTTCTTACTGATTTAATTTGTCCATATTTCCAGAACATTCAATAGTTTCTCAGTTCTTTTTACACTGCAAGGACTTAGTTGTGGATAATTTATTCTTGAAGCAAGGTTTAAGGAGCCCTGGTCAGAACCAGTGTCCAGAAGGGGAGGGAAAAATGGTCAAAGAGGGTGGCTGAGAGCTGCAAAGTGTGACAATGCTAATATGCCAGGGACCCTGCTCTGCCTTGGTGCCCTCATGCTGTCTGCAGAGAGGCAGGCATGTTGTGTTGTGGCAGAACAAGGAGGCAGGGGCTGCTGGCCATTGTGGAAGACCCTTGCCTCTGGCTCCTGCAAGAAGCTCAAGACCCTCCTCACGCTGCACAACTATGGGAACTGGCACAGCTGGTCTCATTCCAGCATCACTGCTGGAGGTGCCCAGGATTTCTTGCCTGCCCAGTAAGCCCAGTCCTCTGTGGTTTGTGTTGTGATAAGCCTCCTTGGACAGAACCACATGGGAGTGCCGTAAGTGAGCTGGTGCACAAGGAAAGGTTTCATTCTGGGACTATTTATTTGTTTTGGCTGCAAATCTCTCTCATGTGCCTGCGACACTATAGCATTCATCGATAGATACAGATCAGTGTTTGTATGCTCAGCACCTTTCTTGCATCCGAATTTTTTCCAAACGAACAAAGTTACACAGATCTGGCTGATATGCCCGAAACCTACAACTTCCCTTTTTCTGCTCCAGCCTGTAATAGCTGGCTGCTGCTGATTGGTCTAGTAATTAGCAAGGGTGGACCAAAAAGAAAAGAAAAAAACCAAAGCTTTTAATTCAAAGACGTATCCCCCAGGCACATAATTGAGGGATCACCATCTCCTAAGAGAAGCTGCTTGCCCTGCAATAGATGTATTTATATTTCACATTGCGTGCCATATCCTGCACATTCTTTGCGAAGAGATAAATGCAACAGAAAATTATACTTAATATTTTAATAACCTTTAACTGTGAACCCCTAGCCTTACTACTCTGTAAAGGAAGAGACCCAGGAAAAAAACTCTTATTGGGGAAATTTAAATTAGCTGTGCAACTTGCTCAAAATTATTGCAGACTTTCAGCACTTTCATGAATATGGGCTTGTTTCCTTGGGCTTGTTCATACAAAGCGATCTGCAGTTGTAAAGCTCCAGCAGATGCAAAGCCAGAAGCATCTTTTCTGCCATACACAACCCTGCAGTGCCACCACCATCTTCCTTGCACATTCATTGTTGTGCTCAAATGTGAATGCTTTGTTTAGTTTGCAACTCCCTTTTCCCACATCAGTGAACAGCCTCAAGACTTAAAATTCAGGTGTGAAGACCATCATACTCTGAAAAAGCTTCACATCCCTTAATTCCCTGTGAGAAGTAGGCTGGATCACACCTGTAAGTTCTTCCCCTTCCTTGCATGTTCTACCTAGCAGAAAATCCAGCATGTGTCCTGCGGACACCATGTGTCACAGAGGCAGAAGACACACCGGCAGCAGCTACCAGCCCTGGAGGACAGCTTTGCACTCCCAGTCGGAAGGAGTTTCTTTTTCCAGGGTCTTGTGGGCTCTCAGAAGGACCATCCTGTGTCACCTCCTGGGCAAGGAAGTGCAACAGCTCTCCGTGCCCACTTCTCTCTGGGAGCTGTGTAGCAGGAGAAGGATAAATTTGCTTTTCAAAAAGCAAATACTCCCTTCTCACTCTGGATAAGAGGTTAAATATGACATGAGATGAGCAGGAAGCAGAAGCTGTGTGGAGCAAAAGTGAGCCCTTTCCTGGTATCACAGAGTTTTGCAGGTCTGCCAAGTGTTTCAGGACCTTATACATCCATATTTGTCTCTTCAGGCTCTGCAGATGGCCACACTGAGATCTCTGAGACCAGAGCACCACATCCACAGGGCTGCAGATAACCAGTCACCCACTGAGCACAACATCAGTTGTCAGCTCAGTCCCTCCCATTTGCATTACTGTTTTGTCTCATTACAAGGCTGAGGACCCTCACAGGGATACTGCTAGGCATAAGAAGAAAAAAGATGTATTTAAAATGTTCACAGCAACATAACATGCAGCTTCTACTGCAGCTCCATGCATCTGAGAGCTGATGGTGCTCAAAAGGCACATATCCAGTGCCCATCTCTAGCTCCAGGTGCTCTCCCTGCTTCAGACAGAAAAGATGCAACTACGATTCTCATTAGTGGGGTACTCCTAGAGGACCACACAAGCACATTCCTCTCCATCCCCTTGAGTAAATCGTGGCCTCCAGCCTTTCACTGTGTCAGCACAAAGAGTAATTCACATGCGTGTGAATGCATTTGGCTAATCATAGTGTAGGGATAATTCTCTGTATATAATTACATGCAGTACTAGTAGTTAACACTGCAGGGATGTTAAGGTCTGCTTACATGCAGCAAGGGGGTTAGAAGGTTATTATGGAATGTTCGCAGGGCAAACAGGCAGTTTCAGGCCTGCTGGTATATTTTGCATAGACATTGAGCCAAAATCTGTATGTAACTCATTGCAGTCCTGGTTAAAACAAAAAATAGCTGTTGCTGGTAAGGTACAATTTAAACTCTATCTCCTTATCTTTGTCAAAAACTTATGTCTTTGCATCGGGATCTCCGTCATACTGATAGCTGAAGCTGCCTGGCTTCCTGCATTATTATTAAGTCTGGTCCTATACACCATGCTCACTGTCCTTCTTTCAGAAGTTCTGAGTAGCTGTATATCTCATAGACAGCAAGGGATTAGCAAGTACTTAGTATCCCGGAATATCATGACAGTTTTGTCTGGGGTTGAAGCTTTTCTGAAATCTGTGAGTGAAAGAGAAATATGAAGCCTTTTGGGTAGGAAAAAATACTATAAACCTGAAAACAGTACACCCTTTCCCCTATTTTTTAAATATATCAAGAAAAGTACAATTCAAAACCCTGAAGAATAATTGTAAAAGAAAAGTAGAACAACATCCTTGAATTAGGTGTCAAGAAAAAAGAGAAGAAAGCAATTCACAACACTGGGGATACAACAGACAGGAAAACTCAGAAGTATGAGCAACTCAACAGCAAGAGAGACCCAAACAGTCACAAGACATGAGACTATTTTCCCAAGCTCAGAAGTCAGGGAAGGTTTTAAAAGAATAGAAACTTCTATTCCAGTTTCTAAGCACAGAGAAGATACACCTATCTTCTCTTGTCCAAAGCTATTTTTTGCTCCACTGTCACCACAACTAGAAGCTTAATTCATACAAGCCAAGTTTGAAATTTGAAATTAGCTGGCTTTTTAAGAAACAGCAAATACTAACAGACTCAAGAGAAAGTCTCATGAACTAGCAAGGCTGAATCAGGAGCCCTAGTGTCAGAGCAAACCCAAACAGAGACAACATGAATTGCTGACTGAAGCCAGGGCAAATCTCCCTATAAATCCTGCGTGAGCCAGTGATTCTCTGCGTGAACTTTGGCAAATCGTTTGGTCTTGGTTTGCTCCTCTGTCTACTCAGCTGGAAAAATGGGTTAACCAAAAAAAAAAAGGTAAAAAAAAAAAAAAAACAGGAGCTGACTGAAAACCAGATGCTGAGCATGAGCTGTCTTTCCAGGTAAATAAATTATTTGAAAATAATTATGATAACACAAAATGTACAGTATATCTCATGTTTTATCTTATCTATTTACTACTGGACCCAAGCCCATTTACCCCAAGAGGATGTATATGGCGACAGTTGAGAGGAGGGATCTGGCCAAATCCATAGGGAGATCCATCAATCCTCGCAGGGTACATTGGACTGCCAAAGACAACACTGTGATAACAGCAAATCCCACCCAGATTTCCAGCCCAGTCCATAGCTGAGGCTAAGGCCAAGGCCAAATACTTTTCTGTTACGTGGAAAAGGACAAGGAAGCTACTGGGAGACCCAGGAAAGGAGTTGGTCTCTGGGGGGCTGGGGAAACCCCACTGGAGCCTCATGGCAGGGTCTCCCATTGGGTTGGTTTGGATCCTGGGAACTGCTCCTGTAGTTTCTGCCAGATGACAGAAAACTTTCCTTAAATCTCCCCTCACTTCAAAATAACTCAGACTTGATAACCTTTTGGAGATACACTGCAGAAGGCATTTTTTAGAGCTAGTTTTGTGGGGAGGCTGGGAATGCATTCCAGAATCAGGGGGGAAAAGGCTGTTGGCTTTGGGTTTTGGGTTAGGTTTGTGGTTTGTTTTGGTTTGGGTTGGGGAGGGGGAGTTTGTAGCTTTGATTTATTGCCAAAGTTCACTTCCTAGCATTTATTTACTGCTGTTGGCAGGCTGAGTGTGCATGCTGCCTAATAGATGTATCTGTAAGACTGCTGGGTGGTCACCATTCTTGTGTTGTAAGATTAATTGTAAAGACTCCTAGGGCAATGGGTACTAGGAAGTTTAGGCTATTTAAGTAAAATAATAATGCGTTTTTCTCCATGGCCCTATCCATCTGCAACAGGGAAGTCAGGAACTGTAACAGACAAGTGGTGCAACTCCTTAAGCCACGGGGAAGGGCGGTGGCTATCCCAGCACAGACAAGGCTTTTACATCTTGTAAGCTCATTCTCCAGACCCATCAGTGCTGAAAAACACACAAACTTGCCTTGCTGCTCCCTTTGTTCCCATGGGAATGCTACAGCTATGAGCTGTAAATATTTTACTCTCATGGATTTCCAGACCTACTGGCTCTATTTAGCCACTGATGAACATGGAATAAGTCACTGGCTTGGAAACTCATGTCTAAGTCCTCAAGAGGATCTAGTTCTTCTGACACCTAAATGCTATTTACTTCTCTTAGTTTGATTTGGAGGTCAGCCCAAAAATCCCTTCTGGGACCTGTGCTTAAAAGCCAATTGTCAGTGAAAAAACATACAGTTAACTCTCATTGCTCTGGTCTGAACTGAGCTTTTCTTATTGCCCTGACACTGTGATGAGTTCAGGAAATATTCACAGAAAGCACTGAGTTGGCACCAATTTATCGCATGTCTCCGTTTGGGTATCAGGGGTCAGTGATTTGGGCTGGGAGGGAAATTGCTGGCTTCCACTCCTAGGGCCAGACAGTGGTCACCAACAGCTGTGACATGGAAGCACAGAACTTTCAGTGTCGGTGTCTTCTCTTATTTGGGCTATGAACAACACCTGCAAAGCCAACAGTGACTGTTTCATGGAGGGAGCTCCACTGACTTCACGACTTTGTGGCAAGATCCTTACAACCATGGTTTACCTGCCCAGTGGCAAGACAGGGTCTATTGGGAATGCCACGTGTGCTCACACCGGTGCCACCAGAGGTGAGTTATACCAGTGAGGAGGGGTTAATGGGAGTCCCGTTCCCTGGCAGGATATGTTGGAGCAGATACATCCCAGAGTTAGAGTACCGGTAATTATCGCACTTACTGTTCTTAGAGTGAGGAGATAACTCTGCTACAGAAAATATTTTTAGACTGATACTTCTTATGTGTTTGCGCTGAGTGAGAATGAACTAACTTGCTAGTTCAAATATCAGTTTTAATACACCTTTCAGGACCTTGCCAGTTTAGGAACATAGGGTGCCATCTTCCTGGGGTATTTGGAAAAAATCCCAAACCACATTGCTGGTTGGAATTTTTTTTTTCTTTTTATACTTCAGTGATCATTTTTTGGCATTAGCATCAGCTTCTCATTTCCTTACAACTGAGTGGGCAATAACAAGAGCTTAGACACACAAGGGCTGCTGCTAAACTCACAGGCACACAGAGCAAGCAGAAGCTTCACAGTAGATCAACTGGACTTCAGGCATGAAGTAACCCCCTTCTGGGCTTTCAGTGTTCCAGCTACAGTATGAAAAGGTCAAGTGCCAGCTAAAACCTAAAGAAATGTCCCCTTTTGTTCCTGATCCGACCCTGCGTTACACAGTGCTTGCACAGCAGCCTTTCAAGGAGGGTGAGTGGCTGGTTTGCATCCAGTAGCTCCCCAGTCAGCCAGTGCTGGGACAAGTCAGATCCCCAGAAGCTGTGAGCTCTGATGTGCCACTGAGAGGGAAGAGTTTCCCACCCTTGATCAAGCTGGTGGAGGGTTGTTAACAAGTGCATTGGCCTGTTTGCTCCTGTGCTGAACAAGTGTTCAAGCACTGGTCTTCCTTATTCTTTTCCCATAATTCCCCTTTCCAGGGACTTCTCCAAGTTTCTCTGCTCCCAATCTCCTGTGTTACCCATACCTGCACAAATTTCCCCTCTTCTGCAGTGGTTTCCTTGCTCAGCCCTCCCAAAGGCAAAGAGACCTTGCTCACTGTCCCTGCTGGTTTCTTTCTCCATCATCAAGGCACACGTGCCACCTGTGAGCAGGTTTGGTAGGCTAACTCTTCTCCTCCACACCTGCCAGGCCAAGATCAGGGTGATAACATGAAGGTTATCACATGCACACACACTTCTTTTTTTCAAATACCTAAACCCTTTACTATGTTTCAACATCTAGGAACCCATCCATCAAAGGTACAACATGGGCAGGATGGGGGGAAGGAAGCTAAGAACGGAAGCAAATGTCCTCTCACCAGCTCTAGACCTTCATTTTTTTCAGGCTGGAGCAGTTCTGGATTGCAAGAACTTTTGGAGATCCCTGAGCAGGAAAGTGAGATGAGACCTCCAGTGGGCAGGCAAAGCCCCTCAGCAGATACATGTACTTGGTAGCTTTTGATTTGTTGGTCCATGGGAGGATCTGCCTTGTCCATTCCAGTATCTGTAGAAACAAATCTTTCCCATAACCCTGATAAATTGATTATGGAAATGTTCTGCTATGGGACGAGATTACAAGTGTTACCTCTCAGAGGTTGGAAAGACTTACTACGCCCTATGAAAACTTGGGCGTTAAACTAGGTGACCTTTAGAGGCCCCTTCCAAACCAAACTATTCCATGATTCTATGAAAACCCTGAGAGTCCACCCACAATTAGGATGCATTAATTGGTGGACATTGACTAGCTTGGCCCAGACTGTCAGAGGAGTACTGTCCAGGAGAATCCTGTGGTAGCCTCTTCTTTATCACATTACCATGATCACTCCCTGATACCCCAATACTGCTTCTTCCCATGGGCAGCTCAGTCAACAAAACGGGCTGACATGAGACACTTTGTTCTCTCTAAGTGATGGTCAACCCCATGCAGTTGGATCCATAAGTCCCTCCTCCTTCTGCAACTTTGGACAAAAAGGTTCAGCTTGACTGTACTGTGTCAGGGACAGAATGAATAATCAATGACAGAAATGGAAAAAAGCTTACGGAAAGCACAAGACTTTCATTTTCCTTCTCTCTTAATTACAAAATTACATTGTTTGATAGTTTCTTTCATGATTGTAACATGCATCAATTTTAGTGGAAGTTTTGAATGAATAATGGTTGCAGTAGTTAATTCATGATAATCATTAGTGCCAGCAAAGCTGACACTTTAATGACAAAGTTACCAAGTTCTCAATAGAAAATGAAGTAATTTTTTCTGAAGTGCATTTGTAAATTCAAGGCATGGTTAAATTTCACCCTCTGCCTTTGAGCACACTGAGGTGTAAAAGCAGACTGAAGGTGGGGAATGCAGAATACAGCTCTGCAACAACTCAACTCCATTCTCATTTTCTTTTCCTTTTTTTTTAAGTAAAATGGATAGATATTTTTCATAAGCAGAAAGTTGCTGTTGTCATTTTTTAAATGGAAAGACCTTTTTGCCTCCCTCAGCAAAACTGGAGCATTCTTGTCTGTAAAAATGTCACATCTTCACCTAGGGCAAATTCATGGAAATTTACAAAGATTTACAACAAGAAGCAAAGTTTTAATTTTCATGAATATGCCCCAGGTGAAAATGTGACATTTTTACAGAGAGGAATGTACCATTCTCCTTGGCAAACGAGTATTTTCCTACAGAAATAGCAGTTCAGTTTTAAAAGCTGCCTTCCATTACAGCTTTTAGAGCTACAAAAGGAAACTTTGATGTTCCCATAAGCAACACGTCTTTCCCATTTTGCAACAAATTGGAGCTTCTCAATCATGCAGATATTACGATTTTTTTGTCATTATACTTAGGATCCTTAATCATGGATCAAGATGCCATCATGCCAGTCACTCTATAAAGAAAGAACATAAGGCTAGTTCTTGCTTCAGAGAGCTGAGCCCCCATGGCAAGAGGCAACAGCATGGGGGAGTGTATGGAAATGAGACAACGGATTATCAGCAGAGGAGGTTTAGAAGTTGATGTACCACAACCACTTTGCCTCGTGCTGGGAGAACGGAGTTACCACCTATCAAATCACAAAACCTTTGAATTCGAGCTGAGGATTAGGGACAGACTTTGAAGGATCTTGCTCAGCTGCAGCAGCCGGAAAAAGACGAGGTGCAATGCCATTAATGTGAAAGTCTCTATTTGTCCTGCTGTCAGCCAGATAACAAGTTGCTTATATATGAAGACAGGACTGATAAAAACACCAGGACAGAGCACCAGAAATCAGAAAAGGATTTAAGGGTGACTGTGGCATGAGAAACCAATGATGTTCTGCTATTGCAGAAACTGGAAGCTTTGTGCTGAGGTATAGCACCAGGACTACCACTTGTAAAACTGTTTGACATACCTTTTGTCAGTTTAGTGCTGCCAAGGCCTCATCTGGAGTATTTCATTCGGTTCTAAGCACATCTGAATTAATTTTTTTGAGGGGATGAACAAAAGCTATGTCCCAAATTCAGTTCTTCAGAGTAGCAAAATCAGTTAGAGATCTAGAAAACACAAATTATGAGGTAAGACTAAAGTAAATTATGTTGTTTAGTCTAGAAAAGACAAGACTGAAGGGAGACAATATCAGTCTTTAAACATATCTAAGTTATCTGTAAATATGGGGGAATAATTTTGATGATAGGATGGGAAATAATGGGCTTTGATAGTTGCAAAAGAGATTTAGGATGAACATGAAAAAAAGTTTCAATAGTAAGGATGATTAAGCACTAGATAGATTGGCTGCGGAAACTGTTAAATCTCTACCATTTTTTGTTTTTGAATAAGAGCTTAGGCAAACATCTGTTGTGAACAGCTTAGGTACAAGCTGATCCTGCTGTTGGGCAGACAAGGAATTCGATCCGTGGTAAGCCATCAAGGTGCTCTGAACCACACCAACTGCCCAGGTGGAACTGCATTCACCCGAGGGGTACAAAAAACCCAACCAGACTGAGTGGAGAGACAGGTGAGAAAACCTGAGATGTGCTGGGCAAGACCAACTCTCTCAATCCTTTCAAAAGTAGTTTGGAAAATTTATGGCACAGAGTGTAATATATCCTGTGGCATGTATTATAGCTAGGGGCCTTCAGCACATATGTATGCTGGAGTTTAAAGAAGCCACTAGGGATTCTGAGTACCTCGAAGTTTTGTGCAATCTGCAGCTTTTTGAGAACATGGTGGTCACCGGCCCTCTGGAAGCCAAAGAAAAGACTTTCAGATGTTTTAAAAGCTTGCTCCACTTGGGCACCCACAGTCACTCACGGCCTCTGCTAATTCAAAGGCACCTCTGCTCCGCAGTCTTTTCCAGACCTGTTTGGGGCAAGACTTAATCAGCATTCATAAAAAGAGATGATTGCTCTTAGAGAGTGTAGAAAAATGGGAAGCAGGAAACCAGTGAATCTTGAGTACAGCATTGAATCAAACCACAAAAGTGCACAAAAAAGGGATTCTGAAGACATGCAGAACAGCCAGGAACTTGTGCTCTTCCAAAATTTGCTCTGTGGTTTGGAGTTTTGGGTCAGACCACACAGATCAGAGGGAGTTGGAATGACAAGGGTGGGAAGCAGAGAGACCTGCACCACAGCAAATGAAACCCTAGAAGTGATTTGTAGGAAGTGCCTCAGTCTTACCCGCCTAAAACCCCTTTCAAGTGGAGCTGGAGGGAGAGACTATGGGTGCCACAGCATTCTGCTGCTTCCACAGTGGTAGGTGCTGCTGCACAGCTTTGAAGCAGACATGTTGGTTTCTGAAGGCATGAGCATATGAAAAAGATTACACAGATACTCTGAAGCTTTATTCTATCATATGTAGTTTATCCTGAAAATGGGGAAGAAGCTATTTCACTGCTGTTGGGTTAGAAGCAAACATGTGGACAAGTACCAGGGTGAAAGACATGCCATAAGAGGTAGTCATTAAACTTTATGACACCTCTTCTGCTCCTTACAATATGGTGGCATACTTAGCTCTACAGTGTTTGTTTCTCTTTTGAGTGTTACAACTCATGAAGACTTTGTTCCTTGGGAACACAAACACTAACCTTATGGTTCAGAACAGAGAGGGAATGGTAGAGAGAGAGGTTGTGGCACAGAAACCACTTTAGTTCTTGCCCTTCCATTCTGCTGCAGCTGCAGCTGCAGTTTGCTGTGTAGTCAGTTAAAAATAATAGCTCATTGGCATCACATTTCTGCAGAAACACCTACTCAACCATCCTGGCATCACAGATGCATGTGTGCCTTCACACCTATCCTGCTAACGCCACGAAATTCGCCCAGACCAGTCCTACAAAATGAGAGCAATGATCTCCCATTGCCTCCATCAGGGAACAAAACATCTGGAGAACATGCAAGCAGCATCTCAGCCCCTCATCTGTGATGGTGCTCTGTGTTTCTGCCCAGAAAAACAAACCATGTGTTTCTGCCCAGAGAAAGAAACCGTAAGAATGAGTGATACAGCCAAAAAAAACAAACAGAAAAGATTTCTAACCCATCTCAGACCTGTCCATAGTTGGGAAGATGCTGCATGCAGGCACTTTCCCTGAAGGTGCTGCCTTTCTGTCTCACGCCAATGCAGATCTGGTGACAGACAGGACATCCAGAGAAACATGACTGTTAACAACATTAGGAGAGTTTCAGAGAGTACATCCACACAGAGACCAGGTTTCCAGCGACCAAGGCAAGGGGGTGTGTGCTGCACATGAAGCGGCACTGTGGAAGCTGTCAAGTAGATTAGAAGACAGTGGAAGATTTATCTCTGCATGCATTAACTGAGTTTTCTTCCAAAATTTGCAGGAAAAATGTAGTTCCCTACTGCTGAGGAAAATCAATAATTTCTACAAGATGCGTGTTTTGTGGTTGAGTTCCCTTCTTTCACATAAAGAACAACTGTTTTTTCATTTTCCAGAAAAGCGGGGGTGCAGACCAGCAGTGACCAGGAGAGTATTTGTCCAGTGAAGAGGAGAGGTCCCCACAGAAAATATTTTTCCTGCCAGGTGGTCTTCTGCTTTGCAACTTTGTGAAACACCTTAAACGCCTAGATGTACCAAAGGTGCACTTATGCACATGGGATAGGAAGGTGAGTGGAAAGAAGGTAAAAGAAGATAACAAATTACTTTTGAGACAAATTTTGACAGGAAAACACTCTGCAAGTCAGGTTGCCTGCAGAGACTGATTCATTTCAGCTTGAAGCACAAATGTGATTGCTTGCCTAATCTCCACAAAGCCACAGAGAACTTCCACTAAAGAGTTCATTAGGCTTTGACAAACTATATGCACTGGGCTATGTGTGCTTGTTAGACTCTCCTGAGACAGTGGAAAGTATTTCATACACTGGCAAACATCTTAGAAGGGAAGGTATATTTTTGTCGTATATTTCCATGTAAAATGTTTTTGAAATATTTATTCAGCGTTACTTCAAAGCTCCCATGTAGCTCCCAGGAACAGCTCTGACCTTGGTAACGGATGGGAAATCAAGGAACTCAGCTCTGAAAACAGCCTTTCCAAGCTGGTCTCCTTTGGTGTCACAGTTTTAACCTGGAACTTCCCAGTTCAGTGCCTATGTGGAGGCGAAAAAAAAAAAATAAAAAAAAGAAAAGATGTTTCTTTTCATCGGCTCAAGCCTCACAAAGTATTCATGTTTCCTTCCCAGGGAAGTGCCTAGGGAATTAAGGACTTAAGGACTACCTGCTTCAGTTGTTTCCAATGATTTATTTTCATCTCCCTTCTAGGCAGTCTAATTCACTTTATGCAGTCAACAGTAAAAAACAGCAATCAAATTAGATCATATTATCAGCATAAGATAAAATAGTAATGGTTTTATTTTTTTGAGCATTTTTATCTCAATGGCACCATTTGGAGCGAGTCCAAACATTCAAAAATTCTGTAGCTATGCTTTTAAGAGCCCAGCAGGGGGTTTTCACAGAAAAGGCTCTAGTATAAGAAAGAATTTTTGAAGCTGAGGTTTAATGAGGGTTTTTTGCAATATGATTTGGGGAAGTCTATGTTTCTGGTTGCTACTTCTTACCATTATGTTTTCATTTTAAAATGCAGGAAAGTTTTGCATTTTAAAAAGAGTTATTACACTAAATAGCAAAACAAGCAAGCCCTTAATAGGATTATTACTGCAGGTGTAATGTTTTGAAGTTTGTGGGGAGAGAAACATCTGTTCTTAGAGGTACTGACAGGCCTTGGAAAAACAGACCATTCGTTTCTTCGGGCCTGAAGCAGCTATAGTCAAAGCCCAGTTATGTCTGGAATCAGAGAGAATGATAAACTATTATTTTGCTGAAAAATTTATTATCCTAGGCACAACCATGAACTCCTGTGCACTTTTATTAGAGAGCTGTGCCTTTAAAAGCTAATGAGTTCTCTTTTTTTAGGCTCTGATACAACCCATCATACTTGTTTAACTTCATAAAGTATCCTCAGCTCCTGAGATGGCAAATTGAGGCTGAAGGAGCATCTCAGCAATGAGAACAAAGAACTTTTTTAGTGACTGAGCACCATGAAAAAGCCATGTTGGCCCACATGATGCAGGGCTGTGCTCCTCTCTTAGCTTCCCACAGCTTCGCAGCCCACCATGCAGGTTGGATCCAACCCAGAGACATGGACATATCAGAAATCCAGTCCAACTCACTCTATAAAAACGGACAACCAGGTCATGGAGGCATCCTGACAATGCCCTACTAAAGAAAAGGCTTTAGAGTCTCCACTCAACACAGCCACAAATGTCCTATTCCTCTCCGTGAGGTGGTTCAGTCCCCACTAGGCACCAAAGTATTCATGTAGTAAAGGGTCCTTCATGAACCCTGCTGCTCTCAGGAGCACAGTGCCTTCCTATGCCTATACCATGGGACTCCAATTAGGAAGTAGTTCATTAGGGAGTGCTATCTGTAATGTAACATGGTACTTGTGTTTCAAATCTGGTGTTCACATCGCCATCCAAGAAACAAGGCCTTTTTTTTGGCTCTGCCGCTGCACCCCTGAAGAGAGCACTGCACAGGACATGGCCCCAGCAGTCTTCAAGTGCTGTTTGTCTGGAAACCAGTGGCTCATCACACTGCTGTTGAGATATTTACAGATCGTGTAGTTTCCTTAAGGACTATTGGAAAGAATGCCTTTCAATAATCTTCAGGCAGTGCAGAAAGATGGCAATGACCACCACAGATTCACCTCAGTCTCTAGCGTCAGCTCTCTCCAGCTGCCACCAGTCCTGGAAGGGCAGAGGGAAAGATAAAACCTGTCATTCAAAACCTGCCTTTTATTCTGAAAAATATCGATGAGTGTCTTCAGCTACCAAAACAAAATCCATCTAATCAATAGCTTACCTTAAAAACATTAGCCACAAATATAAAAAAGGTCACAACTAGCTTTTTCTTTTGCTAACTGTATATTTTTCCCTATCATTGCACACAGCTGAGAAAAAGCTGGGCTACCCACTCACTTTCATGGCTGAGAAAATGGTCAAAGTGGTAACTTACTCTACAGAAGTTTGTAAGTAAAAGTAGAGTGCCCCCAACTTCCTCCGTTGTCACTGTGCAAAGAGCACACTTCAGAAATCCTCCAGCATTCATGGTCTGGTCTGCAGTCTTTCAAACACATGTGCTGACAATGTATTGTTTTCAGCACCTGTGCAATGGGACTTTTTTGGGTCAAGGGGGAAAGGGAGAGGTTTCACTCAGCCCTCTCAGCCACAGAGCTGCTGGCTCCCTCCTACCCTTTGCTGGCATGGGCTGGTTCTGCATCTTGTGGGAGTTTAGGATGCAGCTGAGGAGTTTTCAGCAATGTTTTCCAGGGTATTGATGGCCCAAGCTGCCAGGGACAATAGCCAGCTCTACCACACCAAGGGCCAGCTTGGCCATTCCTCAGGATCATAAGCAAAGCAGTTAATTTGCATCTAAATTCCTTAGGATTTTAATCACAGATTAATAAAGAATGGTTTTGTTAATTATCTATACAGATCACAGCAACAGTGCTTCACACAACACAGTGTCCAGCATCATTTGCTCTTGGGACTGCAGAACAGTATGGCTGCAAAAGAAAAACCCACTGCTCCACCTGATCAAACTTTTCCACACATGGCTCTTGCTTCCGCAGTGACTGGACCCCCACTAGGGCACAGGTTCCTCCTTTCCCTGTGGGCTAGGGAGTTCTGCCTGAACCCTGAACCTGGGCATCTCTGCCAGGTCCCCAGCAGGCAGGAAACCACCACTGTCTGCAAGCAGGGCTCGGGTTTGAATCCTTTCTTCCCTATTCTCCTCCTTTTCCTCTTCATTCTCCTCACCAGAAGACATCCTGCTTCGGCACAGCTTCAGTGGTCTTGGGCTGCCATCCAGACTCACTGAATTGCCACAAATGCCCCCCCCCAGCACCAGATGACCCTTTTAAACAGCCACCCATCCAAGCAACAACCTTTGCTACTTCTTCATATCACATCAAGAAAAAACCACAATGCATCAGTCCTCACTGGTAGAGGATCATCTGCCTACACAGTACCTGTGACAGCTGGAAAGGCACTGGCATTGGGCATGCACTGTGCCCACAAGGGAGAGTGAAAGAGGGGAAACCAGCTCTTCCCCACAAACACTTCATACTGAAATAACACTACAGCTCAGCAAGATTTCTCCATATTAGCCTTTAATTGCAGATTTGTCTCTTGGTTGGTCCTGTTGATTCCCCTCTTATACTCCTCGGGGTTTTTGTCTTCATGCATGCATAAGCTGCAGTTTGGTTAAAAAATAAAAGAAGATTGGACTTCAAGTTCTTACAATAATCTCAATCATTTTGCTTTATTCTGCTATAGTTAGTCATATAAAAATAGAGGATTTTAAGTCAGTACTGCCTAGAAACTGCTTTTGCATACAAAAGAAAGGAAAAGGTATCTCTGTCCTTACTTAAAGAAACACAGGACCAAAAACATTCCCTGAGCACAGAGGTGCTCTGCTCAACACAGCCACATCAGTTCACCTGGGAGAGCAAGGTCAAGACAGACTCTGTTATATAATAAAGCACCAGCTCACTTGTCCCTGTTTGAGGAGTCACATCCTTAGGCACTGCTAAAGAAGAAACCTTCTCTAGCAGGAAGGTACTGGAACATCTCACCAGCATGAAGGACTTGGGTGTTTTTCCAAGAAACTTGAATTGATCTGGGCTTTAAGTTTCACTCTCCTCAGCAATGCTAGGCAAGAGCAGGCACAGCAAGACTATTTTAGCTTACTTTCTGTTAGTGGCTTGCAAACGGAAACTCAACAGCTTAACAGTTTAACACAGCTGGGGACATTCAGCTTCAATGACTAAATATGCCTGAAAGATGTCATAGCTGACTTGGAGGATTTTATATTTTTTCTGCCCAAAGACTTGCTGTAACATATTTGTCACTGCAGGTAATTGGCTCTGCTCAGTCTCTGTGTTCAACAAAGGAAGGCTCCACATTTTCCTGTCTGTGGGTGAAGGAGACAGTGCTTTTCAGTCCATCTTGGTGGCAGTTTCCAAGATTTCTTTTTTAAGGAGTTAGCCAGAAGGGACTGATTTCTGCTCAGGGATGGGCTGGGCACTGGTTAGCAGGTGCGAGCAATTGTATTGTGCATCACTTGCTTCTCTTGGGTTTTATTTCTCTCTTTTTTCTTTATTTTTTCCCATTAATATTATTAGTATTTTGTTTTACTTCCCCCCCCCCGATTCTCTTTCCCATCACACCAGGAATGAAAAGAAAAAGAAAGCAAATAAGTCTACAACTGATTCTGAGAAGGCCTTCCATGCTGATACAGATTCACAGGGATGAGCAGAGTTGTGGACAGGAAAGGAATAAAAATTAAGAGATTTGCAGGTTTTTTTCTCCCATTAGTAAGTCCTGTGCATCTCTGGCCACATAATACACAATTTTTTTCTCCTTCCCACTTGTCTTGATCTGTTGAAATTGTACCTGTCCTCATCTTTTAAAAACACCTGCCACCAGCACTGCTTTTTACTTCTGAGATGTCTTTGTCTGAGCAAGCACCTCCTGGCCTCTTCCCAACCTCCTCATCCTCCTGGGGCTGATGGCTCTTCCTCATCAGCACTTTTGGTTCCAAACTCAGCACATGGTGGGTCCTAGCTCCAGTGCAGGTGAGGATCATTCCTAGTTCAAGTTAATCTGCTGAGGGAAAATCTCATTTGTTTTTTTCAATGTGCTCAAGATACCATACAAGCACCCTCTCAAAACCTTCCTCCGGTTAATACTTCGCAGTCTGGTGGGATGTGTGGTGAGGAGGATGGAAATAGATGGATGAGATGAGTGGAAAAGAGCAGCCAGGACCTCCGGCGAAGCTGACAGAGGTGCTGCTGCCTGGTACAGCTGTGCATAAGGACACAAAGTTGCATCTCTTTCTCACTGCTGAAGACACAATTCAGTGAAAACACCCATACTGTCTGCTTTGTGAAGAACTATCCACGTTATAAAATCTCCCCAAAAATCAGGTTGGAGGGGGCTTTAGGAGGCCCAATTGGAAGAAGTTTCTCAGAGTTATGTCCAGTTTGGTTTTGAGTGTGTCCAGGAATGCAGAAACCACAACGCCTATGAGCAGCCTGTTCCATTGCTCAGTCATCTCTGTGGTACTTTTTCCTTGTATGGCATCAAAACTTCTTTTGCTGCAATCTGTGTCCTTCACCTCCTCTCCTTTTTTCCACTATGGTTCTTGAGAGGAGCCTGGCTCCACACCCTCCCATTTGGCAGCTGCACACAGCAAATAGATCCCCCTCTTTGTGGTTTCTTTTCTAGGATAAACAAATCTTGCTCCCTCAGCTCCTGCTCATACAACAAGTGGTTTTGCCCTCACTGTCTACCTTTATGTCCTTCTAATAAGGTCTCTCCAGTGTGTTGATACCTCTCTAAGTTTAGGGTCCAACACCAGAGACACAGTTCATCCAACACAGTCTCTCCATTGATGGCCTCGGAAGTGGGAATGCCTCCACGGTAAGGGATCTCTCCATGCTGTGCCTGAGTAGAATACTGGAGGAAGGAGAAGGCTCTGAAGTCCCCAGTAGACCAGCTGCATTTACTCTTTCTTTGTTAGACCACATCTGGAGTCTGTGTCTAGGGGTCCCTGATCCAGGGAAGACATTGATGACCCAAAAAGAGTTCAGCAGAGAGCCACTCACCTTGCCCTGTGAAGATGCACTGGGAGACATGGGCTTCTTAAGCCTGGAGAAGGGATAGCTTCAGGGAGACCTGCCAGTACCTACAAGGAAGTTACTGAGGAGATGGAGCACTTTACTGAGCTGCACAGTGGGACAATAGGAGACAGTGGTCTACTCCAGCAGAAGCAGGTGCCACCATCTCCCAGAGAATTCAATATGTGCCAGCCCTGGGCCTGACACCACTGGAAGGCCTGAGAGAAGGAGAGATTCCAGCTCCCACTGGGACTCCTTTTACACACCCTGGCATCAAGGGTTGTTATTTTCCTCCAGGGTGAGCCATGCAAACTCCTCTTCGGCTATTGCGAGGAACATTACTCTCATGAGAGTGGGCCCTGAAAAGGGGGCAGCAGGAATAGTCTACAGCAAGCTCCTGGGCTGTCCCTATGAACACAGCATGGCCCCCACCAGCATCATCTGCGGCCTATGGTTCCCTTGTTCATGTCCATTACAGAGAGGAGTGACACATCAGAAAATTTCCTGTATCCTGACTGTAAAAATAGAGTCAAAGTAGGACATTTCCTCTGCTACTTCAGGGCTTATTCTTTGTTACTGAAGCACATCATGTAACAGTTTGCAATTAAAACCATCAACAGCATGGAAGGCCATACCACAATAGCTTTGTAGTCAATTATTTGATTTATAATTAAACATAAAGAATTTCAGCTTACTGACTAGAAAGTAGGACAAGTACTTTCTGTTTGCCTGGTTCCAAAAAAAAAAAAAAAAAAAGCCAGGAATACAGGCTGTAGTTTCGATACCATGGATAATTTCTCTCCTCCAGTGTGGGTTGTCGAGACAATGAGCAGGTTAGAACAAAGTAAATGTTTTGGAATGCAAATTTTAAGTATTACCATAACAACAATTAGAAAGCCCAAAATAAACAAACATCTGGTGGCTTTGAAAGCCCCTTAGCCACGTGGGAAGGTAAATTGGGTAAGAGAGAGAGCACTGCCACATGAGGGTCAGATTGGCGTTTTCCCTCCAAGTGATGCGTTCTCCTGGATTCATCAGTGCTGCCGTCGGCTGACACAGCACGGTCATTTTGAGTTAGCACTTTGAATCGACCCCAAGGACAGCAATATCCAGCTACTTTTTCACTCACACACCAATACCATGTTATCCATCCCTTCACTGCCTCCCTACCTCCCCCTCACATGACAAGGAAGATTTGAAGGTTGTTCTTGTGTCAGAGTCCTCCAAAGGACACAGAGGAGTCCTTTGGGTTTGTCAGCTCTAAAAGAAAAGACAGAATAAGGAAAAGACCAGTTATGTGACCAGTCTCAACCTGACTGATGCACTGAACTTTATTTTGTCAAAACCTCCAAATCCTTGTTGTTCTATGGCCAACCAAACATATATGGGGCTTGACCATCCCTGCTAAGCCCACCAGAACCTGACATCTGTGGTAAGGTCTTGTTGGCTTCCAGTTTTTATGCACATAAAGTGCCATACAGCCTATTCCATGGGCATGCTGTGCACAACATGCGGTGTGTTAGGGCTAAAACTAGTTTTTACCCAGCTGAAGGACAGAGCACTGTACTGGATTTAGCCAATTCATGCTGTGTTCTCTGAGAAGCAGTGAGCCTATCTTAAAGGCTATTACACTTTCCTAACCACTTCACACAATTAGTCTTCAGGGTCTTTTTAGAAAATTTCTGTAAAATATGCTCTCTCCACTGCTCTCTTTTGCACATTAGATCATGTTTTTCTCTTCCACAGCTTTGTAAGAGGCCACTAGAAACTTACAGACTCTCCACCTCCACTGGACATGCCACAAAGCCTATGAGGACTGCCAGCTCCCAGTTCCTCGGGGATTTCCATGCTCATGTAATGAGAATGAACGCTGAGCCACAGCTCATTGTTCAAGATCTCAAACATCTGTTTGTGGGATAGAGATTCTATGTATTCATACAATTTATTCTAAAAGTTACTTCCCTGTGAACATAGTGTGACTTGTACTTAAGGCTTGGATGCTTTTTCTACCCAAAAGCACTGGGTGGGTGCATGACTGCAGCAACAGAAAGACTTTAGGTTGTGAGTGGCCAAACATGGATATATGTCTGATGTGTTTTTATACCTGGAGAGCAGACTTAGCTCCCTATGTAGACAGAATTATCATTACCTTTCCCATACTCTGGGTTTTTAACATCTTCATTACTTATCCTTGAAAAACATCCACTTTTAGCATTGTGACATGACAGTGAAATAAAGCCTGAATAATAAATATCTGCCTTCTGCACCCCTTGACAGTAGAAATGGGGCTTTACTTGCTGATTTGTACGATGGGGCCTTTGTATGCGTGCTTGCCACCCTGCTTTTCTACAGTGGTGATGAACTGTTCTTCATAGCCAAGACTACCCATGGTTCACCAGAAGAACCTACTACTTGCATGTGCTATTTTAGGGAAGTGGAGCAGGAATGCTTACCAGGGCATTGTTTCAGGAGTCAGGTTTCAGCTTGATCAGTAACAAGTATGCCTTAGTAAAGAAGTGGCTCCTCTCCTCTCATGAGCCTAGCCCAAGCAGATTTTCCAAGGGCTTGGATCATTTGGTGGGTGCACATGAAGAAGAGGCAGATTCCTGTCTTGAGAAGGTTGCAATAGTTGGCCTAAGACCTCGCAAGGGTTCAGAGGAGCTCAAAGGTGTTCAGCTGATGGGTCAGGTTGCAAGACTGGAACATTAGTGACATTTAATAAATGCCAAACAAGAAATGTTCTTTTTGTGAGTCAGTGGAATTAACACAACGCTAAAAATACTCAGCACGTTTAAAATTTTCATACAGAAAAGCAATCATGCACAGAGTAGAAACAACTGGATTTAAATCCAGGAAAACAAAAAAAAAAAAAAAGAGGATATTGCCACCTATAAAAACATGCATTTCATTTGATGCATTCTTCCTGCTCAAGCCCCATTCCTGAACAGACAGTCAGCAGTGGATTTTTTGCCCTATTTCCATCTTCAGTACACAGAAACGCATGTTCTGTAAACATGAAGATCAAATGGTAGAGTTCTAAATGAGGGTTATGTCCAGTATTTTTACATCCACCAGCAACATCAATTGTTAAAAATAAAATTAAGACCATTTTACCATATTTTCCTTATTTTGTCATCCAGCCATTTTCCCAAATTAACTTTTCAGAGCATCAGTTTAAGTATGAAACACCCAATTGGGATTTCTGTATGACTAAATGTTGTTCCCTGGGGTCTGGGAAATGTTTGCATCAGCTGTTGCCAAATCCTGCCTCTCAACCAGCACAAGGCCATGGCCTCTTGCTGGGGAGTGGAAGATGTTCCTCTGAGCCCACTAAGTCAGGCATGAGATGACTCAGAGTGGCACAGAAAAGTCTTCCTCCCAAATCATGGCACTGGCCTAACACTGTACCAAGTGTAGTTATTTTCCTCTCCACAGCGTAAAGATGTGTTTTTGCATGCAGACTCCACTCAAAACAGAATGAGGGGAGATTCAAAATGTAAGGCTGCTTTTTTAAGCAGCTTACAGGAGATGCAGCCTGCACTGAAATCCAGGTCTTCTCCCCAGGCCTCTCCCTTGTGCTTCCTTGTGAGACAGGAGCATCTTGTTATTTTTCAAATACCCAGAACACCAGCAGAGAACAGGAGCCCCCTGGCTGAGTTTCAGTCTCTGGAAGGAGATCTCTGGCACACTGGAGCTCCTGGGAAGGCCAGCATGCTTAGGCAGACATTTCAGCCAGGTAGTAAATCTTCTCCTCAGCACCACAGTGTCACATCAGTGCTCTGCAGGGACCATCTATCCAAGCAGCAGCCATGTGGGTTGCACTGATACGCATTTGGTATGACAAAGAAGTCAAAATGAGCTTGGGGTTCACCTCCCAGCAGCACAAGTCTTCCCCACAGTGCATCCTCCAGTGCTTCATCCAGCCATGATTAAACTGTACAGTCAGTGACCTGGGACCATGTTGGCAGGACAGAGCAGGGGTGCCCCCAGGTGCTGACTGTGGCCAGTGATTCTGAATGCTGGCCACCACCATAGTACTGCTCTTCACCTTCTCCAGACATCACTGCACTTCTCCCTCGCTGGCTTTAGGCTATCTTGTTTGATAGGCAGACAGAAATATTTTCTGCTCCTCTTCCTCGTTAACGCCCCAGCCCTCCAGTGAAACACACTTCCATTCATCACATTTGCCGTTTCACCAGCTGTAGCCCAAATCTGTGAGCACTGGTAAGTATCCATTAAGTTTCCTGTGGTCCCTTATTTCTCAGGCATGGACTCCAGTTGCCACCTTTACGGCTTCCCGTGCGTATTTCTAACAGAAGAGCTGGTGGCAGACACCCTCTATCTGGGACACTCCAGGAAGCCAGCAAGTGGTACTTGACTTCTACTCAAAGCTAGCTACGTATTTTCTTTTCTGTGGCCCAGCATACAAGAATCCTTACCCATCACCAGGTGTCTGAATCTTACCCAGCATGGCCCAGCTCTCTCCCAGCAAGCCAGTGTTCTCATTTCAAATCCAAGGAGCGATTTGTCTCTGAAAAGATAGAAAGCCCAAGTAGTTCTCACTGGTATTTGGCACCAAAAAATGATTGTCTTTTTTCCATGAAGTTTGCTAGATGTCATTACTGGAAGTTCATTTCTAACAGCCATGCTGCTTAAGACTGATTGGCACGTTAAGAAGTATTAAAACAAATGCAGCAAGTGTCAAAATGCAGTCCGTGTCCCCAAGCCTCACACTTTGCTTTCCCATTATGTTCATTCACTTGCAAAATTCACTTGCTTATTTGTGGGGAGTAAGAGAGCCATTAGGAAGAATTCAAGACGATCTGCTGAAACTGAGCATGAAAAGCTTAAGCATCTGCACAGAAGGAAGGGAGGGGCACTTCTGCAGGTTGATTTAAGGCTGTGTAACTAGGACTGCACAATACTCCTGGGAGAACAGAAATTGTCTGGAATACAAGCCTGTGGTCCAGAACTAACTTCATCCTGGAAATGCTGGTCTCTGCCGTGCGGTTTCTTAGCCACGGTTGGGGTAATTACACCCGCAGACTCATGAGCACGGCAAAAGCAGGGAAGAATTTGCAGAGAGGAGAAAGCCGCTTACATTTTTTATCGCTCGGTGGAGGTAGTGAGGGATTTAGCCTGATTACATGCGCTGCACCTAATCTTTCATTCCCTGGCACCTGCCTCTTGCAGGGGCTCTCATCAGATAATGAGGAGTGACACACGGTGTGAAGTGCCAGCCCTATCTAATCGACGCTGTCATCGCCACTGTCACAAGGAAGCACTACGGGAGATAAATTTAAGCCTGACTGGTGTTTAGAATTTGGAAGCTGTTTATTGCTATTTTAATACAACAACTCTTCAACTTTATTCTCTAACAGAGGCAGGAGGAGAATTGCTGAGTTACTGAACATGAGATACAATTCCAGCTAATTAGTGTTTCTGACCCATACTAGAACAGCATGCTTCTTGCTTGCTTTCTTTTTTTTTTTTCTGTTTTGTTTGTTTGTTTGTTTGTTCTGAGTCTGATGTAGAGGAGTTGCTGTAACTGCCAGACTTAGTGTCTCACTACCTGGTTTTGGGATCGACTTTGTGCAACCATTTTAACTCTTTGCGTGCAGTTTCCCCAAGTCAGTTTTGACTTTTTGAAGGTCAGATATAAACTCCATTTCATGGCACTGTCTGAGCCCAGATGAACAACTGTACATAACAAAACAAATGCATGAGTCAGCAAATTCTTTCTGCGGTGAGTGATGTTTTATTTTGATTCTTCCAAGAGATTATTATAAATGACTGTGGGAAAATGATGAAAAAATGCATGTAGGGTCCTTTCATAATTCTTGCACTGAGAAATATAATAAAAGAAAAATAATTCCCCTTTTGTCTCTATTTTCTTGCATAATCCTTGGTGTTAAAACTGTGATTGTATCTCTAAGCCCTTTTCTTAACAATTGCTAATTATAATGTCCCAGCCACATTTCACAGATAGTAACCTCAGACCTGGTAATGCAGAAGTTTACACCCATGTTTAAACTCCTGTACTGTGAACAGCTTCCTCGGTTTAGAAGAACTGCTCTTTGTACAGAAAAGTCCAGCCTGTGCTTGAAGTCCTACAGGAGGACTGGAAGTCTCGACCTCTTAAGTGGTCTCATTCAGCCCAGTCCTACATCATCTATGTAGAAACCTCCTTGCTGCCTGACATTTGCAGAAGTCTACCCACACAAAACTAAATGGCAAAAGTTTGGCCTGAGTCTCTGGCAACTAAAGATAAAAAGTTCAAAAATATTTTTTTTCCTGAGCCAATGAAAGGAACATTTCACTGTCTGCAATGCTAACATCCATTAGCATTTTGCAGCATGCACAGCCTTTGCCTTGTTGACAATGAGTGCAATTATTGTTTAAAGGACTGAGAAGTTAAATCCATGGAAGCTTAATTCTGTGGGCTCTCTCCAGACCACAGTATCCCCCCACGTCTGTTAGTAGGACACGGTGTCACAGGAGCTGTCCAGAGGCCTCTGCTGTGGGTTGCAGTGGGATTGGCCTGTAAACAACCGGGCCAGCAATGGGGTGCTTGCAAATGTAAGAATATTATAAACATCTCTACTCTATTGGGAACATCATCACTTGCAAACAAGGCAGTTACCCTGTGATCAGTGTTACACCAAAGAGTAGCAAAAAAACCCTGCCTTTGAGCCTGACATACTTTCCTATGGAATCCTAACAAGGCTCCTGGTAAACCTCAAATGTGAACTGCAATTTTTCCTGTAAGCAAATGAAGCACATGCTGACAATGTGGGCTGAGGACCAAATGAGGCTGGCCTGCTCTGAGCCCAACGTGGCTTCCATAGCTACAGGTCTGAAAATCCAAAGACATTTATTTGGACTGTCAAAAATCAAACCAGACTCTTGGAATAATGAACTCTGTTGGCTGATCATAGTGGGAGGTTGAAGTCCTTTTCATCATCCCTACTCTCACCAGCAGCAACTAGATTATGATTCTGGATGGTGAAACCCTGCTGCTGAGGTAAGGTCCAGGTTTCTCTTTAACCAAGCCAGTGTTTCAAGAGGTATTATCATTTTTTGTTTCAGAAGAGGAAAACATAGAAAAATTTGTATTTCCTGGTTGTGTGTTTTCTGTTGCTGCATAGCACTTTTAAAGAAATATTCATACATAGTAAGTTTGGGTAAATCTGTTACTACAGAAATTTTGCATAAAGACATCATACAAGCTCTGCTTCCACTCACCCCAATCAGTGACTTCAATGACTGAAGGCTAAACACTGATCACCAGGTCAAGACCAGCATGGGGATTTTGGTGTATTTCTTTAAAGAAATAAATTAAAATCAGATTACAATGCACAGAACTGTGAAGACCTATAAACAGCTCCTGAGTCCCTCCCTTGAGAGAAAAGAAAAACAGAGTTTTCAGCAGACTTAAATTCCCATGCAGGAATCCCTACCCCCGCAGGAAAATCCTAAAGGTTCCAGAAGCCAAAATACTTCTAAAAACCCAGCTTTATAAGGTCGGCTTGCTCTTCTCCTTTGTGTCTCCCTTTTTGTCTGGAGTATGATGTTAATTACTCATAAATAATTATAATGCCATAATGGATCCTTCTGCATGCAGAGGAGAGGTGGATGGCACCACATACACTGCTACAGCTCTTCTCCCATCATTTGGGAGTCAAAACATGTGCCACATCCCATGGGGCTTATGGCACTGCGGGATGCATGGCACCACGGGCTGCTCACTGGCAGCAAAGGACTGCTTAAGACACAGAAATCCTATTCTTATGCAAATGATCCCAGTGATAAATGAGGAAAGGGAAAAAATAATAGATCCAGATTAATATTAAATTAAATTAACTCATTTTCAAAGTTCAACATGATCTATATGTTGGTCTCTCAGCCAACTTTATTCAAGGCCTTCTTAAAGTTTAAGCACCTGCTTGTTTCACTTCTTTCTACTGGAAGAAAACCTGAACTAGAAGCATAGGTAGGATTGCTGAAATATAAAAATATATGACTGAAGTATATCCTAACATGCTCCTAAGATTTAGGAAATCCAGTTTTCTTTGCATTCCCAGTGGCTTCGGATCCAGTTTCATTGTTCTTGTCCTTCTTCACTATTTTTCCAGCATGACTTGACATAACCATGAATGTCTGGCTACTTTTTCATTTCAACCAAGATGTCGCAGTTGATCTCCACTTGTTGGTTAGCAGGTAGTTAATTCCAGTTTAACAAAGGTGACCATATACAAATGCTCATGAAAAATTTCTCTGTACTTTTCAGAGTTTACCCTCCAAATCAGACTGGACAACTAGGTCAGCACAAAGAAATGCATCTGTGATGTTGCGTGAATTGTGAGCTGTGTCTTGATCCATGCCCATGTCTCTACAGATGGAATTGCATTTGGGGAAAATGGGTCTGTAACATATCATTTACTCCTCACAGAGGAAGAAAAGTCATTTCAGATGGAATCCATGTTTATTTGTAAATACAGAGCTCAGCAGGTGGGGAAGGCAACTAGGATCAGGACTTACCAAGCACTCCTCTAAAATACTCACACAGCAAAGAAATCCTCCCAGGAGCAACCTGTTAAGAACCTGCAGGCTGAAATCTGCATATAAGATCCCTTCAGGAGACTTTTTAGAAGAAGCAGCAGCACTGGTTACAGCTGGTCCTTTCCCCNTTCCCCCCCCCCCCCCCCCCCCCCCCCTTTTTTTTTTTTTTTTTTTTTGTAGTTTTTCTGAACAAGAGACTTGAGCAGGCAAAGAATATGAGGAGTTGCTTTGGACAGGAGGAGATCTGTATGGTTGCCTTCTAGATACGGAGCGGAAAGGGCCACTTTTGAAGACCACCCCAAAAATACTGGAGATCTGCATTCAGTTTGTCCTCAGACAGCCTGAATCAAATTCATTCCTGTCTTGAGATGGACCATGCAGGGGGGAATAGCTTCTTCTCATCACAGAGAATTTGATGTTTATTTGATGAGAAGAAAGAGGATCCAGACACTGCTTAAAAAATTATCTGTAAATTTCATACAAAATCTCCATGGTGAAGAGGTTATTTTTACCTCTCTTCCTTGTCTAATTAATATTTACTGATTACATGTGAAGTAGGACAGCTTCAAGCTTGAGAGATCTTTTCTTGGAAGTACTTTCTCACTAAGTGATTGACTGAAGCCTACATTTCTGAGAGAGGCAAGTAAAAGATCTGCCCTTTCCATCAGTTTTCCCACTGGCAAAGGTATGTCATTTTGCTTATAAAAATCTCAGGCTGGAAACCAAGGGGATGGATGTCACTCAGCTGTCTCAATTCCTTAGGGAATTGAGGCCTGTGATGGCCTTCTGTGCCGCATGCAGGTACTATGGCTCAGGGAGCTCCTGCTGGTGCACGTCACTGCTTAAGTCACAGTTTTAGGTAATGCTGTTGCCTTCTCAAGCAGCCTGGCAGTGGAGTTTGGACTTTCAAAGACAAAGGCATCCTTCTCAATGCTCAGAGGTACTTCCTGAGCTGAGGTGAGGGATGAGGGACACACAGCTCTTTGTGAATGTCAGTTATCCCATCAGTTGTCCTTTGGCCAGTGGGCTTCTCACTGTGGCACATGATGGGCACCAGCTTGGTAGCTGACCTCTTCAGTGCCCCGCTTTGCCTTGCTTGAATATTCACTAAAGTATCCAGCAAGGTGGCTCTCCAGGCCACATGCACTTCACCTTGATGCCTGTAGGCCAAAGATGCCATGGGCAATAGGGAGGTTGTCTAAATATTTGGCTCCTGGTTTAAAGACCCACTTGGCGAGATAGAAACTGCTGAACAGGAGCCAGTCAATCTTCCAGAAAACTTCTCTCTTTGTGGTAAAGGCAGCAAAAAGGCATGGCAGCCTTGCAGTCCCCAGATGCAATATCCTGCCACATATGTTCTTTTAATATGAGGGCTGGTTTTGGTCTTCCTTACATAAATGTCTCCACAGTGCAACTGGGCTCACAACCTAAAATGCTCTGGAGATGTTAGTGGAGAAAGGATCACAAGGAAAACATGGGTAAATACACAAGATACTTACCAGTGCAAATGCTGATTTGCATATTTACTAATTCCAGTAACAACCAGGCCAACTAAATGCTGCCAGATTATTTAGCAATATTGTCATATTAAAATCCTTGCTTAGCGTGGTGGCTGACCCTCCTTACATGTGTTGCAGAAAATGCTGCAGGGAACACATCAAAACCCAGAATGATATTCACGTCAATGGGATCCACTGCGACCTCCTGCAGTGGTTTGTGCTCCTCAGTGTTCCTGCACTTAGTTTGTGTGCCAGGCTTTGGAGTGATGACCTGTGCCCACAAAGTACCTAATTTCTCTGTTAAGTAGAGCCCAGTGTGACCAACTCGCTGCAGGCTTTAGTCTTGATTCATCTTTAAGCAGATGAATTGGAACTGTGCTATCTAAGTTAGATACCCAGACACTAAGCTCTGCACATACACCAACGGAATCACCGTGAAGTGTCACATTTAACTCCAGCTGGAGGGACCACATATGCTAAACTAGACATGTGAAGAAATAGTTGCAGGGTTAAGACTTGGGAATTAAAGTGATGTGGCCTCATTTCCCAGTGCGTCTGCTGAGCACTAAGATCTCCTGTTGAATTCAAAGGCGCTGTAGGTTCTCAGCACTTTAGAAAATCAGTTTGTACCAGATTTTTATAACAGAATGATGCCATGTTGCACTTAAAAATAAACATTTCCCCCTCCTGCCTCCTGTCTGCGTCCCATTTTAACTTACTTTTTTCACTTGACTTTCTCCATAGCTTTCTCAGTATGAGCAAGGGAAAGAAAATGCCTAAGTTTTAATTAGAAAGTAATCTTTCAACCTACAATGTAAGCAAGGCTTTAAAACCCAGGAAAAAAACGTTGCAAAGCCTGTTATCCTGAGTTACAAAATAAATATGCAAACCATAGTCTTCATAAACATCTTTCAGCTGTTCTTTTAAATACAGAAAAATATGAATACTTCTGCATTACTCTGAGTTTAAAGTAGCTCATATGTTTGGTCTACCAACTTTGACAATGTCCCTTTAAGTTTTCTGATTTTTATGGAAGATCTAGCCCTCGGGTTTTTTGGCTTAGAAATACTATTTGTCAAAACCCTTCACATTCTCTTACTGAAGTGGCTGATGCTGAGTGGTTTGGATTTTTTTTCCTTATTATTATTCTTATTCCTTTTTTTTTTTTTTTTTTTCCCAGAATGACCTTATTTCCATCTCCAATTTCATGACAAAACGTGATCGTGTCAGAATTTTCCTTTGGAGGGAATTTTCATTTTATGGATCTGACAGATTTTCAATTTCATGTTTTGATTTGAAGTTTCTGTGATTCTTTTCCTCTCATTTTAATCTGACAGTCTGTGAGGCTCGGGGGGATCTAATCTTGAATGGTTTTGCAAAAGGTTTCGCATCAAGAGGTCTGGATTCTATTTCTGGTCTAATCTCCAGACTTGCTATATAATTCCAGCAATATGAATATATGAGTTTGTACGACTGTGTTTCTGTATGTGTTTTGCTGTGTCTTGTCCTAAAAATATATAAATAGGATTCAAATAGAGAACTATGTGCATAAAATGCAGCAATGCTTACCCACCGTATTTCAATTAATGTTTTTGAGTATTTTAAGCTTTTTGTCTGTAAAAGGAAAAAGAAATTAATGCATGTGAGTGTTATGGTATAAGTTGAAGTGTTCTCTTCAGCAGTTGAATTTTGATGTATTTAAAACCAGTGTTGATTTGCCAAAGTTTTGCATGTCTGCACATTCATGCAATATTCTAAACACACTTTTACTTCAGCAAACAGGTAGGGAAGGCTGCAGGCTGCAGAGCTGAGAACACATGATTTTTTTTGTCTTCTGCTGAGATGGTTCCTAAAACAAGTTTAGGCTCCCTGGTCAGTGACTGAGAGGCTCCAGCCACTACCAAATAAGTGCCTTGAGAGCAGACAAAGATTGCCAGTTTCCTATTTATCTGATGCAGAGATATTTAGGTGCTTCTGTTCCACAGAAGATATCTGCCTGGGAGACCTTCAAAGGCATGTACTTCTCCATAGGGAAATGAGGTGGTTACTTTAAAAAGACTGTTTCATTAGGTGCCAAAAATGTAGATGCAAATTACATGTTTATTTGGCTAGATCCCTGTCACAGAGATGTGAACATTTGGCTGTAGATCTTCAAGAATCCTTCACCTGCTTCTCATCTGGTGGTCATTAATATTTTTATATTTCTGTACTGGTAGGTGAGGAATTCCTCATACCTGAAAATTAAAAAAACAAAAACAAAACCAACCAACCAAAACCAAAAACAAACAAACAAAAACAAACCCCCAAACAAAGAAACAAAAACCAAAAAAAACCAAAACAGGCTGGTCTGAAATGGACACCAGGTCAGACTGTTGAACACTGAAAATACTGCTCCATGGAAATCAACTATCAGCACTCCCATCCAGGCTCAGAAACTTTGTGTTACACTTGGAGGCTGTGTCTTGTATTTGTAGTTGAGTCCAATAGTTTCCTCTTCTAGCTGTCAAGCAGAACTGGAAAGGGAATATGGAAAACCACAATTTTGTTTTTGCAGCCCAACTATTTTCTCATTCATGAATTAGATAGGAACTATGGGACTATTTACAATTCGGTTATTACCTGAAACGTAATCTGTGTAATTGGTCAAATCATTCATGTCTACCCTCTTTTAGACCAGACAATTAAAGACCATAAAAGAGGTTTCAGTCTTGTCCCATCAGCCTTGCCAATGAGAGTCCCCAGGTGATCACTATCAGGTACGTTTTCACTTGATTTTCATTTTACAGACTTGTTTTTGTGGGGGAGGGGGGAGAAAAAGGAAAATTAATCTACTTGAATGTTGGTGGAAAGCACATAAAAGGAGATCAGATACTATGAAAGAGAATTTGCTATTGTCTTGAAATACTGGTATTTTATCAGCTACTGTTCATTCAGAGGTGATCTGTATCCTGCTCACACAGAGTTTATCAGATCTGATGAATGATCTGATTCGTTTTCATTCATACTCATTTGGAGGGGAATAATAAGCATGTAAGAAGAAATGTGGCTCTTCCATCTCTGGCTGTATACTCAGAAGAACAGAATTTTGGGCCATGGGAGAGACTGGTTCAAATGTTGTCAGGACTTGAAGTCTTGAAAGGATTTTATTCTTGTTCTTGTGAAGGGACTGTAAGTTCTTTTTGGTATGTTTACACAGTGTCTGCTACAAGGGGCTGGGGCACGAGGTCAAATGCACTATGAAAATAATACTCTACAGTGAAAGGCATTGCCTCTAGAAAGGCATAGAAGTGGAGAGTGAAATAAAATTCAAAGAAGAGTGTGCAAAATATCAATTCACAGAAAAATGCTGTGTTTTAACTAAGATCACATTCACTGTTTCGATAATGCTCTCCTTTAGAAACAGATATTAAAAGTGGCTGCAACAATGATAACCTGTTGTTAATATCGGTCTCTCTGTCCCCTGGGGAAGGAGCAGATCCAGCAGCATCCTCAGCTCTTGGCAGGGACACTGAATTTTGGCAGAAGCAGTGCAGTGGCATAAGAATGGCCCTTGGGGGGAACTTTTTGATCTTCCATTAAGGGGAGGAAGTTTACCTTCAAGTGGGGAGGGGGATGCTATCTTGCTCTTGCCAAATTTGGCACAGGACAAGGCTACAAATACACATAGTCATTGCGAATACATGTGCCTCGTGTTTTTACAGTAACTTATTGCACTGTAACTTCCTGAATAGTATGCTCTATATGGTAACCAACTTAATTATGCTACTTTATTTTTCTTGAAATACAGTCTTTTTCTGGGTTTGGTTGATTTAGCAGAAGTGTGGGGAGGTAGTGAGCAGGGATGGGCTTGCAGTGGGAGAAAATTATATATGTGTCCAGTATTTTTAGGAATTTATTTCATATTGCAACTTCTTCCTCAGCCAGCTATTTCTCACTTCTCACCAAACTGTGTTCAAAAGGCCAGGTAAGTTCCGTGTGAAGGATTCCCCACAGAAACAGCGTGGCTTCCCAAGCCTTGACACGCTCCGTATGTTTAAAGGCCTGAGTGCTCAGTGTTTGAACAGCACTGCTCCCTGCAAGGGACACTCTTTCCCTCCCATAGAAATGAGCTATTTAGTCTCATATGGTACAGGAAACACTTAGAGAGCCTTCTTTCCTCCTGGCAATACAATTGCAACTTATCAGTCTCTAATAAGACCTCAACATCCCACAATAAATCCAGCAGCCTTTCAATTAGAGGAATGGCAGATCAACCAGCCCTCTTTTCAGATCCCCTTCAGTTCATTCCCTGTCCTTCCTCTTCACCATTTAAGCCTTGATGCTTCTGTGTGTGGAAGGAGTTTGTTGGGTTGGCTTTATAAAAAATGCATCTCTTCCAGGAAGGTCTGAAATCCAGCCCATACTCATTTCTCTGGGGCAGGAGTTTCTGCGGATGAAGCACTGGCTTTGTTGCCATACCAAGGACAGACACCTTACAGGTGCTACTAGTTTCAGGGACAGTTATTTTAAGCATCACAGAAATGCTGCCCTATTAAAGAGCATTACAATGCTGCCAGTATGGCTGCCCATGGACAACTCATTATCCCTTTAGGTAGGGGTAGTATCATTTAATATTCACCAACAGCAAGCAGGGTGTTTGCTCCGAGGGAGCCATGTGTCCTCTCTCTGTGGTCTCTATGGAAAGATGGTCATGTGAAAGAATAAGGCCCCCTTTTTGCTCCACAGAGGGATAAGCATCAGGGTCACAGCAGTGTTTTATGATGGGACACTGAGGCTTGGTACTGTGAGCCTGGGAAGTGTACAGGGGTATGAGAGACTATTAGATCTGCCACAGTAGTGCTGTGAGACAGTCTCTGAAGATGTGGGGCAAACTGTGGCCAGCAGTGGCCAGCGTTCCTCTTGAAATTCATTATAAAGGGTGTGGGGGCATCTCAGTGAGCATTACTGTGTTTGCAGTGAGGGTGACAAGGAGACTGATTTCATAGCACAAATGCATCTCAAGTTGTTGGGATAAATCATTTTGTAAAAGCATTTGTGGCTCCAGATACAATTAAGAGAGCTGAGACAGACAGAGCTGTATGCCCTGATTTCAGACTGCTAGGGCTAAAAGAGAGGAACCCCACTGGTGTCTCAACCTTTTCCAGCCTCCACAGGTTTGATTTCTCCCCTCTTTTACTGCATCTGCTGGGATACAAGCCAAAGCCACACAGAGCTGGATCTGCTCCTGTTGTTCGTCATGTTCCCACTGTTCATCTCCAGGGCTTTGGATTGGCCCTTCAGAGGAGCTGAGGCCAGCAGGGAAATTTGGAGCTTGATCAGTTTCCTAAAGGGGAAAGTTTTAATTCAGTGGGTTGTTTCAATCCCATCCCCACCAATGTTTGTTAAAATAATAAAAACACATTTCTTTCCATTAGCTCAACTTGGATTTGCTATGTTGGTGGTCTCCTTTTCTCTTCTTTCTTTAAGTCTTCCCATATAAACTTAATCAAAAAAAGTTTCCTAGATTTGCTGAGTGGTTCCATGACATTTCCTGATCACTCTGTTTCACATCTACTTTGCCTGTTGCTCCCTATCCAAGGATCTTTAACACAACCCTCTGAACCCACCCAGCCCCAGCCCTTCGGTTTTCCCGTCATAAGGCACTGAAACAGCCTGAAGTAGGCTTGATTATTTGACAGAGTAAGGCTTCAGGGTGTCTTTCTGCTGATCCAAGGGCAAAATCCCTTTCCCTGACACCCGGCTCTGATTTACAGCTCATGTTCTACAGCTCTCCATCACCTCTCCCCTCTCTTTAGGTGGCTGGTTTCCAGACAGTGGCTCATCATGTCTTGAGGTATCTTACAAACCAGGGAACTCATCGTGTCATGCTGATGGATGGCACTGGAGGTGGGAAATGACTGCTTCCCTGTGCCCCAAGCCCAGGTGGAAGGTATGCCTGTCGTTCAGAAGTCAGGGTGCAGATCCCTCTGGCACCCATGGTTTGCTCCCCAGGGAAGTCCACACCGCCTCTTCTCCTGCCCTGGATAACTGTGACCTGCCTCTCTGCATCCTTTTACTTCTCCCTGGCTGAATGCCCTTTCTTAACCTTGCAGGAATGTGAGTGTGTACTAACCAGAAGGGATGTATAAAACATGTCAGCCTGTACATAATATCATGTGAAGGTGCTTACCCGGAGACACTGGGGCATGAAGACTACAGTATGCTGCTGGGGAGCAGGAATATTTATTGGTGGCCTTAGACCTGACGACCTGTGCTGGCACTGAGTGGCAGGGAACAGAGGCAGAGACAGATCTGTGCTTCACCCCTGCCTTAACTACCAGGAATTTATTGTTCAACTGTTAACATTTTACGTAGAGGCTCCTTACTCCAAAAGCTGCAGTTATTACACAGGGAGGAAAGCCCTTTCTGCCTTCTCCTTGTTTCCTCTAAAAAAAAAAAAAATCCCCAGTTATATATACCATGGAGGGTTTGTTTTGTTTTGTTTTGTTTTAAAAGACTCTGCAACAAGAGGCTAAAAAGTGTCAAAGAAAAACCAGCAGTTGCTTTGTGGTTTTCCTTGATTCATTGTGTTCCAGGTGACCAGCTGCAAACATTTTTTTCATGCCTTCATTGTTGTTTTTACTGTCAGTGGTTTTATTGCTTGATTTCTAATCGGACATTTGTTGCAGGTGTACCTCCAGTGGTAAATCAAGGCTGCCCTCGGCTCTTTGATCCAGGTCTTCAAAAAATGAAACCGAGCACTTATCTCTCCCTTTTATCCAGGCGGCTGAGTACTTTGCCAGTGCTAATGAGTCCAGTCTCATGGCACCGAGGAGACAAGCTGTAGGTAACTATTGTTCCCATTTAAACGAAGGTTCAGGCACAGTGAGGGAAGGCAGTGGTGCTGCCGGAGCAGCAAACCCAGCACTGGCTGCCACAGGCTCTCTAAACTGACTCCCCCTACTTTGATAGCGACATGGGGAGAGCAATAGCAAGCCCTGGCAGGTGCCATTGCTCCTTTGTATAGAGAAAGACTGGTCATAAGAATGAGAATGCACCATGAAGAAGCACACTTTAAAGTGTTTTTTAAAAGTAGTTCTATAACTTCCCAGGTACATACTTTGCCCTATGATCCCTGCTCAGGCTTACTGCAACTGCTTATCTGCTGTGCTCTTACTAATTACTCCCAGAGCTCAAGACATTCTTCTCCTGGGATTTAAGGGTGTGCATAAGAGACAATGGGAGCAAGTCAAAAAAGAGAAAGGACTACATCTCCTTCTTAAAAATTTGCCACCTGTGTTGTGCCCAGCCTGCTGTAGAGCATAGCCTGTGGAGAACCTGGTGCTCAGCAGATAACAGCTTCACAGCTGGAGACACAGGGGCCTAAAAGAGATGACCCATCTAAAGCTGCAGGGCAAACCAACAGGGGAAGTAGTAATGCTGCTGACAAGGAGTGGGTTATTTTGGGGCAGCTGCCCAAGCTTGCCCACTGAAATGCTGGCTCATGAGAAGTGACACAGAAATTGAGTCTTAGCGATCATATAATCCAGCAGCTGTTCCAGATCCACTGCTGACATGTTTTTCCATACCCTCCAGAATCTATAATCCCAGTTTTAAGAAAGAAAGGTTGTATACTCCTTGTTATAGGGCAAACTGTGTTCAGATATAGGTTAATACTCAAGATACCTTGAGTTGAATTAATAACTCATGGGTCTGCTGTTTTGCTGGGATGAATTGGCTTATCTTGCCATCAGACAAGTGCCAGAGCTGGTGCGAAGAGAGTCAGGGAGGAGTGCAGAGTGTGTGGTGCAGACTGGAATCTGGAGGAGGGCATAGAGGGGATCCAGGGATGGAGGAGAAAGGGCTCTCTCCCCCTGTAGCAACAGGTAGCTACTGATTCATCTCACCCACAACCAAGCTGACCAGAGATCAAATCACAATGGTGTCTGGAGAGCTGAGTCACTTCTACAGCTGTAGGCAGAAATCTTCTGAAGGCCCTCAGGGCAAGCTCAGTGCTTCAGGCCACCATGGTGAGGACTCAAAGAGCAACCACAAGAGAGCTGTCAGCTTGGAAGCCTCATTACTCAGCAGAAAAAAAAGGGCAACTCTGTTATCAAGCTCCCGCAAAAGTATTAGTATTATGGGCTGGTATCGTACTCCCACAACAAGAGATGCAAGTTTTAATGAATATACAGTAAAAAGTAGGGAAAAACAGGGAAAGAAAATATTCATTCATGAGCCAGGCTGGTTCAATAAAGCAATAAATACTTGATGATGAATTAAAAAACCCCAACCAAACAGGATAAGGTGGGAGAAAATACAAGTGCAAGAGAAACAAACTGGCAGACTGTGAAATTCGTAAGTGGAGTCTGAAGAGAGGGAGGTAAAGGGAGGAGCTGGTCAGAGATTTCAACTGACTTCTTTCTTTAGTGTCTCATAAAACCCCACATAGTTCAAATTATTTCATTCCAAGACACACATTATAAAGACAAACCTGTTATTATTGGGAAACTTAACTGATATGAAAGGCAATATGAATTTGATCTTGTTCTTGCCATATGTCTGCTGAAATGGCAGCTAAAGATGGCTGAATTGCCTCCAAGTGCTAGGCAGAGGTTACTGACTAAGGAGCTTTTCTTACTGAGAAAATTATTATATTCCTTTCCAAGACAATAAAATTCTTCATGGTACTCATTAAAAATGTTAAGACTTCCCAGGTAGCCACTGTGCTCTGCCGGGAATGTGGTGCTCTCCTGGAGTTCAGGCAAGCCCGAGTAATGTGTAGAGCTGGCTGTGCATGTTCAACATCTTTGCAATCCTCCTTTAAGAACTTGTGATTTGAATAAGCCCAGGAGTGTCCTGATGCTTGTGAGCTGATTCTTGTGCTGCTAATCTTTGCTCCACTATTTTTAGATAATTTTCCAATCTGCTTGCTTTTCAGTTACATACTTGCTCAAAGCGACAGCTTATTTATGTGGTCTGGGAGCGTTTGCTATTTTCCTCAGTATGTCAGTCTGAGCTCTGTAAACACTTCCTGACATAAGCAAGCTCCGGTTCCTCTTATCGTTTGTTCCCTGCTGTAGGAGAGGCCCCCGTGGGGCACCTGACCACGGGGTGCTGCAGGAGGAAGGTAGAGACCAGACCCCTCTTTCACCTTCAGTATGTATCCCCTTTGCCCGTCAATACAATAATAATCATCAATAAACAGTAGTCTTCGTGGTTTCAAATGTTCAGAAGGACTAGGTGCTCCTACAGCAAAAGTGTGAGTGCATTGTCAGAGTACAGCAGTGCCCCCAGACATGGCTGCAGGAGGTCCCTGTTGCACCTGGCAGGGAAGGTGTTCTGGAACAGCTAAAAGCTGGGTTTTGCCATGAGTTACCCAAAGATAGGCACACAGGTGAGGCCAGAGGGTCCTGTGGGCCCAGACCTACTCAAACCCACGTTTGTGCTGCTGTGGAATGAGTTACAGTAAGGTACAGGGTAAAAAAATTACAACTTGTTTCCAAATCTGTTTTACTCCCGTGCAAAATAGCTGCAAACCAAAGACTGATGGTCAGAGCCTGGTGGGTGCAGGAGCCATCCTGGCCACCTGGTCCCATGGATGCTTTGGTGGCTGCATGGAACCCTCTTCTTCTCCAATGTGGAATAAAAATCTTCTCAAGACTAGCGAGCCACCCTGCTCCTACAGCTCTAAGGGAGGGAGTGGGGGCATGAGCCAGGGCTGGGGGTCTGTTGTCCTTTTCATCATCTGAAGTGCTCCAGACCAAGAAATAAAGCTTTATTACATTCAAAGCTTTATGGCCTTAAATAGTTGGAGGGATTCAGAGCTGCCTTCTGTATTTGAAGCATGGTCTCCTCAGGCTGCAGCTGCTCAGCATGTGAACTGCCAGCAGTGGATGACATCTGTGTTGGCACTGCAAAGGAAGACTTCCATTTTGCTGTGAAAAAAGCAACATTTCTTTATACAGGCAGGCAAGTTTCACCTTGACTTAAACTAGGACAACTCATGCAATATTTACTGGAGGAAATACAGTGAAAACAAACCTATGATGGCAGAGATGGGCTGGATAGTTTTTGCCCCCATCTCTGAGTCTATAAAAGTGAGGAAATCTCACTTAGGGTCATATCCGAGCATCTCTGTGGATATTCACAGATCTGTCAGGTTTTGCTCAAAAACAGCCCTGAGCTGTTCAGACGAGACAGTTCAAACTCACTCTCCTTCTCTGCTGAAGGAGCCAAGAAGCAGCAGAGGGTCAGGGGAGCGTGTTTCAGCTACAGTGCAGTGGTTTGTGTTTCACACTCCCATGCAAACTGTGTGGGTTTGCACTTTTAGGAAATGGGGCTGCCCTCAAGGAAAAAAAGAGAGGTTTATCTGAGTTGATGCTGTGAACAGCACTTGGCTGCTACAGCTGCCACTTTCATTTAAGGCCAACACGAGCTCACGTGCTTTACACAACTGCAAATGCTGTGGATGTTGCAAAAAAATCAACAATTGCTGACAATATATTTATGGATGAGCCCAAACCCAAGCTATTCCTTGAACTTTTGACACTGAACTCCACTGAAGTGCCAAATACTATTTATACAGGATACAGGCAGAATTTTAATTCTGAACATTCTTACAGCTAAAGTCTTGCTTAAAAATGGTTCCAAAGTAGCCAGTTCAAATCCCTGACTAATTTGTTTATTTTGGGTTTCTTTCTTTCACATTTGTGACTCAACAACCTGGCAGTAAAAGGCCTCCGTTATTCTCATTATACAGGGCAGTGTGTTTAAAGAAATTGGACCCAATTATGTTGGTTACGTTGATCTTGCCGAACTACCTCTTCCAGCAAGAAACTACATAGCCAAGATAATTTCTGGGTGATAAATCTCTCTCATTTCCTTCCAAACCACAAGTGCCTTATGCCCAGAGAAGACTGACCAGAGCAGCAGGATGGTGAGGCCATCTCCATCCTCTGACCCAGCAGCCACCCATGTTCTTTGGCAGACTGCCTTGGGCACCTGTCTCCATCAAGGGCACCCAGGCCACCTCTTGCCAGGAGTCCCTGGTGCTGAGAGGGTTATGCAGCAAGGGCTCACCACCCACTGAGACCTGACCTGCACCTGGCTGGGTGCAGCCTCTGGGAGCCCCAGTTTCACAGCTGGTGAAGCAGAGATGACAGAGCTTAGTTCACCTTCAGCACTGCTGGGTATTCAGGTACTACAGTGACAGAAGTCCCAGGAGCAGATTATGTGTTGAGAAAAATTTGTCTGTCTGTGGCATCACCGCCTCTCTCTGCCACATGCAGGTATCCCCTGGCTGAGAACAGGAGCCAGCAAGGACATATGGAAACCTCAGTATGGTAAAAGCCAGTGCTTTACTGTACCAGGTCAAGGCAATACAGCAAACCCCTTCAGCAAACACAACAGGTTGAATGGCAAAACAAGTGTTTCTTGGTGCGTTCTCACGTTTTTATGTGCTTATATCAAGGCTTAATCTCCACATGTGAAGCTGCTCACTAGAGATCACAGACTTGCAAAAAAGCTTACTGCAGACCCTCTTTGTTCCCACCTCCCCATTGTTCAGACCTTAAAGCCCCCTTGCTCTTTCCCTGGTAGCCCCTTGGCCACGTTAACCGTACCAGTCTGCTCTCCCTGCTGAAAAACCTCCCTGCCGTCTGCTCCCACCTGCATGACACGGAGTCTACATCAGGGCTTTATTCCAACAGAAACGCTTCTGACAAAGTGTGGTTGATCTGGGAAGTGCACATGGAAATACCCCCCCAGAGAGCAGAATTTTTTGGTTTCAGAGTGGGAACTTGGCTTCAGAGAAGCTGGGTGACCCCTGATAGAATGGAAATGGGTGGGCTTTTTTAAGGAGCATAGAAGCTGTTGTCGTAGTTATTTCCATAATGCCATTTTAGGGCTCATTCCTCTCTTTGGGAAGGGAGTCCCACTGTGGGAGATGCTGTGAGCTATTGTACAAGAGAATTAGAAGAGGTCAGCTCAGCCTCGTCTCCCAAGCACCCAAAATACCCAACCAGTTTCCAGGAGGTGACTAATGTCAGGAAGGTTAGTCTTTGACGGGAAGAAGAAATATGGACCATGGGAAACTATGCTGTCAAACAGGGGCATTAAAGAGTCAGTAAAAAAAAAAAAAAAACAGGAATGTAGAGAGCTGCACAGGACAACTGCTGCCACCTGCCAGTGGCAGAGGTCCCCAAGCTGGTGGCATGTACAGCACACTCACAGCTGGGAAAGCATCATGCAGATCCCAAAAGTGCTCTGTCACAGGGCAATTGGCAGCATGGTCAGCCCTGGTTTGAAAGCACTGGAGGTCGGGAGTTGCCCTTGAGCTCACACACTGGAGCTCATTTGTTCACTGTGGGGCACAACCTACAGTGCAGATCTCTGGGGAGGGGGAAGGGGCTGGGCAACATGGATGCAAACTTTGTTTCTGTCTGGGCAGATGCAGGGACGGTACATGAAATGGGGATCAGGATGGAGGTGGACATTTAAAAAACTGCCAAAGGCTCAGGCTGCGGATTCAGATCCACAAACTTTTTCCCTCATAGACTTGGTACTGATGTTACTGAAAGGACAACATCAACCACATGTCATTGCCAAGTCCTTCCTTTTTCAGCTTTTTCCCATTTCTACCCCCTTTTCCCCCCTCCCTTTTCCTCCCTCCCTCTTTCCCCCCTTTCCCCCCTCTTTCCCTCTTCCCCCCTTTCCTCCCC